>OW796108.1:8969155-9569155 GCA_941860345.1 Chrysodeixis includens | reverse complement strand
TAATCACACCAGTAAGGAATCCTAAAAACTGAAAATCGGAATTCCAAAATGAAAACTAGCGCCTTTTTAGAAGTCGAGCTTTATATCACCATTCCCTTTTTTATCCATCAAGCCCTTATCTCAATTACTGTTAAGGGTCGGCGCAGCATATTTTATTTTTCAGAACAGAACTTTGTATATTTTTTTTTTTTTGTTAAGCCTTTTCCTTTCCTAATCACGATTTCTTTTTGTGTATTGGAATTTAGTCATTCTATTTACATTCAACGACTTTAGAATTAAATTTAACTATTTACATTCAACGACTTTAGAATTAAATTTAACTATTTACATTCAACGACTTTAGAATTAAATTTAATTACACAAGATTTACTAAACACTTAAGACTTTAAACAACACACTTAAAGTTAAAGAAGAATCGGAAGCTAAAATGACTGACCTCATCCGTGCCCTTCTTCTCAGCCAGCATGACCTTGCCGAAGGATCCCTTGCCGAGCACCTTGATGAAGTGGAAGTCGTCCAGCGACATCTTGTCCAGCCCGCCGGCGCCCTCCCCGCCTGCGTCATCATACACGTTAGTGACGTCACACAGACAGATACGTGATATGAGAGACGAGATAGGAAGCAAGGAAAGTATGCCACGAGGTGAAAGCACTTCGATTGTGCTAGAAGAAATGTGAGAAGTTAATAGCCTAGTTTAATATTATTGATCTTATCTAAGTATTTTTTCGTATTCCTATATTTTTTGTGCAGATAAAGAATAGTACGGTAAGACAAGTGAGTTAATAGCTTGAGATCTGATCAATAATAATAATTACAAAGATAAAGTCCATAAATGCAGCAACCACACCATTTTCCCTGTCAACCAACAGCCAGTAGAATAATTAAGATTGCGTCGCGACCAAAACCTGTTTATTGCATATTAGTCCTGCCAACATGTACAGAAAATTAGAAGCCCCAGTCATGCAGTCCAGTGAGAGTGTAACTGAGAGCTATATAGAACAGGGGCCTACCACCGCCTCCCTCTTACAGAAAGGCTGACGCAATTATGGTCCGAGATATCACATGACGCTGTGCCGTGCGTGGTCTGGCCAGAATTACGTCAGTCAGTGGTGGTAGGTCCCGAGAGCGAGCTAAAAAGCTGCATGACTCATACATTCTGTATTAAATTAAAATGTACTTAGACTGAAAATCCGTCCGAGCAAAAAAAAATGTCCACAAAGAAAAACTATACTTTGAACACCGCATATTTAGAAAGTCGTTTGTAATATTCTATTTAGCTTCAGAGGTTCGAAAATACCCAAATATATCCCAGATACATTGTGCAACTTGACACCCGGAACACCAGTTTCCCAACAACAGCCACTTACCGTCACGTGTCATTAATATAAAACCACAATATCAAAAGCGTAACTCCGCACAGACCTCGAGACACGCGGGACGACGGAAACAGCGACCATACACATGACACTCTAAGATAACACTAATTACTTTATGTTAGTCTGATTATCTTCCATTTACTAGCTACTACAGATATAAGTGCGCTGTATCGCTGACTGTTTTAGTGTTTCCCAAAGAATGCAATACATTTACTGCACTATAATAAAAACCCTAGTAAGAGTTTTTTTGCTGTAGTACAGTGTCATGTGCATGGTCCCAGCCCCCCGAGGCCCCCGCGCCCCGCGGGTGTCGCGCGGCGAGTGAGCGAACCTTCGTAACACGTGAATATGTCCTGCAGCTCGTCCCAGTGCGAGCGCCACGCCCCCAGCTGCCCGCCTAACACACGGAAATAAACAAATCAAAAACAACTAAAAATAAACTCTGAATCTCGCTGCCTGCTCTTGTGTCCTAACAGAAATAATACTTGTATGTGTGATATTAAGATATGAGGGATGTAAAATGTTATCTATATTCGAATCACTAGTGTCCGATGATGTTGTTTCATTATATTCACAAACATAATTGAAACAACTCAAAATAAAGAAAGCTTTTATTTAAATAAAAAATAAAATAAAATACATATGTAATTAGATACAGGACTATAAAAATAAGCAATAACGGTATATATAACAATCACACAAAGCGGTTCAGTAGGCTGACCTCTAGTAGGCAGCGCGTCGACCACAACACAACATGTGCTACAATATATTATAAACTGCAATAGCTAGTATAAGACTTTATAACCTGTAGATTATCGCAATTATATGTTATGCAAATTGTACTACAAAGTTGTAAATAAGTTGTTACGTTCAAGATCATATAAAATAACAATATATTTTGTTTTAGTAAGTGAACCACGAATCAAAACAATGTTTTAACACATATTATATCTAGGTCGTGTTGTGGTCAACACTCTCAAGCCTACGTATCGCGGTTATAGTAAACACTACTTATTCTACATACATTGTACTTCAACACTATAGTTATATCAGATCTATGGACATACATAGAGAGCAAAGCATTCTGTCTGATGTTATAATCAGATACGTTTATATCGAGCCTACTAAGCTGCAACTTACTTGTCTGCAGTGCATCATAATAATGTATCTTGATACCAGAGATGATTATGTACCATTAACTTAAACTTAATAAAAATAGTTACCAACTTCTATTAATATTTTAAACCCTTTGACTTAACATTAACGTGAATCCCTCAGGCTGTAATTACCGTGTCCCATAACTTAAATGATCTAATATTTTCCACCATACTAGATTCAAAGAATCTATCTTGAAAAAACAGAATATAACCAAATTTTACGTGAGAAAGAAACATAACGTAACATAACGTCTAAGTTATTTTTTGTGGCTACCTAGAGCTGAACCACAACACTGAACTCATAAATTTTGAAATTGTTTTCTTATTATATAGTTCAGCACTACCCTTCTCATTTTAAACATTTTTGTGTCAGATTACTTAGTTTTTTTTTTCTGTTTGCTGCCTTGGATTAAAAAAATAACTATTATTGTATCATTTGCATATTTTTGCATGCTTTTGTCTCTTATAGTTAAAGGAGGACACAGAAGGCATACCCTCTTGATTTTAAGCATTTGATGTACAACCTTTGTTGGAGGCCCATGAACAAATAAATATTATTAGCTTTGATAATCCCAGTACATATTCACCTCTAGCATCTAGTATCTCTACAGTGTTGCACAGTGCAGGCTAGTCATCATCGTCTATGTAAGGTATGCGGGCGTTACCTTTGTCGTCGTGCTTGTCGTCCTTGGCGTCGCTCTCGCCGGCCGCCAGCTCGGCGCCGCCCTCCATCAGCGCGGCGTTCAGGTACTGCAACACATCCTTCACACTTACCTGGGACTTACTCACTCACCTGGCTGTTCAGTCTCTAGAACACTTTATTTGAAAGGTATTCTATCCGACCAGAATTTTAAGGTAACATAAAATAACCCGAACATTTTCGTTCTCTTCAGGTAGAAAAATAGTAACGTTGTCAAAAAGTAGTTATGAAGTTGAAACCTGTAATTAATATTTACCCCAAAGCAAAATACAACACAACTTGACCATTCCCAAAAATACATTTAAAACCCATAAACACTCAGACAGAATTGTAGTCAAACCCTCATATACCTCCCAATAAGTTTAACCCAAGCATGCATAGCTTCCAGATGTAATAAGTAAATATCCCAGTATATTAATATATAACTTATTGCAATATCTAGCTATTGTTATGCCTAAAATACTTCTTTTTAGTCCTATATCTGGCAAACTATGTCGTAAAATAAATAATTGTATAGTATAGTAGGTAAAGTTAATATCCCCTAGTTAGGTACAAGCCGTGGAGAGTATGTGAGTACTGACCTTGGAGGGCCTGGGGCGCGGGTTCTTGTCGGGCGAGATGCCCATCTCGTTGAGGATCTCCGCCATCATCTTGGTGTTGATGCCGCAGTTGTTCGCCACGTTCTTATGACACCGCTTGTGCACGTTCATCGAACATACTGCCACAAACATCACATTCAATAACGAGTGCATAGTACAATTACTAAGAAAGAACCATTGATTTGTAATACGATGTCCACAAGTCTATTTTACTTTAAAAATTTAAATAGATGTCTAATTGGTTAGAATACTTTGTTTAAAGCAAATATTTGGAGTCTTGCTTGACAAAAGGTGATGATGTTTGTTTAGTCCGCAAGCATTCAGCAAATTATATCCGTGCATCCTTTTCATGGTATATTAAAGTTTTTAAAGTTCTTTGTCATCTGTATAATGTTAATGTGTACCTTCGCACTGCAGGCCCTGCTTGATGAGGCCGTAGAGCAGCGAGCCGCAGTGGTCGCAGAAGGTGAACCGCTTGTACGAGTGCACCACGAACCGGTGCGGCACGTTCACGTTGAAGCGCTGCCCGCCCGACACACCCACCGCGCTCTGCTGCTGCAGTCACACACCACACAAGGTCAAACACTTGTGTCATTGTAACTAGTCTTAGCAATTGTCTTTAAGTTTTCATCATCATTCCCCTGCCCTTATCCCAATTGGGTATTTGACTAAAAAATCTAATTAGTTTGTCAGATAAATTTCCAAAAAATATTGGATACGTATTTTTTTTCTTTTATCACTTTAATAAAAAAATAAGGTGATACCGTAAGTTGAAATCTCGTATGACGTCACTTACAAGTCACTTTTTACAATCTACCTAAAGGACTAATTAGATTTTTTTAGTCAAATATACTAATTATTTGGGGTCGGCACATCATGTCTTCTTCTTCTATTTTTTAGTTTTATGGTGCTAATTAATTTGTTCACTCCGAATGAAGCAGGGGCGTAGCTACCGCCGTATCTGCCGTATCAATTATACGGGGCCCCAAGCCACAGGGGCCCCCAAAGTGTGTTAGGAAAGAGAAATAAAAACTTACTAATTTATTTTATTTTACAAATGACAAAATTCTATAAAGCAATTGCTTTTTTTTTTGATAAATAATTATTTCTTTTCACAATATTTTTGTCTTTTGTGAAAAACCTTTACCCCCATATAAGGGCCCCCAAACATTTTTTTTATACGGGGCCCCGCCAATGCACGCTACGCCACTGGAATGAAGATAAACAGTTGCAGTCCAAATTATACTTTATAAGCTGTGTTGTAAGAAGTAATTGACTGCCTGATATGATATCTACTCAAAATAAAAACTGATGTAATAGTTATTGACTTATGAAAATACAACAAAACGCAACTCAAACATTGTAATTTTAAAATAATTATCTTAATATTCTAATTCTTATTCTTTGCACAGATTGTTTTCAGATTACACAGGTAAGTGAAATAAGTAGTGTTGTAAAAAACTCAAGTCGTTTAGTCTTAATTTCGAGACTTAAGTCGATTTTCAAGACTAGGACTCGTTAGTCGCATGAGTCAGAGTCCTTTAAGTCTTGTGGGTTCTTTCGAGTCTTTTAAGTTATTCAAGCTAGACTGAGTCATGAACTTGAGTTGGTGTAATTAATACACCTAACCTATTCAATTGTATCCACCTGAGGACTGACGATTTGCTGAATCAAAATTATAAATGAATAAATATTTTGGGACATTTCACACAGCGCTACCTAGTGCCGCACTAAGGTCAAAGGCTTGTGTTGCCAAACAAACCATAGCTATGGATTTAGAGGACACAGTCTCTTTTAAAAAGACTCAGTCTTCGAGTTTCATTTTGGCAGGACGCAAGTCTTTCAGCAAAAGACTCCAAGTTTTGACGGACTTGAGCTCTAAGTATTATTTATAAGACTCGAGTCTTCAAAAATAGCTCTAGTTTTGTTATATAAGACTTCAAGACTTGAGATTTTAACAACGCTAGATATAAGCCCTAATAACATTATGAGATATCATAAGTGTAATAAAGAACTTAAACTAATAGGTATAAAGGTTGTGGTACTTACTCTTACCTCTTCCTTCATGCCCGGGCACTTGGTGACCACGGACGAGTGGCAGCGCTTGTGGACGACGCACGTGCAAACTGCGGACAACACGCGAGCTCAGTACTCACATACACTGTCTTACATACATAGTGATAATACTAAGGTACTGGTGGTCGTGCTTACCTTGGCACTGGTAACCTTGCTTGCCCAAACCCCTGCGAATATAAATATGTATTATTCATCTGTGTTGTACACATCTTACGATTGTTTTTAGAAAAAAGTTGAGGCCAAAACTTTGAAAGTAAACTTATCTTACTGAGATACCTATCACTTAAATCATTGACCACTTGGCACTAACATTACGATTTTGTTTTAGCGTCATTTTACTTCACAATCATTTAAATAGAATTGATAGTGAACTAACGCTGTACTTTCTTGTAATATGTTGACTCCCAATCACTTCGAAGCATAATATTTGTCTTCGCGTCAGTAGCGAGAGCAAGTGTATCGCAGAGTGTGTATTGTTGTCATACTTGGTTGAACCTTAAAACATAGCTTGAGAGGAGGTACTTGTTCTTAGAAGTGGTAGGTAGGTGTGTAGTCAGCCAGGATCACGCCAGCGATCCCGTAACGCTGGCTTACGTGCTAGAAGGGACCTGCAGTATTTTTAGTCGGTTGGAGTCCGACATATCCCCACGCCGCGCCCTCGGCGTGGGTTGAAGACATTAGAAATTCACTACGGAAAACAAAAAGATAAGGTATGTGTGTACCAGATGAACTCGCGGCAGTGGCTGCAGAAGGTGGGCTGCCGCAGGAAGGTGGCCATGAACTTGTGTCCGTTGACCTGGTGCACGCGGCGGCGCATGGCCCCGCGGCGGCGCGCGAACCCCGCGCCCTCCTTGAACTCGCGCCCCGCGCCCGCGCCCGCCGCGCCCGCGGCGCCCGTGCGCGGGGCCTCCACACCCGCTACACACCACACACACACACTTTATGGCTGGTTTTGTAGCTACGCTGTTAGGCGCGCCGTTGAGCAGCGCCGCTGTTAGCAACTCAACAACGCTGTTACTCAACAGCGCTAAAACACTACTACTGCCCAAAACAAATCCGAATTTCATTTTCGGTGGGCACTGGTGTCTGCATTGGTCAAACGAATAAGCTGATATTTTAAAACCGGCCAAGTGAGAGTTGGACTCGCGCACAAAGGGTTCCGTACACGGAGCAAATACAAAGGTTCCGTACCACATCACCTATACTCAGCGAAAATTTGTAACATTTACCTGTTACCATTTTTAATATTGGACAAAAAAAAAATACAAAAAGAACACGTTTATATTAGACCCCCTTTCATTTTTTTTTTTTAAGTTTGAGTATTTGTTGTTATAGCTGCAACGGAAATACGTGAAAATTACGCTTCCTAGCTATTACGATTTATGAGATACAGCCTGGAGACAGACAGAAAGCGGAGACTTAGTAATAGGGTTCCGTTTTACCCTTTGGGTACGGAACCCTAAAAACTATTGTAAGTAGGCCTTTTTCAGGCACTTTGGAAACGTTAAATTAATGACTCTAGTTGCGGGGTCCCAAAATGACATTCCTATAAAGAAGAACCAGCAAAAAACTCCACGGCATAAACTGATCGTTTTCGGAGCGTCTTCAGTTGCAGTATACGGTAAAACTCACTATTATTATTTTTTTTAATAGTGAATCCAACAGTTACTCTTATCACGTTACTGTGATTTTACGACAAAACGACGTATCAGATAAAAATTGAAGAAACACGACTTGGAATACAAAGAACGACATAATACGTTAGCAATATCTTTTATGATTACTACATAATACACTCTACTCTACCGACTGTTATTTTTCCTTAGAAACTAGAATGCACACACCGTCTTGACAAACTGCAGTAGTTATCATATCGACACTTTAACACAGCAATCACGAAGTGTGTTGTATATTATTCACGATCAGTAGCACTGACAGCCCTCACACTGTGTTCATGGTTTATACATTTTATTTCAACCAATAATTATGTAAATCCTATTAAATGGTACTCGTACAGGTAAATCTTGTAGTCGCCCTTGAGGAAATGCCCATAGATAGCAGTTCTATTAATCATAATTCTTACAGAAGGCTCAATAGATATCACCTAGTTGTTTTTGTTTACACCATGTAAAAGAATAACAGCAAAGGCAAACTAGGTCGCACAACGAGCTGGTCTATACGTTAGACGGCGGCTTTAGGTAATTTATAGTAAAGCTAATAGTTAATAAAAACTATCAAATTCGTAAGAATTGAATAAAGTACCATTATCAAGAACAAGAAGAGGAGAGAAAGCTCATGAAGTAGTTTAAGTCAATACTGTCGTAAATGAAAATTTAATTAAAACAATCGAAGAACACTTTTTATCGGAACCTTTAACAACAAACACATTTGCATCCATTTTTCCACCAGTCATTGCATCTTTATACGTTTTTATCTCGTGCGTAAAGATTTACGTAATTCAATGAGGAAGAGTAAAACCTCCCGTGCCAACTAGTATTTACATACAACTGACATTCCTACAAGTTTATGTAAACAGATGTAATTTAGACAAGAAGAATGTTACAATTTAATTGTTATAAAAAACACAGTGCTTTTAATGTGTGGTAGAAATCATAAATAAAATGAAAGATTTTTCTAACTCCACTAAATGTGCAATTTTCACTGCCGGTTGAGTGTGATTTATCCATCTTACTATTAATAAAAGCTTCCCAAAAAAGATGACAAGAAACATTAATTAAGATAATAGTAAACTAATATCTAAACTGACCTTGAGAATTCCATTTCAGATCAATTTTGAGATGCAGTTTCCCCTGAGGTTCTAGGTCCACCTGTGAAGTTCATCAGATTAGAAACAATCCTAATAATAATCAAGACTTACTTAACATCATGCACTAGACCTTTAGACAGCCTCATTTTAGAAGAAAAATTTGTAGTTTGCATATTTTCTGTCAGTTTTCATCTAATGAATTACATTGTTTTGCACAATAAAAAACTAAGAAAATAAATTAATTTCCTTTTTGTAAGTGTTCAGTTTTTCCTAAATATTTTTATGTGTGAATAAAATTCGTAAAATATGAATGAATATTTAATTAAACATAGTAAATTAAGTAATTAAAGACAATTAATATTAATAAATGCAATACAACACAACTGCAATAATTATGAAACACCAAATTCACTAATAGTCCTCTTCTTAGAATGCAGCATACAAACAGTGGCAGCACATATCTTCAGAACAATCATAGTAAATGATATCACAGGTCAGAAGCACCAGTCACCAGGCATTACCACCAACACCACACCAATTACTTAATAAACCCACACAATTACATAAATATAGCTTGTGCCGTCACACAAGGAAAACTGAATACACAATAATGATTCATTAATCCCTGACATCATCATGCAACATATAAATACACCTCTTCCTCCAAATGCACATATTTAGGATCGGGACATGAAAACCTTCTTCTCAAGTTATACATCTCGCCACACACTGATTGAAGCATAAACTATACATTTAGTAAATGACTGCAGTGTCACTGAGACTTATCAAAGAAAACAAATATTATGTGAACGGTGATAACATAGTCTCTAGGTAAATATAGAACACTGTATCTTATCTCTGGATTATGATAGCTAGATAGATGGATCTAAAGATTTTGGTAATCAGTCTTTAGGTAACATTTTTACACAGCAGTCTATAGATTCAGTGCGCATAAAATTCAGTAGTTATAAAATGTGATTTGTTCAGATTTATCCTGAAGCTTAATAAGGAAGATATTGGACTCAATGCTTGTGGTATTTATAATTGACTATCATCTAGTGTGTGGGGTTGTCCATTACCTTTTCATAACTTATCCTGTGTTACTATTATCAACTTATTCTTACCTTTCAAAATGCAAGGTGACCTATAATGAAACCTGTATCACTGGCATACACAATTACAGCTAGATAAGACTAGAACACCATAATGATAGTTTACATACCCAAAAATCTGTAGCATCTTTATCTCGATGCATCAGATCTTCAAATGGAATTGTGCAGTTGGCCACAAAGTCATCCGGAGGTATAGCGGCATCGTGGAACACCGTGAGCCCCAAACTATATTATAATTAGAAAATTAAGTCAAAACTGTTTTCATGCTCAGTTCATTGATGTGTCTGTAACAGTGTATTTAGAATTATTCCAATCACAATAATATTATCGGAATATTTTTCTACTACACTTCCAAACTAATTTTATTCAATTTATTGCTGCAGTACATTGATGTCATTATTGCAGAATTATGTCCTTGGAAATATCAATGACACATTTTTATTCAATAATAATAACTTGTAATCATTTGAGCCAAGAGATTCGCGTTAGTCAAATAAATTCATGTAGACGTCCAAATAATCAATGGTATGATAACATACCTGCCGACATTGTGCACTTCGTGAATGAAGGTTTCATTCCACACGGGATCGAAAGTCTTGGGCTTGGTGCTGGAACGGTCTAGATGGTGCTCGTCGGCGTCTATCGACACGTAGGGATCTATTGGCTGATCGTCTGCAACCATACCCCGTATTTACATATTATTATACCAACACCCATCTCGGTAAACACGCTACACCTACTTTATGCGCAAAACTTCGCCTAAATCATACATCTACGTATAAAATCTTTACACAATCATTCGTAATAATATGTTAGGGAGGCACCCGAGTCACTAGATGAGGCTCACCTGGCTTCCCGAAGGTCATGTTATGCCGTTTCTGAAAGTCGGTCGGCCTGAGACCCGTCGCCTCACAAACCCGCACTCTCACAGTGCCACTGAACATGGTGCTGCCGACCAACGAGCAGTATCACCAAGACCGCACCGCCACACGATCACTTCCACACTATTAACCCACTTAAAATCATTGAAGGTGCTTCATAATAGAAACAGAAATTAAATAAAAGACTTGACAGCGACAAAATCGGCCATGGATGGAAACTGTACTCTATGGTCACTAATGGATTCCAATTTCGATTTCCTGAAGAATGTGATGGTATTTGACTATGGTATTTACAGATAGCAATAAGAATGTCTCGCCAGTCGGCGATTATTAGATGGAAACCAATATTCGACTATAATTCCATAATATTTCTGTGAGATAGCTTTATAAGTTTGGTCTTATCCACTTTGATTTTGAAATTTGAATATTACAAAAGAGTACATTCCTTAGCGTTACAAATACAAAACTTAAAACAGTCTAAGGGATTTATGTGGAAGTTGGAGGAAGAGATTTTAAGAATTTGAAAAAATTAAACACAAAACCAGCTTTTTGCATTTTCTGACCCAAGCCGTAGGTAAAAGTAAATTACGCTCTTTGTTACACTTTCAAAGGAGGATACTGGGCTAAGGCCTAGAAACCATTCTAATTAAATTTTAGTAGTCCTCTCAATTTCGCTTCCCAAGTAATTTACCACCAGATTATTAATAACGCAAAACTGTTAATAATATCTCAATAAACCTTAGCATTAAACCTGCTAAAATTGTAGACGATGAAAAAAGAAATTTTACTGTTCAGAACTGACATGTGATAAATAGTACGTTTTGAATCTACATTTTATATTCCACAGAGCACAGATAGCAAAACGTAAATACTCATGTAAATACAGTCATCACTCATCACTGCGGGAAGTTGAGGAAAACTATCTCATTGTTGATTGAAGTAAATAATGAAATAAATAAACAAACATACCGAAAACTATAAGCACAAATAATGGGTTTTCTTACTATATTGAAGAAGCTACGACAGAAGGAAAAGGAGATGAGAATACTTATGTTGTATCCTTTAAAAGTTTTATGAAAATTAACCTTATTATTTTAAGCGTAATTTTTGGTATAATAAACAAATTCCTTAGCGTTTCTATCTCAGAGGGTTGGACAATGCCGGTAAGACTACGATATTGAAGCGTTTCAACGGTGAACCGATCGACACGATATCTCCTACGCTAGGTTTCAACATAAAGACTCTTGAGCACCGGGGTTATAAACTCAATATCTGGGATGTTGGAGGCCAGAAATCATTAAGGTATTTTTTTAGTAAAGTAATTCTGAACGTCAAGTATCTAATTTCAATATCAGCAGTTACTATATTGTGTGTTTTATTAAGTAAATAACTCTCTTAACAACAGCTGTTCAGAATGTACCATCGTAGTACTTTTAAGCTGCCTCAAATATTTTTTTAAATTTTTGTTTATCTGTGTGTTTGTTCCTGTTATTCTTTGAAATAGCCTTACAAGCAGCTGATCAAAAAATTCCAGCTTATGTGCCATTGATCGAGGCTGGACAAAAATCAATTTTGTTTATTCCTATGACTCAATTTCCTTTTATGATTACCAGATCGTATTGGAAGAATTACTTTGAAAGCACGGATGGCGTAGTGTGGGTGGTGGACAGTGCGGACGCGCGACGCCTGTGGGACTGTGCTCGGGAGCTGCACTCACTGCTGAGGGAGGAGAGGCTGGCGGGGGCCACGCTGCTGGTTCTGGCTAACAAGTCAGACCTGCCCGGGGCTCTCACATCACAGGAGATTAGAGAGGTATATTAATGAAAGCCCGTATTTTTCTAACAATAGCTTAGCTTAATTTATTCGACAAAGCATTGGAATTTTTACTCAATTATTGCAGATGAAAGATTGTATGTGTAATTTGCAGAGCAAGTAGTAACTTGTAGAAGATTCTAAGTAAATGTAAAATTTGACTCCACTGTTTTGTTAAGAGGGGAAATTAACAATAATTAAATTGACTTTTGTGTCTCATCGTAATTTAAGTTGTACACAATGAAATTTATGCTGCATTAGTAAATGTTGCGTCTTGTATAACAGGCTTTAGACTTGGACAGCATCAAGACACATCACTGGCGTATCGTGCGCTGCTCCGCCGTCACGGGCGAGAACCTGTTGGAAGGCATGGACTGGATGCTGGACGACATTGCCTCCAGGATCTTCACGCTAGACTAACTATACACATCTATTTTAATATAACACCTACTACCACCACTGAAATGAGAAATTGTAGAAATGGCACACTGCAAACTACAACAAATTTCAAATATTTATGCTTGTTGAGAGAGTTGGTGGTAGGCCTGTAAGTATGGATGCTTTTAAGTTCTATAGCAATCATCCGCAAAGTATAAGTATAGAATTATTTCCTCAACAATTTGTTGTGAACTGATGTCTTTTTAAAAGTATGACATTGCGATCTCTTGTCTGAATGATTGTGAGAATGGATTATAATATAATGGAATATAAAACTTGTAAAATTTTGGATCTGTAACTATTTTACAGTGGGTCTGCAGCTTGCAATTTGTCTGTACTACTGATAGAAAGTCTAAAAAACAACAAACCTTACTTGTGGGTTTCTATGCTTACTAAATAATGTCATCCACAATAGATACTATTAAAAGTGGAGGCACTATACATGATGTTGCAGCGTTTATGATAGTTATGTATTCTGAAGCATATATGTCTATGCATGTATGTCTATCTTTCCAGTCATTGAAATATGTATAGATATTTCAAAATAATTGTGTATTATGCTTTGTAATAGTTTTTATTGTTATTTTTTCCTTGAAGTAAACATGTTCGACTTTGATTCCAATTATACTAGATACACCACACTTTCATTTACTTCTTTTTTAATTTATCTATTAGATATTTTATTCATTTATCTCATTCTAAACAACACATGCTTCATAAATTTACGCTAAATACTGTGATGTTTTTGTAAATTATTAAGTTTATAATAAAACATTTTTTTAACAAACCCAATGTTTTATTTCCTGACTATACTTTTTCAAACTGCTGACAATTTAATAATATATTTTCTATACAATAATGTAATTAAAATAAGACATGACGCGTTGACTTGAATTATGAGATGAGTTTTGATTAACATTTTAGATGATAGCATGTGCTGAATTGAGATAATGTTAGAACTCTATTTCACGCAGAGTCAACGCGCCATACCAGACAGCTTTGTTTCAAGTTATAAGGGCATCATATGGACGGGTACTTCATACTATTGCTTAGTTTATGTAAACAGCTTTGGTGTTATTCCTTCTATATTTGACTCATATCTTTATTTGACGTAAACATAGTGTTTGCTTACCTACCTAAAAGAGCATATCCACACAAAATACCATAATCTTAACATACACACATTCTTTAGTTCATTTTAATAGATTACCTACATATATAAATAAAATTATCTTGTAAGTATATATTTTTTTCGTCTCTATGATCCTTTCATTTAATGTCATTTATTGTTTAATTTAAGTACTTTTGAAATCGTAAGTTACGGGATTGACTAGTGGTGTCGTGAAGGATTAAATTAGGTCACAGTTTTCACGCGATATGTAGTCCCAAAAGAACCATTTCTTTTGGGACTACATATCTAGTCACTAGTCACACTTATAATACGACACATGACGATTCATGTATCTTTTTACAAGTTCGTAATGTCCTAGCATTATTCCGAATATGTATGCTTGTATTTTTAACAATAAATTCGTACCATAATGCTTTAGGGAAACTTGATAAGAATGTTTATTTATACTAGGCTTTTAACTAACCGTAAAAATGTGACCAATTCTTGTTACTACTTTATTTAGGAAAGGGCATTTGCCACGCATTGCGTTAGTACAGGCTGTTAAACAATGCCTCTGGAATGTATCCACAGCAGTAAGTAAATCATACGCCATAGTCAAACTTTCTTAGTTTATATTGTCAAGTAATCAATTAAAACCAACTATACAATATCGCACACCTACATGTTTAGCTCACACACCAACACCGGGGTAAGCAGTCTACAAGTTGCCATAACTCGCATGATTGTACTACAACTTGAGGCACAGCTGTCTGCGGGGGAGCGCTCGTTAGGAATGGTTCTCGTCTGCGGCCGCTGGCGTGTCGTTCACACTTATGTCCACGGGTTTCTGGTCATCCTGGGAAGACTCTGCTTTAACAGGTTCTGTATCCATTGCTGTTTCTTTCTCTGTACTTACTTTGTCTGGATTGGTTTCTTCTTCTGCTGTAAACAATAAGATTATATATTATTATATGACGCCTATTTCCAGAATATAACATAGGCTAATGATCTTAGCTTAGATCTCATTTATCGGCATACCTTCCTGTTTGTGGGGCGACATCTTCTCCACCTTGGGCACGTCATCGTGTCTGTCATCGCCGTCACTGTCCTCTTTATCGTCAGCGTCTGCGGCAAACTTATCTCTCTTCTTCCTCTCGTCCTTGACCTCGTCCTCCAGGCTCTTATCGTCCGCGTCGTGCGTGTCGGGGTCGTTCTCCTTGGCGCCGGGCCCGCGCGGCCGCAGGCACCGCTGCTCTATCCGCAGCAGCTCCTCCTGGAGCTCCTGGCGTTTCTTGATCATACACTCTGGGGATTCAATGTGAATACACGAATTAGTAGTAATTTTTACAAAAAGAATTTGGAAAACACACATAATGGATTAAAGTAATACTCAAACTGGTTTGGTTGGTTAGCTTATCATGAGCATTTATTTGTATGAGATTATTGTTAGTTAATGCTTTAATTAACTCGAAATTGCCTACCCATGAGTGATATATTAATTTGTATAATAAAAGAAAATATTTTCTTGCTACTCACTGCGATACAATGGACCATATTTTGCTGTAAAATGTAATCTAATATAAGATTTGAAATCTTTAATTTTAATTAAAAATTTAATCTACAAAATTTACTTTCGAGTAAAACTTAAATACTTGTTACCTAATGCAATATAACTGATAGGAGTAAATATCTAAAAGTGTTGTGAATATGAATACTGAAGTGTTACTAACTTTCATGGTACTTTCTACTGGAGACCAGTTTCTCATTGGCTTTGTCAGACATCTTCTTGGGGAGCCAGTATATGTGGGGCTTGGCCTTGGTGAGGATGTAGTTGGCCAGGCTCTTCTGTGAGGCCTCCCACTTCTCGAACTCTTGCACGCGCGCCATCTTGGCCTCCAGAGCCTTGATGGTCGCCTTCTTGTGGTCCCTCTCTGCAAACAAGGTCTTTCTTTCTTTTTGTTCTCTCTCCTTCTCTAAACGAGCTTGCTCTTCTATTTTACGTTCCACTTGAGCTTTTTTTTCTTCCTGTGAAATTGGTATTCCAAAATTAGTTAAACAGTTACATTAAAAAAACCCAGAGGTTTTAAGAACTTAGGTAAAATTCCCTAAATTTTATTTAAAGTTGTTTTTCTGACATACACAATTCATATATTTTGTCAATTACCTTAGTTTGTAACACAATCTCTTCTTGTTTAAACTTCTGTAGTGTACCCAGGAGTGATCCAAATATGCGTCGGTTGCGTGTCCTTGCCTGTTCATCATCACCCTGTGCCCGCAGTACCGCAGCTCTGGTGGGCAGTTCCCGGCACACTGCGGATGGAACACGGGCTCTCTTAACGCCTGGCCCTTCATCTTCACCATCACTGTCATGTATTCTGGCTGACAATCTAGAAAAGTCAATAATTTCAGTATACCACAAAAATCAAGATTATAGTGTGTAATCAAAAGTCACCTTTCACATTGTCCATGCTATAACACTATGACCCATATGATTGTAGAGAATAACCTTCCAACCAACATTGTAAAAAGAACTATAAATAATAACTACCTGAGTAGTATGGAAATAACTCTTACAAATCCAATTTTATTTTACTCAGTTTATGATTAGGTAAAATATCGATAAAAAAGTATTCCTCGTATGTACAATTTTAAAACGAGTAACAGTAGACATTTCTTAATATTGTTTTTAATTTAACATGCACTTTGGTGGACATGAATAAATTAGCCAGATTTAGATTCCATCTCTATTGTAACATTATGTAACTATAGAGGTCATAAAATCTGAATTTGTAATTAGTTCGTGCAACCGATAAAACTTGCCATATACTAGTCAATGTACCTGCTAAAAACTGTTTTAGTTTCATGTTTTCGTTTAGCAAGCTGGTCGTCATTTTTGAAGTTGTTTCCTCCATCAAGGAAAGCATTCCGGCCACCTACACGATTGTGGGGTCTTGTGTATTCCCCTGCAGGGTTAAATCTATAACAATAAACGTTGTCACGTGAATAACATAAACACAAAATTATAAAATATACACTCAAGGTAATCGCTAACCTATCATTGAATCTTCCGGTAGTTTGTACTATTTTTTTTATATTCTCATCTATTTTATATAAACTACTCCTCTCATTTTCTAATTGAGCACGTAGAGAACTAAAAGATATCGCTACTTCTGTCCCCATACTATCACAAATAATGGAAAAATACAATAATCATTAGAAGCACTTCAGCTTTTTAGTATTTTTTTTAATTACTTTGAGCAGCAGTATTGCACAGATGCAGAATAGTAGCGTTTAGTTTTACTTCTAGTTTTACTTGGATGAATTAAATTAAGTATAATTAATTTTATTTCAACTATAAATGCTACAATAAAATTAGAGACTAAATGAAATAGTTAACAAATTATATGTATTAGTTGCAATATTTCACAAATCCTTATGTTGTAGACTGCCGCCATCAGATGGCGATACTTTAGTTTTTACGTTTAATGCTATTCGATACTAGATGGCGTTGTATGCTCAAACGCAATCGTTACTGAGTGTAACATTTTGGTTTAGAACTTTAGTGAAAGATGGTGGCCATGAAAGAAACAGTGAAGAAATATTTAGTGATCCGTAAATGAATTCAGCATTAATATAGTTTGGTAGTCTGTAACTTGTACTTAATTAAATACATAGGTACTTTGATTGTTTTAATTTTATGTCTAGGTTTAATTCCCTTAAACCAGGGGCAGACTAAGTCTGTATCTGATAATAAATGTCGTCTTTCTTTGGGGCAGGTGTTGAGAGGCGTGTGGCAGTTTAATTACACGCGAGCCCGAGCGCAGCCTGCCGGCGCCTACGCATCGACGTAGGCGTAGTCACCAAAACCAAAGCAACATGCAGCAGAAAACTCATTTTATAAACTGCCGAAATTTGTCATAGAGGAGGCCCTTCTGTTGGTTCTGACATCATTTTTCATAGTGGATCTTCTGAGCCAACAATTTTGTCGTATTCGGGGAGACTATTTAGGTATCTGCTAAACGTTAAAAGCGGCTCATCATAGTTAATAGTCTCTTCTGGAATAGATTTTAAAACAGTTTTCATGAGTTCTGTTCAGCGTCATAAATGTTTCACGTGATATTGCGCGGTACGACGATAGTGACATAAAACGTACGTAATATCACACTTTTGACTAAGAGGAGCAGGGCAACTGAGCGAATCACTTAGTAACACAAGGTTTTACTCCAGGTACCTACTTATTGGATGGAGGGAATTCATACAAAGTATTAACTACACCAAGAAACAAGTGAGACAAATTACCTAAGATAATCGACAGATAATTTCACAATTTAGTTTTAGCTTGGCTTTGATCGTGACTGCAAGAAGAGCCTCGGAAAGTCTTTTTTGAAACCTGGTGGAATGGCACCCCTTTGGAGTAGATAGAAGAGCATTGTAGTCTCTTCTATGCGAACCAGAACGCTTTTGTAGACCTCCCCGATCCGGGTGCCTGGGTGGACAAAAGCGGAGGTATTCTAAAGAGGGGGGGTTACTATAATCACCCACCATTGTCAAACAACTGTGCCATTGTCAGACACAAGAACTGCAATTTGTTAAAAACTTGTTTCTGACTCATGATTGAGCAGGTTATCTAAGTAATCCGTAACTTTTTTGCGGTTCCTCTTTGAAATATCTAGTAACTTAACTTCTGAAGTAATACAGTCGGAAATAGCAACAATTCTCATATGTATACCTACTACTTAAATAGAAAAATACACTTATGTTTATATGCAAACGTAATAGTTTTTAAATTAAGTTTCCAATTCGTGATAATAATAGTGTAGGCCAGATCTAATCCAGTTTCTGTTTTTAATTTAATAAATCTTAGAAATGATAAAGGTTATGTGCAGTGGTTTGAGATAAGCCCCGAGCGGGCTGCCCACACTAACACGTGTGGTTTTATTATTTACTGCTTCTATGTAATTATATTGCCAGCCACCGGAGATTTTGCAGTCTTTCGGAAAACGTTAACAAAAAAAATTGAATTATGCAAAGTAATTTACTTAAAACTGTGGCTACATACATTACAAGTTGGGTCAACTGATTGAAAAAATCGTTTTTTTTTTAATTTCTAACCCATAAAGAAAATGTACCAAAGCTTTTGTATTTCCTGCAGGATTGAGCTGGCAGAGCACTGTACCTATGTATGTCTATACGAGTATAGGTATAGCGTGGGTAAAGATTTTGCATAAAACGATAATTGGTTGGCAACCCGAATCTGATTTTAATGGTGTAGCCATACATCAAAACAAATCAATCTCGGGCGTAGTAATTAATTTTTGAGCGTTTTCTTTCGGAGCAGGCGCAGGCGCAGGCAGGCACGGGGCCCGGGGGTGGTGGGGGGTGCGCGTACAGATCGTGAGTACATCACGCTCCGTGGCGCATGCATCCTTCCCTGCGCGCGCGCAACGCAGCTATTATGAAAAAAGCAATTAGCTGAAATGCATTCTCAGGGGCGACACCACTTTGTTCTTTGGAGAAGTATTTTTATTAGTTTCTGGTGAAACTAGTTGACTCACTTTAAAAATAAATAAATCTTTTTTTTTCATATTTTTATTACTATGATTAAATTATAAATGTTTAAGCCGTTAAATTCAATAAATGCCTAGTTAACATTTTGGGAGGTAAAACTCATAGGCTTACATAGGGATAGCTACAGGTAGGTACAAAACAACATCTGAATGTAATATACCTATTGCGTAATCGAACGAGGCTTATAATATATTACAGATTAATTACCTATATTATTTTTAAGTATTACATAGGTAGGTACTATCCTCCTATTTAAGTGTTACTGTGTTAACTCAATTTGCCAAAATAAATGTTTGCTTAAAAACATTCACAACAATTGAACAATAACTCGCATTGTCGCAGGGCTCTCGCGCCAGCCCTGCGACTGTCTCCGTGAGCTGTAGTTTCGTCTAAATCCGTCGTCTTCGGCCGAGCGTTCACGCGTGATATGAAAAATGGTCGGCGCACTTACACGGGACACTCGCGTACATCCTTATTTAGAAAACAGCGTTTCAACTTGAAACAGTTAATATAAACTGTTATAGGTATTTGATGTAATTAAATAATGTATTTGAGAATAAATCAAAATGTATTTTATAGCTTTATATCAGCGCGTCGCGTATAAATATATTATAAAACGTAATCGACGAATATGAATGTGATTACTAGCTCTATTCTAAGAAATACTAGGTAGATATTTTTGGGATAAAACTGAAAATTTGTTGGTGCAGGCAGTAAGCTACGTCCATACCAGTATACCATTCTCCATGAACATAAAAAGTAGAAGAAAACATTTTCGCCTCTAGAATATGAGTAGGTATAAAAACTAGTTACAAAACAAGTCGAAAATTACAAGGACTAAGTGCGCATTGAATGTTTTTACAGTAAACACATTAAAAAGCGTGTCATTAATTATACAGCTCCCACAGTTAGCTGCGAAGTATTTAGCGGTACCGCAATGTATCCAAATGAAACACCGTGTTTCTATTCCTTACAAATTTGTACACTCAGAGTGTGCTACGAGCATGATCATAATTTGAACAGCGTGTACGAACAATGTGTTAACGTGCTTTACCTAAGCATACATTTATAGGAATTAAGTCGTTAATTTTATTTCCATTCGTCTACATTAGTAGGACTTATAGTTATTTAACTGCTACTTATTACCTATTTGTACTTAACTATACATGTACTAAGTACTTACCTGCAGTACTTACGGAAGGTTATATTAAGCTAATGCATTTTCTTTTTCAGGACTGTAGGTAATGTTTTTTTTTTTCTCAACGTAATTTCAGATAACACCCATCTATCAATCAGTTCCGTAGCATTGTAGTATCCCGTTAGATGGCGCGCTGCGGGATTCCTGTCCACTTGTGTGCTCGCGCGTACTGCATGTCTCGTCTTTCAGTTGTTTGTGTAGGATCACACATTTTTGTGTCGGCTCGGCCGCGCCGCACCCGCCACGCTTGCTTAGCGTAATTGATGGTCAGGCCATGTTCTCTGCGAGCTTACCTTGCCTTCAAAACACACCTATTTGTGGACCACAACAAAACTACCCATTAGTATTGCTTCCGGTTGTTCTGTTGTCTCCAAATATATCGGTTGTGTCATCATATAAAATGAATGGAGGAAATACAGAGTCGGAATGCGGCGGCTGTAAGTCTCGCATCGACGGTAGTTATTGGCTCGTTTCATTGATTATTAAGTTTTATTATCGCTTTTTGAGAGCATGTTCAAAGTCTCAACTTTTAGCTTCACCATCGTATTGCTGTGGCACTCACATTATGTCTGCTATAAAGTACCTAAAGATGTGTTATCTGTATAATATTATATCTGCACCACAATACTTAATTAATAACGAGGCAGGACAGTTAGCTCGCAATGAATCAGGCGCGGTACTCGCGTCGCGATCAAAGCGCGGGCCACGCCGCCGCCATTTACATCGGTTCCCGCCAAAACGACGAGCGCCATCTTGTTGTTCGTCGGCTCGGCCGGCTGTCAGTCGACACGACGTATTTGGCGGAACAGCGCATGCGCCCGATGCCCAGCTAATAAAACGCTTATGCTGATTAATTGCGACGCACATTACGAATAACTCCGTCCGTCTGTCACGGTTTGTCTGTTAATAACTTTAGAATGTCGCGTCGCCGGCGCTGAAAATGAAAAAATGTGCTAAGGAAAGGCGCAGAACTAAAATGTTTTACTGTAGCAAGTGAGGCGGCGCACGCTCAGCGGAACGAAACGTATTTTTAATTCAAGTGTAGCGAAACGAATTGAATAAATCTGGATATTATATGAATAAAACAAAGATTAAACTGTTATAAATACCTCTGTAATGTAATGAATAATTGTACGAATATTTTCAGAGATTTTAAATTTAATTTTTGAGCTTCTCAGTAAATATTTTAAACATTTAAATCATGTTTAGAAATAATTCACAACATTCTTTAACGAAAATGTGACATTTATGATAACTTTAAATTGTGGAATAGCTTTTAAAATACAATAGTGCTTTAACTTATTAGGAATGGGCTCTCCTTTATCCTGTAAACTCTTGAGTGGCAATCACAGGCCCACATTATCGGTTTCGTCATAATGTCGCTCTCCTGCCACATCAAACCCTCAGTCCCGGGACACACGAGAGCTCTGACTTTTGACAATCGCTCTCATCGCGCAATAAGTTTGGATCGCAATGAGGCATCCACCGACCAGGTACGCTACATGTGGCGGTAACAAGGTGTAACTGTAACTGCGCACGCGCAAATGATTCGCAGCCAATCGCAGCGGAGCGCGCGGCTCGCGGCGGGCGGCGCGCGCGCCGGTCGCCGCTCGATGCAGGTACTTAGCGAACTAATTGGACGTAGTCAGGTTCATTGTGGTCATCATAGTTGGCTGTGCACTTAATTTATGATTGAGACATTAATTTTTATCTAAGTAGAACTCGGTTTGTTGGTAAAGAAAATTGCGCGTGTACCTATAGGGTATTTAGGATTGAGGATACTTATCAAATTTGTTATCATGACAAAGCATCCTACACCCGTTGCCGCCCACTACGTAGTACTACGTAACCCACTGTTGGACATACATATTTCTCAAAGTATGCCCGTACATTTTATATATGCTTAATCTAGTGTTAAAACTTCCCCATCCTATGAAATAACTACATAATTAATTTTATTGCATTGCTGGTTTTGAAGGCAATTACCTAAATAACGCAGGACAGGAATAAATAATACCATTTTACTGCAAGTGGATTTAAAAAACAAGATAATACTTATATAACCAAGGCCAACCTGACTCCTATCTCTTCCCACATGCACATCACCTCGTGACTACATGTTCTGCCCGCCCAGTAAAACCACTCTGAGCGGAAAAACGTGAATAATTAACGTGGCGTTCCCAATTATATTTTGGCATGTATCACATCATATCATAAATCAGCACGTCAGCATATGAATGGTCTTGGTTCCGCGCAGGTCGCCCGCGCCCGCGGCTCCGCGCGGCTCGGCGCGACATGAAAGCGCTACGGAGAAGCGACGCTTGAGCGAGCGCGGTCACGCGCGGCTGGACACCGCTAGATCCAGTGCGCTACCAACTTTATTTATATATCAACGGGAGATTATTCGTGTTGTTTACGTAGTTTATTATTTTTTTGTAACGTCAAAATTAAAGATGTCGTGTTTAGTAGAATAAAATTGTTATCTGTCAGAACATTTTGTAATAAGTAAGCATTTCTTATATTCTTAGTTAAGATAACTGGCAGATCATGCTTGTATCTTCTAATCTACTATTTATTTCCATTTTTTTTACGTTTAATGCATTTCTTATTGAGTTCCCTGTGCCTGTTGTCAAATAATTGCTTTTCTATTCTATTTTGTTAAGTTTGCTACAAACGCTTGTGGTTTGGTTGTTTCACGGCTTTATTTCCCAGAAAACTATTAACGTTAATATCCAGAACTCGTCAGGACATAATACTAAACATATCTTGATGCGGCTCGTGCCAACTGATGGATCTAGCTTTGATATTTAGGATAACTGCTTCATATTTCATAGTATTGTGATTTTGAAATGTTACACACAAACATACGGAGATACAGGGCAATATAACTGCTGTAATATTGACATTACTGATTTCTTGGAGCCATTAAACGCTGGAGAGTGGGTCGGTATTATGTTGGATCTTCATATTCCAGGCCACAAGCAACCGCCGGTATTATATACAATGAGATATATTTTTAGTATAAAAAAATAATCCCTGCCTATCAATCAGTTCCTATTAGATCATTTTGGCAAATTACAGAGTTCCGGACTAATCCGGACTCTAAAAAAAACCTTTCAGACAAGCAAAACAAAACACATTCACGTAGCCACGTTCAACGTAGCACCCAATAATATATTCTCAAGAAAATTATTTCAAATAGGAAACCAACTCTGCAACTCGTTGTAATTTCCTAAAGTTTGAAGTGGTTACCCTCCACAGCTGTATCAGCCGGTGCGTTTGAAGTGACGGTTCGTAAATCTGTGCGCCAGCGATGCGGGCAGAGCGACCACCATCGGCACTGCATACCTACCTACCTACAGTGCCTACAGTGCCTACGTACTCGGTACTTACGTGATGTGAGTATTTCTTGGGTTTTTAATGATGGTAGCATCTTGTCAAGTGATTTACTGAAGCTATAATTGGAATTCGGATGGGGATGACAAAGGAGGAGCGTTTGGTTTATGTAGTGGCAAAAATTGCCGCGTCTTTCAGTTTAATTACTGCAAATCGGTGGAAGGTAAGGACATTTAGTATGGTTGGATGAGTGTTTGCCACTCTTTCACGCTAAACGGCAAAATATTTAAAAAGAAAAAGATACCGGACTATTATACAAAAGATACAAGCTTATAATCACAAATAGGCACAGCTTTATGATTAACAAGTATGAGGAGAAAAATAATATAAACCTGAAGCACACAGACAGTTTGTCTTAAGACACAAAAAATCATGTCATTAGCAAATATTTGCAAATTACCGAGGGCAGCAGAGATAGTGCGCGGGCGCAGAGGTGCGGCGAGGCGCGGCCGACCGCAGCCGAGGGCGGCCGCTCGCGCCCGAGTGCGGCGGCTCGCGGCCACTCCGCTCCCTACACACCGCACTGCCTCAACACTCAAGCCTCTGTTTGTCAATTAGAAAAGCTTAGGTAACTATTTTCAAGGCCATCTAATTGGGATTTATTTTCAGAGACTTGTTATTTTTGTATTTATTTATTTTTGAAGCGTTTTCGTACACGAATCAAGCTTGAGTAAGTTGTTACCAATATTTATTCAAGTTTTGGTCTTCATTTTATGTGGGTAAACATTAAGATTAACTAAAACTTATTAATTCACGCTTTGGGAAATAAATTAGGCAAAGATCGGCCATGCCATGCCAGCCACCTAAGAAGATCCATGAGCCCGACGAGTATAGGTGCTTTGGGGAGACGTGTGCCATGACGGATGGGCGAAAAAATTATACTAAAGAAGAATAAGAAAGATAAAATTAGCTAAACTCTACATAGTCTAGCTTTCGTTTTCATTATGATGTCTGTTATTTAGAAACAAGAAAAAACTGCTTACTTTTTTAAAATAATCAGAAATTACCTACAATTCTGTAATAGAAGTACAGGATACTGTGGTTTTTGAATCAGTCAGATCCCTTGTGGAATAAAGGTATTTGATAAACGTCAGGATTGAGGAATAAATTACAATTTCTGTTCAGTTTTGTACTAATTATGACATTTTAATACAGGATTTTTTTGACAGCTGTCATGCGAAGAATGTACCCCTTAGAGAAAATGTATGGTAAGTTGTCTCACTTTGAACCAGGTAAATTTCAAAGTCCCATATTGGGCTGGATTTTCAATCAATGCCTTCAATTTTTTGTGTATAGTTAGCATATTTATTTAGCTTCAATTTTGTAAAACATTAATTTCTCATATTCTTTTTTGTTTCGGCGTAAAACAGGTTTTTTCTGAAAAAATATTTTTGGTTCAATGTGTACACCCCCAGGTGGTTCACTGTGAGACACACCAGGTTTTGATAACTAATCTTAAAAATTTACCGGCATACCAATCACTTAAAAACTCGAATTGTAGCGCTTTTAATTGCTAAATAACCGTAGAATACAGTGTACATATAAATAAATTGATATTATTTAAATGAAAAAAGCTAAAAAAGAATGAAATTGGAAAAATATTTACTTTTTGAGTCAATTTGCTTTCAAATGCTCCTCACACAACCAATTGGCACGCGATCGCCACGCAAATTAGTGGGCAGTAAGGGATCGTAATTACCTCTCTTTCACTCATATTAGCGCGGTTTAGCAACGTGGCGTTTTCGAGTTTCGGCGGTGGTTCAATGTAGCTGCCTGGTTCACTGTGAGACACCCGACCCTAAATGTAAACCTTTATCGACTAGGACAGAGGAAGACAACAGTTTTTCTGTGTAATACAAAACCTGCAGTTACAGCAGTTGGTTAATGAACGTCATGTGAGTACAAACATCGACATAACGCAGGGTTGGCAATAATTAACGCTTGAATTATATTATTTCAGTTAAAAAAAATCCGAAGTTCAAGACAATATCCATTGCTAAGAGAGCACAGGCAGTTATTAGTTACATCATTAAGATACACAACTTATTCATATCATGTAACATACCTATTCATCCATACGATACTCTGATCCATGACTCAAACGTAGAAATGCAAAGTCAAGATATGGCAAAAAGGATACTTAACAAATGGTAAAATATTACATACTTTATAAAAAGCAATCAATACTAATCGATATCGATAATCTGGGGTAATTATCTTGTCTGTAGCCTAAACTTTTCTCTGTATATTTTAAGGGTTGATTCCTGTCATATCATTCTATAAAACAACTGTACATCTTACGGTAATATCCATTTTCAACGTTGTTTACCAGCTAAGAGCTGCCGTATTGGTTTTAGGCAGCCCTGTGACGACCCTGCTACTGTGTGTCACAGCGAGAAGGGCGGCGCCTTTGATACGCCGACACCGTCGAGGGCTGTCACACGATGTCACAGCGTGTGTGTGTGACGGCTGACACAAGTATTTACATGTAATGAGAAACGGATTGCCCTGACATCTGATCGCACACTGAATACTGGAACATGATTTTTTTTCTTCTTCAGGAAAATATGAAGTATTTATATTCATATCGTTTATTGCATTCCTAATGAACATTAGGTGGAGAATATAAAATTACTGTCACAATTATGGACCCTGATGGGCAAAGCAAGTAGTCATTTTAATGAAAGATATTGCTTGAAAGAAAAGATTTTCAGCAGCCGTTCAGTTAATACACGTATAGGATATCTGTTATACTCAAAGCTATATACATGAAATTAGAAAACTTATAAGTATTCTTTAACGTCAAGTAATGATTCTTTGATTTGTCATTTTAGCACAATTGAACAATTAGCTCGCCGATAAATGTTCTCTATTTTTAGGTACCTGTGCTCCAGTCCAGACAATCTTAAAATAACCGGTGATATCATTGTCCTGCAAGTCAGCAATATTACCTATTTAAGTACGCCGGATCAACGTATCGACGAAGTAACAACATCTGTTAGTGCTTATCACGAAGTTGGACTTTTCTTTCAAACTGTCCCTTCATTTTCCGAGTAGTATCTATAGTGCTCATCATATGGTTGTCCAACTGTAAAATTGCACCGTTTCTAAATGAAACGATAGCAAGGAGAAGTGCACTCCAATGAGGATGTTATGTCCTTTATGAACTATAGATTAATTAAAGTTTAGCAGTATTTTTTGGTAATTGCGTTTAGTGACCTTTTACATTTTATTGCCTACCCATTTCTAAGTTCCGAAAGACGAAGACACACGACCGTTGAAAACAAATTGATGATCCAATTATCGCTTTAAACAACTCTCGGTTTAATTAAATATCTAATTAAAGGCACAGATACCATCGACACTGCTTCCGTTGTTTTACGCCCTTTAGTTACTTGCACTCTAAAATGCACCTTAACATTGCGACATAAAGTCTAAATTCAAACGTCTCTTTACGACTCTACGTTTTAGCTGAAAAGTGCAAGGGATAACGAAGCTTAAATTGATGGCGCTAAGGTTTATGTTTGCTTTGTAGGTGGTGTGTAAGGGGTAAGGTAGGCGGCCCGATTACCGTCGGCGGTGGAGCGCGTCGCCCGCCGCGAAGATCTGAGGCGCATGGGAAGCGCCCGCGCATATTAATAGTGTACTAATGTCATGCGGGGATGCGCAGGCGGCACTGTGCTGGCTCTTTGTTGAAACATGGGTTTTAATTGTCTGAGTGGTAGGTGCATACATTTTTACTTGGGCGACTCTACATTTTCTTCGAAAGACATTTGAGTGTAATGAGCATTCTCCAAATTTCCATCGTTAGAATATCTAACTATGTCCATACATATTCAGGTTATGAGAGCCGCTAGCACTGGGTCCTCATCCGCTATCCAAAATGTATCCGTTCCGCAGCTTTATAATTTGTATAAGAACGGTTCGATGGTGTAAAAAAGCAGTCTATATTTGTGCCTCCTTCCCATATTCAGTTCCACGTGAGGACAATGGCACGCCTATATTGCGGGACTGAGGAATATCTGCGTCCCTCCCACTCATTACGTCGCTGGAGACAACAGACAGCTTTCAAAGCTTACTTGAAGCGACACTAAAGAAGGTACAGAAGTATCACAATAAAAAAAACGAAAATGTTTGATTAGGCCTATTTTAATAATACAATTTAGAAATAAAACATCTTCAGTTTTTACTAAATGCCAAGTAACCGTAGTCAAATTAAATTATCCACGAATAGGCCATTCGTGTATAGTAGTTTTAAAATAATCTTGTATCCGAAAAAGTTCGAAATCAAAATGAAAATCAAAAGGTTTTTGTTAAAAGTAGATCTTTTCAGGCACTTTCAAAATGTTACTGACTCTAGTTGCGCAGTTCCAAAATGTCATTCTTAAGGAGAAAAACCGGCAAGAAACTCCATTTCACAGTCCCAGTAGTAGGAAATAAGTAAGTTTGTCTTTAATGAATAGCCCTGTATTGATTACCATTGTCCTTCTGCAGCAGCACCACAGCGCAGACCACATAAAGCCAGGTGCTCTATGAATAGCGGCGCGTGGTCACAGTCGGCGGCGCGCGACCACTCTGATTAGAACAATCCTGCGCCCGCGCTGCCGCCGCCGTGTCTGCCTGACAGGCTATTTCAGGAGGCGGATGTTGTCACAGACCTGTCATTGTTGTATGACTCAAGTTTATGGGCGGCTCCCGAATTGTTCAAGAGACAATTTCGTTCCGCAATTGCCGTTTTGGAAATACTTCTAACTGTTCGCGTGCCCGTGTAGTGACTATGAGGATTCTATCCAAAAATATCTAAACCCTAAAATATCCCAGATATTGCAAGGGATGCTACAGTAGGAAAAAAAACCTGTGTCTGATATCGCATACCTATTAAAAACTGTTTGACCTGACACCTCATACATTTGCGGCCCACTTACATATTTCTTCGAGTGTTCTATTTTACAAAGTGAGATTGATCGATGTATTCAAGGCTTCCCTTTTTAAGTCACATTACCTATCTATTTTCCATATCAGTCAATGACTTTGATTGGTTACCCATAACTATCACCTCAAAATCCAAAACATATTTCTCATTTATAACCTTTGCCATCTACATGTATAATAGAAACTCATAAGACATTTACGGCGGGGCACCGCATCGTAATCTCGCCATTTGCAGCGGACCACAAGCATCCATTACTCAGAATAGGATTATTTCATAGGCAGATTACCATGAAAATCACATAAGTACATATTGTGTGTCTGGGAGATCATAAAAATAAATAAAACATCGCGATACAAATTGTTTTTATGTGCGGTATGCACATCTCGTTCCCCTCCGCTTCCTTTACTTAGCTCGGCAATAGTTGCGACGTCATTACGACACACGGCTTTATGTTGCAGGACAAATGAAATGTCCACGCTTTTGTTATGATGGCCACCGTGTAACAGACTTACACGTTACACATACAACCAAGTGTGCTGGCGCGTCTGTCGCTCATAAATATATGTTCTGCTGCGGAGGACTTGGTTCTTTTTCTCTTAAGCTTTGACTGATTTGGTAGGTAAGTTGTAAAAGTTGCCAGAAGCACTTTAGGCAAGATATAACAGAATTGTTCTGGCTTGTATTTCCTTACATTCAGGTTCGAGAAAAAAGTTCTCCATAGAAAGAGCTTTTGTGGGAAGCCCTTATGTGTTCCCGGGCTGTTTGTGATTTTTCTCACGGGTTCAAGGGTTCAAACTATTGTCCTGAACTGAGCTTTTGAAAAATTGAGAAAATATAATCTAAGCAAGCAGATTCAGGGAGCATGTCTAGTCGGGCATACTTACAGAGATGAGCTTTGCAGTGAGGTAAGTATGAGGTAGAGTCGCGTGGCGCGGTTCGGCGCGAGCGGCCGCCACAGGGCGCGTGTGGGCGACGCTGCTTTGCTATCAGACTCAGTTCCGTTCCGCACCACCTTTACTAATCTGAACTAAACATTTAATTTTCGTGAAAAATGTCGCTTTAACGACTGCTATAAATATGTGCTATAGAAAAGATAAAGGGTGAACAATGCTGCGTGGGGATTATAAATCGTCGTCGGCTCCGGGGCTGAGACAATCGCGCATTAACCACGCAGCCTGACCGCGAACAATGCACATTATAGGTTATTTATTAAGGTATAACGTCTGCGCCCGCGCAGCGCACCGAAACTCTTGTAATATTCTACGATATAATTTCGAACAAACGAGCTTGTTATTGATATTTTATTTCTGGTTTATTTTTATTAATATGTTTTATTTTGCGGTTGGAGGCGTGAGCTTGTCTTATACTCATAATCAAGATGCTTTCGTACATTTTATTACTTTTTTTCACTTCTCCTCTACTTAAAAAGCAATCAAGTTGTTCGTCATTAGGGAATCTTTAAATCAAGAGTTCATTAGTTATACAATAGACTTCTTTACCCTAACATTATCTGATCTCAATATACCTTAAATAATTATTGTGTAAAAGGTAGTCCATATTTCTATGACTAGTCTAAATACAGAACCCTCTGTATTGCTGGTTGGGTGGAGGGTGTAGAGTTTTGCGTTCACCTGTACCAGGTGTTAGGCACAGAGCCTCCGCAGCAGGAACACAATGGCCTCACTCCGCTTTAATAGGCCAGCTTTGGGTTCCCTGGCATTGTCTGCAACCTTTCCACATGTGGCCGTTGCTCTAAGGTCATCGGGCAGGTGGCTGACCTCAAATAGGAAGGTGCTACTTTTTTCGATCATAACAGTTTATGTTTTTGTGAACCTATCAGTCAATATAACCATGTATATGACAGTAATAAAACTGACAACAGGTTGCTCTACATGTGACAAGTACCTACCACTATGATACTGCAGATAGGTTTGAATTACTTCAGAATCAACATCTTTGATACCTTAGGCAATCAAAATAAGTTATTTATAATATATTTCATTTCATAAAGATTATGTTTTATATTTTATATAAATATAAAACATTCCATTTAATATATTTTTATTATTATATAACAGATGGTTATATAACTTACTAGTCAGAAATAGTGTGAAGCGATCGAGTGTACGCGGATCTTATTTCCAATATATTAAGCTTTTCCAATTTTGCACAGCAAGAGTTTTATTGTATTCTAAGTAAATCGTATTTTCTATAACATAGTAAGTTGGGCTATTAGTGCGTTGTTCTTAAGTGAAGCAAATCGTTACAGCGACACAAATTGATGTGAAAACTATTTCTTACTATATTATGATTGTATTTCAGTAAATGCCAAACAATAGGTACTAACGATTTATAAACGATTGAAAATTTCTCGTCTTTCATACTTTTGTGGATTTCCCTTTAATCGTTTTAATACCTAAAATGTTGGTACGAATTGCCGTTTAGAAGAATGAAAATGTCTATTCTTATTGAATTACAGACATGAACATAACACTGAAATTAGTTTGTATTTGATATTCGGTAGTTTTGTGTGTTTTAAGTAACAATCGGATCAGAAAACAAAACAAATTAAAACAGTACATGCTTTATAACCACTTTTTCAGCTTATACAATCGCTACGTTCCCGAGCGATCGCAACTTCTTCCCACAGATGACCATTCAACCACGCGAGGGTTATTGTTGGCAGTGTAACGGTAACTCCGCATAAGTTCACATCGCCGACGTCACGCCCCACATCCTCACAGTATTAGCACAAACACTTGGACTCGAAGCCATCGGGAGATGAATCAGAACAAAGCCAACAGTTCTGTCCGTCGGCGCGTTTGTGTCTGCGCTCGCGCATCATTTGCTCTCGCCAATTTGCTCCCATCCGCTGCGCCCGCGCATCTAACCGGCGCAGTGGCGGCGTTTCAAAGTCGATGCACCGTTTTTACACAAATAAGCGACATATTTGGGGTAATTAACAGACAACGCCCGGCGGCACAGCCTTAGTGCCGTTTTTGTCGTCATACGATCGCGACACGTGATCTCATGTGTTTGATTTGTGTCATGTGTTTCCGACGTCTGCGGGAGTTTTACGAGTATTTCAGGAATTTTTCACTTTTTAATTAGTTATGAACTTTGTTTCCTTTAATAGTGGGTTGTGATTAAAACACTCTTTTAAGGTAGTATTTAACTTCTTATCTCTCTCTCGTTTAAAGACAATGCCGGCTACTCAGCAATGCAAATAAAATTATTTTTTGTAGTACTTTACTCAAATAAGATACATCCCTACCGATTAATTACATTAATTGGTGATTCTCGTCTCGCCATGGACTGAAACTCAAAAAAAACTGACTTACAGGTAGCATTTTAATATGATTACAGGAACTTATCATCTTTTAGCTCTTGTCTCTTTTGATTAGTGTTCTCTACAAAGTGATACAGTACCCAGACCACCCCGTACCTCGGTACTGTTTAGTATGTCATTTGTTTCCCGTCTCGACAAGCATCGCTAGTGGTTCGTGTGTATAGCATTAATTACTTGGCCGGCATGCCAAGTATTACAATTTTCAGCAACATATTCTCTAAGATTAATTAGGTTCTTATCAGATGAGAGTGACGCGGGGTCGCTGGTCGAGGCACGCGCCCACGCCCGCGCCGCGCCGGTACCCACTGGCTCGCTCTGCAGGGAGGGACTGATTAATTGCGACACATTAGTAAACAACAAAAAACTCTTGCCCAATTAAAATGAATACAAGTATCACAAACATACGACAAGCGCTACAGTTTAACTTTCAATTGTCTGCGTATCAGTTTCTCGTATCGTTGTCAGTCACAGAACATTAGTTAGCAACATGAATTAACGAACATAAAAAATATCAATTACAAAGAGCGTACATAGTACATAGAGCCGTGTCGAATCCCCGCGGGCCGCGTACATAGCGGAGCGCTCCCACCCGCGCTGCGCGGGCGCACCTCACCCTGCCTACTCGAGCGGCACGCATTTTCCTCGGCTCTCGTCTCGCTCGTTGCCCGAGCGCATCCGACCGAACGGGAAAACAGACATATTTATACGCGAGTCTCCGGCAAATTCTGAACTCTATTACATGAGTGATAAAGTTCTTATTAGTTCAGTAAAGACAAAAGATGCATCAACACGCTTCAAATAGAACGCGACATGGAAAAAGGAAAGCGTTCGAAATGAAGCGCAGCGATTGGCCGGTGCGGGCCAATGGCGGCGGGGGGCGGGGCGGGTGGTGGCGGGCAGCGCGGCGGCGGCGCGCGCGCACATGTGGCGGCGGAGCGTCGCGCGGCGAACGTGAGTGCGTGTCCATGTGAAGTGCAGTGCGGCGGACATGATGCTGGGCGGCATGGACGGCAAGGAGTACGGCGCGCTGCACGCCGCAGCAGCCGCCGCGGGGTACTCGATGGATACCGGTAAGTGACACCCTTACTCTACACACTACCCTCCTATATTTTAAAACAAACCTTCGATACTCGAAATTATATCATTGTTAGAAGAAAATAATTCTGTAACTTCAGTTCGGGGTCAAGGAAACATTACAAAAAAAAATATTTTTGTTTTTCTTGCAAATCATCTGAGAATAAGTGTTCACACATGTTTTTCTAAATTATTACGAGTGTGTATATATTTTAAACAAAACATTTATTTGTATACGGTACAAATACTTTTTTACAATCGCATTTTCATTTTACATGAATTATTTGAGAAAGCAGCAACATAAATTACAGATTACAGTGAATTAATGATATTTTCGGATAAAATACTTCAATAACTCTACATCAGGCATTGTAGAGTCAGTCGAAGTAGTTCTATGTGTTGTTTATTTCATCTTTCATCGTATTGTTACACCAGTGCGTGATGGGAAGAAGGAGAATATTCTGGTTATTCATTCTGCATCTTAATATAATTTATTCAAACATTAAACTGAAACTTTTAAGTCGTTTAAAAGAAATTTTACATTTACAAATGATTTGTAAATGTGAATTATGTGAAAAGATATATTTTTTCGCCGTAAGTTTTTGATGTCCTAAGTACCTACTATTTACAGAACTGACTTTAGAGCCTCAAACCGTTTGAACCTCAAAACCAAAATAAACATGTCTTCAGCAGGCAGTTATATTATTATCTAATTGTGTTTTGTATATCGTGATAACAAATATAAACATAATTTCATTATTGCAATGTTTTGATAGATGAATTGCCAGTTTTTGATAAAATGTTTAGAAAAGCAAATCACGCTACAGGCGTAAATCTAAATCTATTATATGTCTGCAGAGCAATTGCGCAATTTCTTGCATTGTTTTTGTACAGTAGTTTCATGTAGCTGTTTCTTATATTTAATTGTCACGATTTTTGATCGTAACACGCCAATCACGCAGACAATTTAGTACTGACAATATTATAGCTTGTAGGTGTTGCTTGTAGCTCTTTAATGACGACAAGCATTGTAGCCGCCCTTGTACCCGGCATGTACTAAGTTCCCAAATGGCCGCTCGCTTCGTAAAACAGAAAGTGTACAAGTAATTAAATTGAAACAATATTTGTCATACAATGTCAGAACAACGATAGTTAACTGCGCGGTTATGAGTCGTGTTAGGAGCAACACTAAAATTGTTCCTTCGTACATAACACACTCGTAAAAATTACACAAATTTTTGTTGATGTAAACTCGTAATTAAATATGCTTGATTTAATTAAAAACACTGTACAATTCAACAAACTAGTCAAGCATGTAAAACCGTGTATACCTAACTACTTGCCCAACGATAAAGGACTTTCAGCATTTTTTATTGAAACCTTAAAATGCTGAGGACTTAGTAGTATTGAGAATTCGAAGTTATAATTATCGGCAGCCTAATGCAACCGCTTGAAGAAAGCTGTTGTGTAAAAGAGACGTTGCTCTACGCCATGTAGAGTCCTGCGCTTATTTCACAACTGTAGCAATTGTACATACTTTAAGAGCTGGTCGGAGAGGTCCAGATCAAATTCTAAGTCAATTCAGACCTCATCTAGTAATGGAAAAAACCTTATGCCAACCAATCAGAATCTAACTAGAAAACTACTGAAATTGTTAGGTAACTGCAATAATGAATATAAGGTCACTGGGTATATTTTCATTTTCAGAATGAATTACGTACCGAAGGTGTAGTGCAATAATTATCTTTATTACATCAGCTAAATAGATAATATATTTAAGTGCATGTCTGTCATACTAGCCGCAATCAAATTATATTGCTGTAAATTTTTTGATGAGGCTGGAAATTAAACAAGGACCGTCCGTCATGTTTCTATTGTTTTAGGACAATAAAGAATTCAAAACGCAAATGCATAAAACAAGCTCAAACAGCTTGCTTTTCAGGATTTGTAGTAAAAAAACAAGCGTCATTGTCCAGATATAATTGTAATTCATTGGAGTCTGCACCCCAGATTTTCTTGATCAAGTTTTCGTTGTACGTTTTGTAATATTAGAATCTCTTTTATTTTGTAGAGTTCGATAATCTCCCATATGAGTATAACTAATTGGACTTCGTTGATTTAAGAAATTTATTAATTGTATTTTTGTATAATATAGTATTTTACTCTGGTAGGTGATCAATTTTAATGACGAGAGGGCCGCGACATTATGAAGTTTGACACATAAGTTACTTCAGAATAGTTCAAAAAGTAGTACAATTTTAACCTACGAGCTACGTCTAGGCAAACCATTATGGAAAGTTGATTATTAGAGTTGAAAATATGTCTAGAATAAGTCGGATCCCGATAACAATAGCTCACGCGATTCCAATGACGAACATGAGTTCATTGACGAGCATGTGACGCAGACACAGCTGATCCAGTCATCTGACTGCGTTGGGAGCACGCAAATCTTGTTGATAGATAAACAAGCGCACATGTCAGCAAGAGCCGCCCTATTAATTAGCGGTACAATAGATAGCGCCGTGACGCAGACGATAAGACGAGGAGATAAGAGGCATCTCACGGTGCGCGCTGGGTGAGGATGGCGCTCCGGTGGTAGTGGGAGAATGTAGGTGACTCTACCTTCCGTGGAGGTCACATGTAGAGGTATATACTAGAAGCATCTACGTCATGTGATGTGACGGACCATCTGACATTAAATAAGAACGCTTGATCCTTTGAAACGGATATCCCGGGCAAAGAAACAAGTATTATGACGCAATTTGAAAGAGGCGCATAGAGCCTATAGCCCTAGGACACAAAAACTTAAATAATTGAATAATAAAATAAATGCAGGCACTAGGCATTTATTAAGTAACTTCTTCGTTAACTGAAATTGGATTTGGATGTCGTTGTTAAAACTGCAAAAGAAGAGCCAGCTATTGAAAAATAATTTTCTACCTGAACTGTGCCCAATCGCTGAGGTATTTTGTGTTTTGGCAAAATTATTACATAAATTACTTTTGTGAAACATAAACGATTACCATTTATCAAGTTGTTAGCGTGTGCCAAGCGCACCTAGCCAGCGGACAGCCGCGATTATCAGTCCGTTAATATTGTCACGATTACTGGGTTCAGCCAGAGATGCATGTGCAACTGCCATCTTATCTTTAGTTACGGCGATCAGAATTAGAAACGTAATCTGTAATGATACAGTCTTTTAGTTCCTCTTCTCTCCCATATTTGCAGTTTGGGTTTGTATACGATACTTTATGACTGGGTTTTTCTTAAACAAAAAAATATTGATTACAGGGATTTCCGATATTTAGATAACTTAGTCTATCATGCTAAATGTGTGTTGATAAAAGAATTATTCTTCTGAAATGTATATTTATGCCATCTAATTTTGCCTGATTTCCGTATATATTATAGAGGATTCTTGATTTCAGCTGAATTTTTAAATAATTTTGCTGATTCTGTTTAGCTCCACATGTTAAATTTTCTTTTATCATACTTTTACTGAAGTATAATAAGAAGGAGGGACCCCTTGTCTCTCTGGGTGCGGTTGTCCGATTCGCTACAGATCGCTAAAAAGTCAGATATATCCAGTTAGCGATAAGTGGATACTACGACATTAAGCGATAGGCGCTCCGCTACCTACTAGGTACCGATGTCTTATCGCCTCTACTACTAATGAGAAAGTTAATCTGTCCGTTCTTTTTGCTCAAGTTTCAAATTTCGCAAAAGGAACTTTTCATGGAACAAAATTGAAATTGAATTACAAAACATGTCAATATTCCTCCGCGATGTTTATGACACCAAAGCTCTCTATTTGATGAGACCAATCGTATTTTTTCTGGTAGGTATTGAAATACAATGTCCTCTGGGTACTAGGACAACCATTTTGTGCTTACTTTTCTTTTGTGTTCCAAACTAACTCGGAGAAAACAACTAGGCAGACAGTTTCAGTAGCTTTAAGAGAAGCAAAAGATACATTTTTTTTTGTTTTATACCGAGATTAAAACGTTATTTTTTTTAATCGCGATTGAGCTATGGTGTTCAGAGCTGTTTATGCAAAATATTTAAATTGCAATCGCCCCGATGTCATTATAACTGCCTTACGTGACATAATAGAATTGTTTTTGTTTCAAGTTTGCCTAAAAATTAGGTTTACCTTAGAAATACCGTGTTTGCCTAGAGTTTGAACACTTCCTTATCTTTGCACTAAAAATACCAATATTTAATACAACACAATTTTCAACTACATTTCAAACATGTCGAAAAATCTTCTATAAAAAAACTAAATTTAATTAATTAAAAACCGTTATCGTGTTAAAAAAAACTGGCAGTTAATTACCTGGTTTAGTTACAATCGGCACAACGGCGCAGACGCAGCGCCGCACTAAACGCATGCGGTTTATCGATATGTCAGAGGGCGTCAAGGGTTATCGATAACTGCGATAAAACGGCACCGTTGCGCGTCACTACGTTCATTGTATAACTGTTTTATTTTACGAAAATCTGTCGATGTGTTGCTATTTTTGATGCGCAGTACGGTTTGTTGACACTCTCTACGTAGTAGGTAGATTTTACGTTTTTGTTGTCTCTTCTTTAATACTTAGATCACACAACCGTACACTCACTTTAATAAAGTTATTTCCTTGGTATCGTCATTTTATGTTTAAATTATTTTACAGATATAAGCAAAGAATAAAGATATCAATTTAGAAGAAATGGGCATATGTAACAATGTCTTATATTTCATCGAAATAAATAAAACCGTATCTTATTAATGTGGCAGGTATTTCAATACGTTGTATAATATAGGGCAATCTCAATTCACAATATTCTAGTTTTGTGATACAGCGCATGGGATGTTTTCTTGAGGAATATGATGTAATATTATACTTATATGCTGTTGAACTAGCAACGTTAAATAACCTGGGTGGCAAAAAGCTTTTGGAATAAAATAAATAGATTTTATTCATAGTACAGGCAAAGCCCTAATGTGAAGTTTGGCAACCCTACTGTTAAGCGTGTTAGTGATGTGAACGTAATATAAAAATGTATCGACACATCGGGCGAGCCGCTATCGGGTGGGGTCGGCGATAATCGCGGTTATCGGGGGGTTATCCGCCGCGCGTCAAACAGCACGAGCCACGCACACACGCCTGTGCTATGTATGTATGTTATTATAATTATACACATTTAAATAGGAGGCTCGAAATACAGGTCAAAAGTCGATGACTTCTAGTTTCGAAGTTGTTTTCAAAAATAGGCACATTTGTTATTGCGTTTACTTTGTGGGAAATTGATATTTTTTCATATAAAAATCTACGACGCCGTATTTAGTCTGTTTATTAGGATCTCCAAGCAGTTTTTGAAAGAATAATTTCAACAACATTTGTAATCTCTAAACATATAAATCAAACGATTTGTGAGCCTAAATTATATAAATTATTATTATCGACAGGTTGTGATCAGCCAACGCTATCAGCTTACATATTATCTAGACCGAAAGTAATGCTGAAAACCATTATTACAAATACTTTACTCCTTGTACGGTTCACTTGCATTTATGCTTCTATTACATTTTCTAAATAAATGTCTAATCAGTACACACTATTTCTGTGTAGCCTTTTACAAACTATGTTTAGGCCGCGAATATCGTCCTCACTAAAACCTAATTAAAATGTCGTAAAAAAAATGCGATATAAAAATGTTGATTTTCTTTTTATATTTATTTTTTTATCGCAGTTTCCGTATCAAATAAATCGTAAATGTAAAAGAGAGAAGTCGTGAAAAAGTTAATAAACAACAATATTTACGTAAACAGCTCTGCAGTTAGTTTAACTGCGGATAAATTAAAGGTTTAAGAGTAGTTAACTGCGTCTGAAGATATTATTAATATCGGAGCGGAAGCCGCCGCCTAAAGTTTGTGCGAGAGTTTTCCTGTTGCTGGCCAGCCGCCTGAAAGTGGTACAATTATATTGAAGTTTCACACCATAATATTTGTAAACAAAAGCAATTAAAAATATTATTGAGTCAATAAATTAACAATACGTCTTTATATTTTATTTGTTCGTCAAAATGTTTGAAAAATAGGAAGATTGTCTTTTCAAACCGCATGTGATTGAAAAATATAGAAACTGAAAATATAAGGCGCTATAGTATAACCAATATAAATCAGCCAAACATTGTTAAAATTAATTACAACCAATCAACTGAAAATCACTAACTTTGATATCACTTTGTGGATATACCATTTTTTTTGTTAATAAACATAAGTACTAAGCAATGAACATAATAAATTTTCCAATAAATTGAAAACTAATGCAGTTTCCCACTTTAATATTATAGTTCTGACTTCCATTTAAAATGAAACTGTAGAGCACTACTTTTGTAAATTCCGTTTCATTAAAATCTCAAACGCCATTTCTCCAGGAATCTCTCAACAGATTTCTCCCCTTAAATCTTTATTCCTCACCAGAATATAACAACGGTTCACATTATAAAGTAAACACAGTACAATAATATGCAGTAGTTGTCCGCTAATGGCACAAACAGCGGCCGCGTGTTTGCCCGGCCAGTGTTTGTACGACGCGACGGCGCAGGCGCAGGCTCACCAAACAACGCTACCGGGCTAAGGCGAAATGGCCTGCGGTCTGGACATGTCGCCTGTAGTGAAAGAAAAAAATATAAGTAGTCTACATTGTCGAGTACGCATGTCTGTTATTTTTGGCAGTTTTATTAATGTCCTAGACAAAAAAGAGGCATATACTTACGGTCGAATTGGGAAACCTCCTCGTTTTTTTAAGTCAATTAAAAAAGGGCATTTTATCGGAGTAGATCATTTGGGATATCTAAGTCTTTGGTTATAATTTATGCCTGTTTATTTTGGCTTCTCGCAGAATTCTAAGTAATTTTAGAACTACATGAGACATTATAACAATTAATACATCCAAAATATAAACAACAGCTACTGCCCAAGCAAAAGCTATCGACATAAAAATTAAGTGCGTCATCCTCTTAAGCTCCTATCCAAAAATCAAAGTAAATTGCAGTCAACCAAACTAAGCGCTTTCACAAACAGAGTAATGTTATAGTTTCCTGTCAATTACAACTATTTGTCCACTCCTCTTCCCTTGATATTGTAATATCAACCTTATGTCTCTTAAAATAAGGGTGGGTAATAAGATGTGATGTTTGAAAGGTACTGGCGCCTGATTTGTACGTTTGCGGATCGTATTTAGTTACTCCAAGGGTTGTTTGTACTGTGTGCAGAGATTTGTAAGCCAGTGTCTGCTACTGCCCTTGCATTGTTTACTTGTTTTAATAACATAAGTAACTGTCCAGATATTGTTTCTAAACAAATGTTCTGTTGGGTACAATTACCTACAGTCACAGTGGTACACACACACTCAAATCTTCTGTAATTAAAAGATTTTATGAAGAAAGATACGTTTTGAACAAGTAACAGAATTTTTGAAACGTTTTAACAGTTTTTAATGAAGTAGTAGAAATCCTACATTGGATTTGCAAGGAAACATTAGCTACACTCATTTTTGGTACCTTCATAATATTCATATTTATGTTCCATTGATTTCATAACATATTTTCTAAAATTGTTGGGAAATTAGTAAAAGCTAATATGGCCACACCTATGTCACGGTTCGATGAGCGATCATTTGGGCTGCGTAGGCGCAGGGCTACCGACAAACACGTAGGAATGACATGACGTAGGTACTTATACGGGTCTCTTAACAGTAAGTTGTAAAATGTGATGGCAGCCGGTAGTATAGTCAAAAATTAGCGGGCAACAGCTTGCAGCATTAAAGAAGTATAGTGAATTCCTTGGCGTTGAACCGGCAAGTAACTCCATAGCCTAGAGTACCTGCGACGTCAAATAGTTCTACTGGTTTAAGATAGGATATATGCGCCCAGTTACTGGCAAGATTTGCGTAGTAGACTTTTTAAATATATTATGTGATTAATCTTTTTAGCTTGTACGTACCATTATGATTTAGGAACTCAAACCAGAAATCTTTTACGTACGGCTTACGAAATGCATAATAACTAAACTAAAAACAGCTAAAAACCAACAGCTTAAAGTAATGTTACAAACCTTAGACAAAGGGAAAACTTTATCATGGGAAATTCCTCAAGAACTTCCGTAACCATGGAAAACCTTCGCAAAGTCTTATTAAGCATCTAATTACGTCAGACTGTTTCGCCAAGCAGCCTGGGCAAGGGACGGCGGTGTTTGCGCACGCATTAGCCGGCCCGCCTCGTGTCAACAGCGTAATGGCGGCAAACAACGACCCCCCCTACCCCCCCGCCACGTCCCGGTGCACCTCCCCCCCTGCCCCCGGCGCTACCGTCTTGACAGATGCGCGGGCGCAACGGGACACAGAGGTGACGTGTTGAGGCTAAATGTTTGAACATAAGTTTTTTTCGGTAGGATATGAGTTATGGTTCGAAATTTTGAAAGGTTTTAAGAGCTCTCAATTTTAAACGGTTGACTAAAAATCGCTCCTGACTTTCAAATGTTTTTGCTAGGCGTGATGATTAATCTCTAGCAAGTTATAGATTAGGACAATTGAAAGTTACTTAATTTTGATTCATGAAAGTAACAAATTCAGTTAAGTCTTCAATAATTCCTCAATTATAGTCTTACAGTTAGACAACAGATATCGCAAGTTATGAAGTATCAATAGATCACCCCAAGTGACCTTCTCATAAGGGCATCACAAAGGAGTCTGCATGCAAAATTCAATTCATTAAGCAATGTCAAAATCAATCAAGCCTCCCCATTAAGAAATGCAGTGAAGGTCCAGCTGGTCTCACACGGATATCCAAAAATAGAGCTAACAAATTAAAATCACCTCCTAACCACACACTGGCGCAGGATAACTAATTGTCCCGGCCCACAATGAGCGCACTGGTTCCGCTCGGAGGCAACGTGCCGTGTGTTGTGTAGACTGTGGCCGCGGCGCGTGCCACGTCAATAATTAGTTATCGTGACTTATGGCTTATGGCGGAATACTTTGACAGCGTTTATAGGGGTTAATAAGGGGCAGATGATGCCTCGCCAGCCCATTACACCTGGGAGGAATGCCACTGATGTTGCCTCTACAGTTATATTTAGATGAGCAGTTTAAATACCATATTTTAATGGAGCTCGACCCAATACACGGCTTGGTACATGGCGGCTATTTGCACTCATTAATATGCTAATTAATACGCACAAGTACCTCGTGTAACGTGGTCACATGACTGCCCGCGACCGGATGACGGCGTGTGAATTTGTTTAAATCAATACTTTGACATGATTTCTGTTTTACTAGCCTTTGATGTGGTCTAACATCCGTTACGTGCTCATGAAGTCATTATTTAAATTGTGTGTGTCGATGTTCTTCGGGTTAATACCCTGAGCTTTTTAAGTTCTCGTAAGATTTTTTGTGTAATACCTCAGAATACCGGTATAAATACGCGCTTTTAAGAGGCGCCACGGAAGTGCCAATCTCAAATAAACTTAGCTTTTCTTTTGTAACCTATTTGACAAATCCTGTCTCAGATTGATTTTTGTCTATTATTGTTGTGGTTTTTGGAGTCGATGAAATAGTAGCAATTATAGAATAAAAACAACTTAATAAACATATTCGCTGACGCTAAAACACGGGCCTCAACAATCTTAATGTATCTTCATCGCTTTTGTAATCCAGAGAAGCAGGATGTGAGCCTTTCTCCAAGACCACCGGCACCGGCGGAGGTACCGTACAATAGTCGTCTAATTCAAAACAAAATGTCCCAGCAGTTCAAACAGCACTAGAGGCTACTGCCATTAACCGGGCGTGCTCTCGACAGCTAAGGCCTCTTCACACGAGGAGTGCGTGCGCGGCGGCCGGCGGTAGCGCGTGTTTGCATAGCGGGCTCGTTTGTCGGCGGCCTGTCGCCCTGTGTGGTCCGGGCTCACGCTGCTGCGACACGATCAGACCAGAATGAAGGAAAACATCTTACATCAATATGTTGGCTTACGGTGAACTGTTTTGTGTACGCGCGGCGAGCTGTGTCGCGAATAAGTGGTCTCTATGTCTTGTTAACGCTATTATTTGGACTTCTTCAGGTTTTGGATCTACCTCAAGAGTATGTACCTCAATGTAGTTTTTGTAGGTGAAGTCTTATTCGCAAAAAGTTAACAGAACTCTTTTTCTTATTAGGCAGTGTTATGCACTCTTTGAGCTAATAACTCATCATCAGGTTTTTACTTTAAGCTCTCGAAGTGTAATGTAGGTAGTTGTTATTGTGCCTTAATCGCCTAGACCTCATCATTTTCCTTTTCCATTCTAAAAGCTGGGTTGAGCATGCACATTACACAAAGAGCTGTTTACATGAGCCTAGTTTGTAATATCAATGAATTCGGCTGAAAATACAGAATCAGCACGTGTCAGTGACACGGCAGCAACTGTAACGTGTTGCGGGAGGAGACGACACGTGGCCGTCACGTTTACGACGTGACACGCGACATGCGTGAGTACGCCGAGGTGTTTACTATCCTATGAATGTCCAACTGTCCGGTACCTGGGCAGAAAGTGTAGTGCTGACACGTAAGCACTAAGCATTGGGTGAACATCCTTCAATGTATTGAAACTTAAACTTTTCATTACGATTTTTAGCCGATGTGAAAGCAAAACGGTTTCGGTACAAAATGTGCCAGCCAGAAATAAGTAGACCAGTCATAGTCACACACGATTTATGTCATTGAGAAGTACAGCAGACATAAATGGATAATACGAAACGGAATCAAGGGCTAATGAACTGGTTTCATAATTACGCCTCGGCATAAAAAAGATTTTCCGTTTCTTATCCTAAAATACATACCGTATATAATTTCTGTATGTCTAAACTGATCTGAACATTGGGCATCATAGACACATCACTGCATACACTTTGATATCGCTCTTATGCCAAAGAAATAAGGGCTCTTTATCTATTTGTGTATCCCCATTGCTGTCAACTGTACAACAAGAATAACAAGAATTTTTATTCAAGTAACGCTTTATCAACATTTAAGTACCGGCAAAAGTAAACTATGTCAAGGATTACCATGACCAATACAACCATGTTGAGTAAACGACAACTATCAATATTATCCAATAGAGTTAATAAATAAAATTAATTATAATAAATTCAATCGCCTCAGGTCTATTTACCTCTGGGCGGGTTTTACGTTTTGCGCTCTCCGATTGGTTGGTTAAGCGATTCAGGGGTTTTCAACAATTTGTAGTTTGTAGAGACTTTTAATTATGATTTGTTTGCCCGTGATTTATTCGCATTTAGATACGTGCGTACTTTATGTTGTTACGGATCAATTAATAATTCGTTTACTTAATTAGTCAGACCATTTAAATCAATGTTATACTATTCAAATGAATTTGTTTTTTTTTTTTCAAGGTTTGTTAAACCAAGCACACATTCACACGTGATAATGACAAATTGTAATATGTATTTTTTAACATAACCCAACAAACTAACAAAAACACGGAAAACAGTTTATCTCGGGCGCGTAAATCAAACGCGTATGTAATTACGCGAAGTACGCGATACCAGCACCGTTACAGTACATCTGTAATAGAAAGTTGATTAGTATGCGCGTGCGCAGGCCGCTGATTGGCCGCGCGATTGTCGTAAAAGTGGTCGTAAACAGGCGCGTTCTCATCCGCCATACTCCGCACTCATCGATAGCGGTAACAAGGACGCCTTCGTTACACCGCTTCATACAGATTTCATTATATTTAAATTAATGTGATGTGTGTGTTGTAGTGCATGCGATAGGGAACGCTATCACATGTTGCGGTGCAGCAGCTAAAGCATACAATGTACTATTGGAAAATGTAGAGTTATTTTGTTCTCTTTGATGTGGCTCTCCCACTAGCACAGGTCGGCAGTGCAACTTGGCCGAAACGTCGGGAGAAAAGAAATATCGAAATATATCGCGAATAGGACCTGTTTGTCGTCTGAAATAAGTTCAGTATCATATAATGCGAAATTATTCAGCAGCACTTCTACTTCTAGAGTGAAATGTAATTAGTATTTTCTGCAAATAGGATTAATGTTACCACATTTTCAATTCCAGCTGGCAAGAGCTGACCCTGCCTAGCGGGATAGCCTAAAAGAAACGTCGTAAGTCGTCGTCGCGAAACATAGTTGTGACAAATGAAGAATAAGAGAAAAATTTGGATTGATCCTTTGTCACAAAAACCACGTAAGAGAGTTAGAAAAGAACCACTAAGTATTCAAAATATTAAGAAAAGGTTACTCGCAGTCTTCTGAAAAGTAAAATCTGAAGGTTTATAAAACTTTTCAGTTGGTGTCAAAGTTTTCTAGTTCTGGCCTCAAAATTTCAGTTACATGGTCATTCAAGCTGCCTGAGATTTCCTTCTTAAGTCTATAATGGTGACCTAGTACCCTATTTAAACCAAGCTTATTAATATCTTTCCTGGTAATAAAGCATCGCTATCATGTGTCAATAGATCTAATTCCCACACCGGCCGACATCTTGACATCTAATATCTCACAAATAATTCTTCTTAATATCAAAGCTCACCTAAAACAGTCCAATAAAAAACACTCAGCGCCCCCAACATAAAAGAGTCGGCTATTAATTAATCGCCACTGAAAAATACAAGAAGACATGTATTTATACACTCCACACAAAGGGATAATCTCGCGATTTTAACGAACCATTGCTGGCTTTGTTCTCCGCATACTGCGGGCTTTCAAACGCAGTAAGCGATATATTTTGAGCGATATTAAAGTTGTGGAGTTTCGCTCGAATTAATGAATGCTTTATATTCGTTGCTTACACTAGTAACTGTCAGCAGAACCGCGTCAAAGGCGCGTCGTAAATTAACCGCCGAAAGAAAGATGTTTCCCGCCGTATGATGTGCTCTCCCTGTCTGCCACACCGGGGCGCGTATCGCGGTGTCTCGTTTTAAAACCAATTAGTAATGTTTCAAAGAAACCATTCGATGTAATATCTGCGGAGTGTCGCATGTCGTATCGATGTGTTATTATCGATAACAACATTATTATCTATTTACGAGTGTGAATGTGTAATTTCGCGCGGCGCTGAAGTAGTTAAATTGTGATTGATCATGTTATCTGAGGATTCGCAATCGCGAATTATCTCCGATGATATAAGTACTGCAGTAATGTGATTTAGAGATACGGTGTGATGTCTGGTTACACGGTAGTTGTGAATCAGTGGCGAGATAAATAGCTAGATTGTTTTTCCATTCATTTCTCTGCTAATAGCATTACGATTGCTTTGTGTGTCGCATTATGCTCGCGCTAAAGTGACGTATAACGATAATTTAAAACTGCTATCTTTCGCGCCGCTGAAGCGTGAACATATGACACAAACGACTTTTGTACAAAAATAAATGTCAAACATTTGGCAAACTATTTATAGCGAATTGGAATTGAGTGGGTTTAATCGGACTTAATAATAATTAATTAGATAAACGAATTTACCTGTCAGTGAAGTTCAATGACAGTAATACAATGTGTTCTTGTCCGAAAATGCTGTCAAAGTCGGCCATTAATACACATCTTCGTTTTCATCATTTGAACTTGAATCCGTTTTTAACTTATTTATTAGTTTTTCGAGTTTCTTAATCTTTTTTTAACAGATGTCGCCTGTTTTCCTTGTCTTCCGACTTCCTTTTACACAGTTTTCGGAGTAATTAGCTAATTTCAACTTATAATAAATCAGACAGAGACTGCCAAAACCGGAACTACATTTGTATTCTATTATCATCGAGAACAAACAACAAGTACAACAAGTAGATTCAGCAATCGCATAGAGGCAATGAAACTCAAAGAATCTGTTTGCAGTGACTAATTTAATTACAGGATATGAACTCACCTATACGCTCTTTTGTCAAGAACTTTTTCCCCCTTGAAGTATCATGGCAAGCTGCATTCCATCGTACATTGATTTACATACTGCAGCCCATCACTAACCCAGCACTAAGTACTGCAGACCCCGCCCTCGTAAACTGCGTCCATTTCCCCGCATATTAGGTGACACGAGTGTGTCGACGACAATCACCAGCAACACCGGTTGGTTACATTGCTGTTCGCACGCGTGTCAGCGCATTCGCCACACGCGGTTAACGGCCAGTGCTCGCGCTGCTATGCCAGCTAATCGGTTATATTGAACTATGAGGAACTGTTACGCTTGTAATCAGATATTGCTTTATTTGGAAGGATTGTTTACTGGGCCCGTTTAAGCTGGAACTGGTGAACAGGTGATGAGAACGTGATCTCTCATAACTTACAATTAGTAAAAGGTTTCCTGAACCCTGCTATCCCCGGACATTTAAATCCAATACAATACATCCTGAACAAAGCTTTAGATCTAATGGAGTACTCTACGTTTTAGGCATGGAAACAGAAAAAGACTTTAAATTATTTCTTATTCTTCTTTATATATCAGTCTGGGCATTTCACGATTCTGCCTTCGATCTGTCGAAGCCCTGTTGCTGCTACTCAGAACACTTTAACATCTTTTTTTTCCTAGTTTATTGTCCCACTGCTGAGCAAAGACCTCCCCCAAGTCCTTCCACGTTTTTCTGTCCTGCGCCACCTCGAACTAGTCTTCGTGAAGTACGATAAAATCATCCCGTCACCGCTTTTGGGCCATATAAACATTGTAACATCTATTATGTTAAAATGTTTCACAACTAATTAAGCAATCTACAAATAAAACAAGTTCAAAAGTTTAATTTAGTACAAAAAGGGACAAAAGCGGGCAGAATGTGTCAGTGTGTGGTATATGTGACATTGTGGTACCCTTTGATGTGGCGTCAGCAGCGGCGCGTGACGGACGTTCGCGGAACGGACAAAAACTGCGCACACGTGCGCCTGCGCAGCCGCGGACGTTATTGTTGGACGCTGCGTTCGGGTGGTATGCAAGCTTATAGAGTGTTGTAGATTGTGGGGTGATTCAGATGGCAGATGATAAAAATTTTACCGAAATAATCAATAATAATTCATACAAATTTACTCTACCGGGCACAATTCTGTTCTTCGACACTGAGGGAATAAATTCTACGCAGAAATATCCTATTCCTCATCAAACTTCAGATTTACATAATCGACATATAACTTACACTGGTTGGTAAAGAGACACATTGAAACTCTATCAATGTCTCTAAAACTCTATTTATCAAAGAGAGGCTCTATCAATAATTTAACAGATAAGTCAAACCGTCTCCCTCAGCACATAACACTTGCCCCTGTAAGTGTCTGTGTAACATGTAACATGGTGTCAAGTGCCCGACGCGGCGAGGCGTGTCGGCCACGCCCCCCGCCTGTGATGTGAGCCGACGGCATGTAACGCTGCTGTTACCGCGCTGGGGTCACAAGGACCTTAGTAATTAAGCTGTATGATTCTGTTACGTGATTTACTTATTTAGAATTAGTATCGAGTCGCCACGTTGGTAGTGGCCTAGTACCTAGTTAATGTAGTAATTGCTTGGTGTAGATTCGTATTGTGGTTTTATTTTACTACTGCTTTTCTCACACAACTGGCTTAACATCTACCAGGCTATCAAATTAAGAAATACTGTGTTGAATTATTAACTAAATGTCGCATTACAAATCTTACGCTTAATCGCTGAAAAAGTCTAAAACAAGAAAAAAACAAAAGTTATGAACATTTTGCAACTTTGCAAGCCGCAAACACTGACCTCATTTATTATCCAGCAAAAAACCGCCTTGTCCAGAACACTTGATGACTATCAATGTCATTTGGTCACATGTGCGATGTGGCTCGGCGGCCGCGCCCCGCCCCCTCTCTGATGTGCCGACGCTGCGGGCCCCGGGCTCCGGCGGCGTGCCCCGGCGGGACCACATAAAGGACACAATTATGTGGCGACGACCTTCGTCACGGGTCGGGTGACATCGAGCCCCCTGTGGTCTTAAAGACCTTCGACAGTTTATCGTTGACACGATGACTTGATTTATTTTGAAGGTTAATAGGTGTTAAAGGGACGTTAAATGAATTTAATTACTTAAATAGGTTCTTATTTTAATTTTTTGGTACTAATGGTAAATATCTATCAGATCTTCGGTTTGTGACGTGGATAATGTATTTATTGGATAGAAACAAAAGTTTTCTGAATTGAGGACTTTGTTAAGTTTTAAGGTTTTCTATGTGTGTTTTAAAAGCTGTATATTAGTTAAAAATTGCGCCTTTTTAACGTATTTAGACTAGTATGTGGCACATAATATTGTTCGTACCGGCGTAGCCTTTACTTTCTTATACTAATTATGCTATAATACAAGCTACACCTTGTACCTAAGTGATGTCGAAGAAATAATCTTATCTTAATAATCTTTTAATCATGATTGTCAATTTTAATTACCAACTTGCACCAGACTTAACTGATTACAATCGCAGAGGAAAAGTGTACATAATTATAATAATTTACCTTCTAAATTGTATATTTAAGCAAAAGTCATACTTAAAATTATTATTTCGCAAAAATTTTCAAATGAATCATAATGAAAAGAATTGTAATAAATGTCAGAGATTACTGTAAACATGTGTTTTCATGACATTACGCATCACGCGGTCAACGTAAAAACGTAGAGTTCAAGTGTATTTGTATTTTTTTGATCTGTATGTATTAGCTATATTTAGGTGGGCTGAATAATAAATAATTTTCAGTCGCCAATCAAGACGTAACGCTCGGTACGAAAAAATATGTACCACACACACAAAAATGTTTCTATGATCGCTAGTATTTGAAACACATAGAACTAATATTTTTGCCCTATATATATATTTTATGTAGCCTGTTTGAGATCCCACAGCTGGGCAAAGGCCTCCCCCAATTTTTGCCTTTCAAACCTTTCTATATTTTGCTATTTCTGGCCACGAGCGCCCCTATTTATTCACGAAAAACTAATTATAAACAGATAATGAATCATTCTTAGAGAACACATTTAAATCACAAACTGAGATGATAATTATTTATGAATACAGTTACAAAACAATGGCATTCGTGTTGTATTGTGTAGGTACTAGGCGTGCGCTCCGCTGCTGCCAACTGCATTTTTCAGAGCGGCCGTCAAGTGTCACTGCATTTTAAATAGAATGCTTTTAGACTTTAGCTAGACCGATGTATCTTCTAACAGACGAAATATTGTTTCTTATTTAAAAAAAAGTGTTATTAGTGCTCTACATGTAAAGATTAAATGCCAAGAAATCTCCAACACAGTTTCTTTTCTTATAAAACTGAGCGTTACATTTACCTCTACTTATATTAGGAAACTACTACTAGACGGGTTTGCGCCGAGTATGCACATATTCTCGTTTTGTATTTTTGATATTTGTAGACGTAACATAACAGTACAAACGCAATGCAACAATATATCACAAACCTAACAAAACATTTCGCAAACTGAAAATTACGCCTACTAATTACCACAAGCAGCTAAAACAATTGGTACCTACTTACATGAAATTACATTCCCACTTAAATCAGTAAGTAGGGGGGTATAAATAGCAGCGTGACGCGGCCGTTGCAACAAGACAGCGGCAACAGCGGGACATTAGACATTAGTCAAGCATTTTGTCCCGCGGCCCGCTAATTTGTTTCCCGACGAGCGAGGAGTGCGCGACTGTACCGTGCTGCGGTTTATTTGCTCGACTGTACTTTGTCAGGGTTTGGGCACTCGCCTGAGTTATGGGGACGTCTTTGTTACCTTTTTAATGTTTAGCTGCGGATACGGACGGTGTTCAGTTTTGCTGCTTTTCGGTGCGATGTTTTGTGGCTAAGTTTTAAGATTAAGTTAGTAGTAAGATAGTTTGTTGTCATTTTGCAGTTTGTATCGTTACGTAAAATGACTTAATTGCCAGTAATTCTAAAATAGGTATCAGGTTTTAAAATAGGTATCACCATGTCCATGGCTCTACAAGGCATAAGGAATTATATATGTTAAGAGTAAATAAAACTTATTTCCTAGTACTAGGCTGTGTTTGGTAAAAGCGTAGAATATTATGTAATTGTTATCTGATGGACAGTACCTAAATTAATGGCAGTTGATCTGCGTCTAATTTGTGTGACATTTAGATATTTATACCTTCCAACAAATTAAGAACATCACATTAATAAATCAAACATACACTTAAATATCGTCGAATTAATATCTGTAGAGCATTACAATTTCTCCTCGATATCAGCACTTCGTTAATTATAACCCTCTCCGCGGCCGCCGTGATAAATGTATCCAACACTCGTGAAAACAAACTGAAAATTATCTTCAGGAATCTCATGTTTCAGTCATTTGTAGTCAGCTGTCACCACTCCGCTCCGCTCGGAGACAGATCGCCGCGTGTCACTGTGGCGCGCGTCGGAGTGACATGTGTCACGGTGACGTCTCGTGACGTTTATTAGGCGGATGCAATGGGAGCTGCGTACGCGCATGACAGCTAGCCTCGATGTTTGCTGTTCATGTAATGAGATACGAATGTGTTTTAGTTGTTGTTTCGTTGTTTTATTTTTATTTCATTAATAGACCGTTATTTGTTCCTGTTTTGTATTCACCTAGCTTCAAACTTTCATGTAGAATGCAGGTATTCACACTTAAAACATTAATACAATCTCTGGTTACTAATACATTAGATATACGCCATAGCAACAATATTGTTTTTGCAAAACATTAATTTTATTGTGGGTGCTAGGTAGACTAAATTAGCACTTTAATTAGGCCTTTCTGTTTGAAAATAATAATAACATCACGATGTCATATAATACCGGATCAGCGAACATTTAGTTGGAACCAGCTGGATACAATATCAGAGGGTCTCGAAGTTAACAAGCTACGGTTTACGACAGTCTGCGCCGGAGTCGAGTGTCTACACAAAACGACGAGTGTCGGCGCTGGCGACATCAAAGCCCGTGTCGGGTGACACTCGCCCCGACACCATGACACCTGTGACGTCACTAGGCGAGGGGGGAAACTGATTCACTGGATGGAGGATTAGGTTGAACATAACCATTGATAGAATTGTGAATAAATTACAGACTTACTCTAAGACTTGAAGAGAGCCTAGACAATGTTTCATTCAACGGCGTAGCTACGAACAAGACAGCACTTTGACGTCGCACGTCTGGTCAAAACATTTGCGCGATGCGATCCGCGGTAGCGCTCGTAACTTGTGTACTGACCAAGGTTTACTTAATGAAAATAAGTTAGACTGGTTGTATGATTTGTGTAATACACAGGGAAGAGTAGTGTTCTTGTTTCTTTAACTTATTTTTAGTCATTTACATAGTCTAAGTGTTGTATCAAACGTTTTAGTTTCAATAGCTTTCTTCAGTCCGTCGGCATCGAAGCTGTACATAAATAACTATACATTATGACGTAATATTACAAGCGTATTATAATATTGGAGCTGTGGTTCGCGTACGACTTGGCGTTATGTTGTTATACATAATAATGTGAAGGAACCGACTCCGAACGCGAATATACTAGCTAAACATTATGTTTTACTTACCTACGAACGTTTGAATTTCGGTAAACATAGTTTAGAAATAGAATGGGTTATTATTTAGTAATTTTATCAGCAAAATAATACAGAAAGTAAAATGAAATTACTTATAAAAAATAAGCATTGTTTAAACACGGCAATGGCAAAGATTTTATGTTCTACGATTGCGATATTTCAGATTCAGAATCTTAAGCTAATATTATAGTGTTGTATACCGATATTGTAGAAGTTAACATATTCTAGTTTTTTTTTAATATTAGTATACACACTATCATACAACATTGATTAGAAATTTAAAATGTAATTGATTTCCCGTCGCAGAATTTGATCCTCGTTTCGTAGAAAGAATCAAAACACTATAATTTACTCCTTTTTCATTCATATCTACCCATAAATTTACCATGTTAACCTAATGTTTATTTTGTCTGTAGACCCTAGTGGAGGAGGTATGGGCAACCCCGGCGTGGCGGGCACGGGCACGCAGCAGTACGGCGAGGTGAACCAGCTCGGCGGCGTGTTCGTCAACGGCCGGCCGCTGCCCAACGCTGTGAGGCTGCGGATCGTCGAGCTGGCACAGCTTGGGATCAGGTGAGGGCAGGCAACGGGAATAGACCATAGTAGCTGCTGTTTATTATATTTTCTCTCTATAACATTTTATAGCTGTATTTGCCATGTAATGGTAGAGTTACTTATAGTAGTAGAGTTGCTGTAGTTACTTATAGTTAGTAGCATGGAAATCGGGAGCCTGTCAAATTGTTTTAGAATGATCTATTTATAGAGGTGATGATGATGACTGTTACTATGACTGATGATTACTATCTCTGAAAATCAGCGCTGTGACTCTCTTTCTCAGGGTTGCAGCATTAAGCTGAGAGACGGCCGTATTGCGTGTTAGTGACGCATATTCTACCCATTATGTCTCAATTTTGTACAGCTTGTCGTTTTTGTATATATGTGTCACAAGCACGTAATAAAAGTTATTTTCTTTCTTTTCTTTCTTTTTTTCATGACTTCATTTGGTATTTTCAACGTATCAAAAATTCAAAAACAGATTTAGAACATAGCAAAAGTGTTTTCATTAAAAGTTTAAACTAAGTCTATTATGTATGTGATGATATCAGATGATGATCCTTCATTTTGTAGATGGAAAGTCATCGTGTAGCAAAAAATATCGATAAAATAGTTAGTGAGTGACATCACTAGGCCATAAATTCTGAGCGGAACGATTTTCATTTGTTTTGATTAAATCACAATAAAACCGTGAATGAGTTATCTTATCTTTTATTTCTCGATAACGTAACGTGTGTTTTCATCATAAAACCAAACCAAGCGCAAAGATTGTATTTAAATCTCAACCATTTATACATACTGGTCAATAAGTAACTAGAATTAAAAAAAGGAAACTAAAAACTACGCATAGCGTTTTCTGAAACAATGTACCTACTCGTAGTTTTGGAATCAGACAAAGCAGATACTTTAAGGATTTCAGTGCTGAATATACCTAATATCTTTTTGGATTATCATATTTTTTTATTATTTTTATTTGTTAACTCCAATAACGAGTAAAAAAAAGCAGCATTTACCTTCTACTAACGGCGTGATAGCCGTCTCTGGCGACTTGTTATCCGACTTAGGCTTAATTTATCGGGAAATGAAATCGAAACTTGGAAATGCTACCAAATATATTCTGTTTCAATTATAATTGGTTTAATGCATCAGGATATTTGCTAATGAATTATCGACACTGCAGGAGAATGGTACCTTAGCTTCCTCAGTGGACTCTTCAAGGGCCACCAGTCTAATGTGTCCGTTTCTTGTCAGACCCTGCGACATCAGCCGGCAGCTGCGGGTCTCGCACGGCTGCGTGTCCAAGATCCTGGCGCGTTACCACGAGACCGGCTCCATCCTCCCCGGGGCCATCGGCGGCTCCAAACCCAGAGTCACCACACCTAAGGTAGGTTATGTCACTTTGAGAAGATGAGAGAGTTTCCACAGTCATGCTTGGGGTTTCGTTGAGGGACAAATATGAGCTGACCCACAGCACTTTTCCTGCCACTCTTGCTTATCTTATGTTTCTAATAAAAACCCTCAATATTAAGCCTGAAAAAAACTTGCAGGATAATTTAAATTTGATTGAAGTTGGACAAGAAACAGTTTTACCTATTAGGAGTTTTCACCTTATCGTACATTTGTACCCGATAAACTGTTCTTCGTAAATCAAAGATTTTTACACCAGTTTTCTCACGGTACCTATTAGATTTGAACGAAGTACTTGTGTGCAGGTGGTATCATACATAAAGCAATTAAAGGCGAAGGACCCGGGCATCTTCGCGTGGGAGATCCGCGACCGGCTGCTGGCGGACGGCGTGTGCGACAAGTACAACGTGCCGTCGGTGTCCAGCATCAGCCGCATCCTGCGCAACAAGCTGGGCGGCGGCGCGCTGTACCCCGTGCCGCCGCTCTACCCGGTGCCGCCGCAGCGCTGCTGGCCGCTGCACCAGCCCTACGACTACTATGTCTATCTACAGGTATAAACACAAAATCACTCGACTGTCTTATGTCAATAAATTCAAACATTTGTCCACATGTTCACCTTAACATTACAAAAAGTGGTCGAGGTTCTGAAAACCCTACGTAAAGGGGCCTAAACATTGGTGCTATAAGTTCTTCCCAAGTCTTCAAATGGATTTTTCTGTTTTTCTGGGACATTGTAACTGATGTATGATATTGCCTGCAGGGTCGTCAGCATACGGCGGGTAACCCTCACGCGCTGCCGCACCCGCACCAGCAGGCGCCGCCCCCGCACCATGCGCACGCGCATGCGCTCTGACACGCGCGCCTCGCCACCAACCACGACCGGTGAGCGTGGTCCATGCTCATCACCACGGTGAGGCGATGACGCGGTGACGGTGGGGCGACTGATAGCGCGCGCGCCACGACTGAGATTAATAGACTTAGATTACTTAATATACGAGAGTACCATCAATTAATAAACTATTTAATTTTGGGAGAAATCCCAGTTGATAAAGTGATTCGGTGATCCCAAGTGAAGTGCAGTGTGAGTGATATAATTATAAGCGACACGAACTGATCTTCTAGTGATAGTGTTATGATAATTGTTGATAAAAGTATTATATTGTATATACCTACGTTATCAGTTGTAAGATATATAGCGGTTATTGTCGCGAGGTTTAATATTGCAGCGATGCAGTTACTGCCAAGATTATAAGAACACGAATATCTTTGTGTGGACGTTGTGAATTAGTGCTATCCAAGGACTAAACAATTTCTCATTAATTTATTTTATTTTAAGGGCAATTAGTTTAATGAGAGTGATGTATTCCTTTTTCGTGTAGGTATTTGAAATTAAATAGTATGTTAGTATACGTTTTCGAAACTCAAAAAATACAGGGTAAAATACAGAGTAGAAGGGAAATTATATTTAGACATCAAAGTAATTATCCGTCGGCATTTTATCTATAGATAATTATTACTTTCAACAAAATTTTATATTAAATTAATATTTGACTTATAATAAACGATCTGAGAAATCTTCTGTCTTGCAAAGTTGTAATATTAGGCCTCGCGGGTTGTAGATATGTTTAAGCTAAGGTGTTCGCCCGGCGTCGGCCGCCGGGACTGGGTGCAAAGATGTAAATATTCTAAATAAAACAAATGTACTTATTCTGATAGGAGATAGCATTTTATTTGATTGTCTTTATTACCAAACGTTATCTTGTGGAAGCTAGCGTTATCGACTTCTGACAGTCATTACTCGAATTGTTATGCAACAGCCTGAGAACGAATCAAATCAATCGATTTCCCTGTGCATTTCCATCACTTGTTAAAATGAACGGTTGGTGGACTTTTTTGAGCCTTTAATAATAGTAATGTGTAATATCTAAAACTCATGGTTTTGGTTAACTGTTCACATATACCTAAAGAGTAAAATTAAACAGTTTCGATAACTTTATTTTCTGTTTCTGGAGACAACATACTATTTCTCGGCCATTATTACTTTACCTTAAACTGTTATTATTTTAGAAAGTACACTTAGCCGCGTAGTATGCACCCATTAAATGGCTAAGTGATGGATCTTTCAAAATGAATAGACTTTTGTTGACCAAAATGCCAGAATATAAGAAAATACTTTTTAGAGGCATAGGATGTGTTCTTTCACAAATTTATTCTGTTTTTGTTAAAATACAAATTGTCTTCAAACTATTATAGAGGTATATTTATAAAAATACAACTCTGTACAAACTAGTGTTAAGTACGAGATAATTATTTAAACCTTAGCTTTATTGGTCAAAGTATAAAAAATAAATTGGTTTGTTCTTATATTATAACATTTCTTTTTGTTACTTGTTCCTCGAAACGTATCTAGCTTTAAGTATGTTTTGTGCTGTCTTCGTCTATGCTTTTGTTGTTGCAAATAAGTTTTATTATTTTCTAGCCATTTTAATAGAAAATAAGTGAATCATAAGCTCCAGCATAGGTAGTATGAATACAGAACGCCAAACGTCGGCGACCAAAAAGTCCGTCCGGCGTGCAATCGAGATTGGAGCGCGAGCAAGTAATAAAGTGTTCATTGATTAGGCCGGCCGGCCACAATGGCTTCCACAAATAAATCCTCTATTTTCAGAGCCGCGCTGTGATTTAATTACGTCTGTACAACGTGATATTTCATTAAAAATTCAGTGGCTAATTGAATGGCGCGCACAATGCCGCCGCTCGGCCGCGCCTGCGCACTCACGACGCACACATTCGCGTCCCGAATCGAGTTTACAACCGAAAACAATAAACGGACGGATATTGGTCGCGTACAAATATTCGTATAACGTTCCTCGGACACGAATTACCAATTAAATCCCTGCTTTGTTTCGAATTTAATACTACCTAATCCGAAAATTTTACTGTATTAATAACAAAATTTTATGATCGCGCTCGAAAATGCGCGGGAGCAAAAAATAAGATGGCGACGGGCGCGCTGTTAAAATGACATTTGACGCCGCGCGCCGCCGCCGCCGCGCCCGCCGCCTGCGCGCGCAGGGCTGCCTGGGCAATGCTACTGCACAATGTAATAGACCTACGCCTTCATAGTACCTACTAGAGAAAATATAAAATATACTCAAATAGTGAACATGCTCACTCCGCTTATCCCGACGGAGTCAAAAACTTTGGTAGAGCACGAATGATCTGCTTTTCTCTTCCTCTTTTCATGCTCTTTGAAACGGTCTTAAAACCTTACATACAATAGTAACGTACTGAAATCTTGACGTCTTGAATCCTATTACAATTCATGAAATTATATTATTATATAAACTTTCTAATGAGATAGGTAAGTGGAAATCTAGACTAGCTTTGCTTGGAACAAAAGAAAACGAATAGTATTTCCTGTAACATCCATAATGATCTGAGTTAATCAGGTGTATTATATACTCTGTATCAGTTAAGTTATTAAACTAAGTACGATTTAACTGCCACAGTATTGTGGTCTAATTAAATATTCTGTGACAAATGTATAATGAGAAATAAAATATATCTCGCAAGTCTATTAAAATTTGTATTGTAAAGGCAGGACCTATGGACTGTCTCTACGTAAAATTCATCCAACGGCCACAAAATTACTGCGGAACGTAAATCGACTCTTGTTTTCATTAAATCGTTGTAGAGCTTTCTGAATCGCCTTGTAAATAGTACATCACTGGCTCCACAGTTGAAGACAAGGGTCATACTATCTTCAGTAAGTATACCTGCCTCGGCCTGCCAGCCCTGGTGCCGGGGCGAAGGGCAGAGCATAATTAAAAAGTGCAGCGTTCTGCGCGCGGGTCGCGGCGGCTTTGTGCGCGCGCGCAGCTCCTTCATGTTATAATGTGAACACGCTGCCGTAAAATCGAGGCCCAGACTGACTCGCCCGTGTTTATTGAGATAATATTATTGTTAATTTTAATATTTAGTTGTTGCACGAGGACTGGTTCGAGGCGGTGTAGGACAGAAAGACGTGGAAGGATTAGAGGGAGTCTTTTGTTCAGCTGAGGGACTCAATAGACTTGAAAAATCATTTGAAATGATCTCTTTATTTTGTGTGCTTCAAGCTGATTCCCTTATGTGTAACACAAGATATGGCTTCTTGTTTACTATATACAATGAAATGTATAAACGTAATTTTCATGATATTTCAATAGGTATAAAACATATAATGAAAAAAACTAATCCATAAAGTAGATATGGTTTAATCCCTAATGATTTATAGGTTCAGAATGGACAATTAAAATATCTGATTATTAAAAGACTAAGAATTAAATATTTAGGTTGTACCTAAACTTATGTACAACCTAAAGATCGATTTATATGGCTAGATATTTAACTAGTTTAGTTATGTAAATAATATATTATAATATTATACGCACTATACGACTTTCACACAACGCCATCTAGTATTAAACTAAGCAGAACTTGTATTATGATACATGTCATAGATAAAATACACCACATGCTTATTACACAAACATTTGTCCAGAGTGAGAATCGAACCCACGACCTCTGGTGTAGCAGTCAGGACCACTAGCCACTAGACCAACAGCCCAGTTTAGTTAAAGAAAATAAATATTTGTAGAGTTCTTCCACAATGTAAGTAGAATATACCTGCGTTACATTAAATGTATTTTAATAACGCATACTTACTTAAATTTCATTATGTCGCGGCAGCGACTTTCAGGCTCATTTTAAACAATTACCGATGTGCTTGTCAGCACAGTAGAAAAGTTTACACATCTCCGTATTTCTGGCTAAGGCCTACAATTACCTACTACTCGAACAGTACATGGATAACGTAGAAAAAGATTCAATACAAAAACGGACTCTACCCAACTTTTACCAGCAAATTTGGCAACATTTTTTCTATTGGTCGAAGCGTGTCTGATCGTCAGATGTTTGCGGCGCTTTGTAACGCGACACGGCGCGGCACGGTGCGGCGCGACACGCCCCCGGCACGCCGGCACAGACGGTGGCGCCTAGAGGTCAAACGACCATTCTCTTTCAATAACCACAGTTTTTACTCCAGTTTTTGGTTGTGTTTGTTAATTTAATCACGCCTCTACGCATGAACGGTTCATATACTGTGCATGCATATCTTGCCTCTAAATCCCACTGTGTACTACTTAAAAACTTAAATTTAATCTTTTTTCCTTTTTCTTTAGATTGCGTGTAAGGAACATAAAGAGATACTTTAGATATATGTACTTATAGGTAGGTATGTCCATAGCACATGGGTAAGTTTAGTATTAGAGTTAGGTCTTCGTTTCAGTAGAGTTCTCATTCTAAGTTATAACTAAAAATTAAGTTTATAGATTCAGCACTTTCGTAAATGTGCATGTTAATGCCTTTAACCTACGCAGAGATTTTAATTATGCAAATACATTTGTTACTTTTAAAAGTGGAAGTTTCTGGGTAGATAGGAAGGGACTATAATTTTCTTAATAGACAAAACAACAAACAATTGCAGAACAATAGATGTCAAAAGGAAAACTTTCCTAAAAAAGCTTTTATGACAGTATCCGTTAAATACCTGTTATAAAATTATTATCTGAACTTTATAATACTAGTCATTATGCTTATTTAAGCTCTGCTATCTGTTATTTAGACTAAGTGAAGTTTGAGTAAATTCTTTAGTATTGACTAAGATCTGTCCATTTACAATTTGTATTGTAGTATAGTATACTCCGTTTATAGAGTCTTTAAATATTTCCTGCGTGATGACTTAACTGCAAAAAATATTATCGTTCCGTGTGCAACGCCATCTAGTATCGAGTGGTAGAAGTCGTATGACTCGAGCATTCTCATAATAACAGCACGTCATCCCTACTTGGCGCTAGATGTCATTAGCAGTACCTAAATGTTATTTCGAAAGAGATTTAATTGTTTCGCAATAATGAGTAATTTGGGATTTTTGATATGATTCGGCAAGGTTAGTTATCGGTGGTATCCGGCACGCGGCCACCACTGTACCTGTGTGCCGACTGTGACCGGCGATCTTGTGCTATCATCGTTGTTGATTACAATTATTTACGAAAGCCTTTTTGCGCACGGCACTAAACAATTTAGTGCCGGGTGAACAACACTTAAGGAGAAGATGTTTGGATAGTTTTCAGAAGTTACAGAACTTTTCTTTTGTGGGAACTTTAGTTATTGTTTAGTGAAGCGGTTTATACTTAACGATGCTGGGATTTGTTTTTACAGGAATTTCTGCAATTATTTTATTTTATTGCTTTATTGTGTTGATGTTGTACCTAATTTGGGTGTCAGTAAAAAATTATACAAGACAGGAAAAGTTTTAATTTTAAGAATGTCAAAATAATAAATTTATGTTGATTTTAAATGATTTAATACATTCAATCATATCTGGCCTTTATAACCAAGTCTGTGCTTGGTAAGATATATTAGTAAATGGTCTTTGTTTCAGACATTTTCACCGTTTTTCCAGCACGCCCAGATTTTTTTAGAACAATAGCACATCTCCTTAAACGTATTGCACACGACACCACTCAAATTCTTTATCAGCAGCTTTAATATCAATTATTATCATTGATATAGAGTAGTTTAGGTGCGCGGGCGCCGGTCGCCACGGCAACCTGCGCCTGCGTCACTATCGAGTGTTAATCGTCTTCAGTAATGCCACATTTAATCACTTTAGCGTGATTATTGGGAATCAGAATGATTTTTAGAGGTGAAGGTTGCTATAATAGGTACCTAACTGAGATTGTATTATCCTGACTTAGTCTTGGCTAAAGATATGGATGCATCGTAAGTCATGCATGCTATCATAAAGGATGTTGGAGTGTTTGGCAGTAGGTAGGTTAGGAGCTGATATTGATTACTTACTTAATATAGTAATTCTTTCATCATCATCTAATACAAAAGATTTTTCTACAACGGTGAGACTTAACTCGATCGTGCTGTAAGATATTTTGTTGGAACAGCCAAGTTTACGCATATAATTGTTATTTTACATTTGTCGAAAAAAACAAATATTTTAGAAGATCAAACGTACGAAACTATTATCTTTTACAAGCCGTCTGAAATCACCAAATACGAAGTGAATATGTAATAGTCAACAGACAAAAGAGCATCACTGTATAAACAACAATTCTATGAGAACTCTCCGGATTACAGGACACTGTGAACTTGCACAGGAGCTGACACATCAGCACCACAGTCTATAAACCATTATCAATCTATCCACTCAACGTGTGTACACACATCATTACATTACATAAGCTAGCCCAGAGTAAAGTATCCTTACAGGCAACAACTGCACTCGAGTCGAGAGTCCTCGTGTGTTGTGAATTATCTGCATCTGTCTGATAGCTGGGGTCGTCGCACCCGGTCGTGACTTAGATCAGACAGGCCACGAAGCAGGCTAACAAGTAATCTAACCCACTATCGAAGTACTAGCATGTAGCAACACTGCATAACGCTGGTTTTTTAAAAGTAGACTCTGCGAAGACAAATGATAAATTCAAAAAGACGATAGCAGGATCTTATAATTTAAGAGATGACTTCTGAGAGTCTATTGTTTAAATAAATGGGTAAATTATGTACTCTTTGCTTGTAGGACAAACCATTGGTATGCACTGGACACTAATATAATTAGGTATTTGTCTAAAATCTACGGAATTAATTAAAGAAACATAGAGTCTTGGCGAGCATGACTTATTAAATGTATATAACCGCGGGGTGACTCTATCTTCGACTGTTGTGTATAAGCTCAATTCTTCCCATTACTCTTACAAGAAGAGTAATGGGAAGCATTGAGTTGGTAACTGGGGTCGCCACTCCAGTTACCAACTTACAAATTCGAGTAGGTAGTTCCATTAAAATACTAGGATATTCGTGTAGTGATATTATATTCAAGCTGATTTATGATGCTCAAAATTTTATTTTCGATATATTCGTTCTATAGGCAAATCACTTTATTTAGGTTACATATTATATTATAAATATTATAATTGAGTCAGTCGCAAAATTGATATGACTGACTGTTTGATCAGTATGATCAAGCAGTCCTAAACCTGTTTCTAAGACATAACTAAGAAGTGCTGCGTGCATCAAGATTTGCACACGGCGAGGCACCTCGCGACGCGCTCCAAACTGTGTGCGCACGCGCACTTCTTGAAGCTATCTTTCGAAGCGGTGAACTGTCGGACTGATTGGATTGTTAACAAATAATTATCGTTCTTAAATATTTTGTCTATAACTTTGAAAGTGTGTGAATATTTAGAAGAACTGTTGTAAAAAGTTACACAAAATGTTTTAAAATAGACTATCTATGTATATTAGCAATAGCAAGTTTTAAAAATTGCAGTGATATACTAATCAGTGCCTACCGTACAGTGTGGTGTTTAAATCTGTTTATTGATACCCGTGCAATGCCCGTTGGATTTAAAATGCGCCCCAGTGTTAGTGTAGCGAAACGGTATGGTAAGTTTCAAACTATTTAATATTATGGACGTATTTTTTTCGTCCAGTTTTGTATACAAAATTATGAATTTTAATACATATGAATACAAATTTCTTAGGTATTATTTTATACATCAGATCAGTTTTTATAGCATAACTGCATAATTACAATACTTTTTATCTATCAATATGTATGTAAACAAAATAATTCACATTGAAGAAAAGATAATTGGAAACAAAGTGCAGATTACGCGACGAGTATTTGCCTATTATTGTGATGATAAAGTGAGTATTCAACAACAGCTTAACCGTTCTTAATTAATTAATTAGGTATGAGATCAATATTCACAATACTCATTCGAACTCTATAATGGATAAAGGCCAATTATTGTATTTTAAAGCGACTGAAAAAACGAAGAAGGTTCGTCTCTTTGCGACGTATGTATGCGTTTTACTATTACTAAGTTACTCTAATGAGTCGATAAAGAACACCTGATTTGTTAGCAGCGATTAACGAATAGATAAATTTACAAACCTTTACAAAGAGATAATAAATCGACAGATTATGATGCGTTGTGTATTAGATTAATAAATAAACAATTAGGAATTACCGCGAATCATTATCACAAAAACGGTTGCTATCCATATCGAGACATTAGGGCCTGGGGGCATTCCTCTTTAACCGATACTGATAAGTTGTGGAAAAGACGAAGTGCTCTACAAGACGTAGAGCGGCGTCTTTTTTACACCAGTACCATAGTATTTCCTAGTGGTCAGACCATAGGACTGCTAATTCAAAGAGTAAAAATGTGGCTCCTGCGCCTGATCTCTCTCCTTCCGTATCGGTTTGCCGTCCCATCGGGCTATGAGAGTAACAAAATTGAAACTGCACCTGTGTCGGCGCACACGCTTGTGCACTATAATATGTCCTGCGTAGCTGGCTGGTGCCATACTTACACTAGCCGCCATGCTCACAATAATTGGTCCGGACATTATTATTATTATATTTCTTTACTTTTTTTGGTAGGCCCTCAGGTTAATTTATTCTAGACTTCTCTAAAAGTATGAAAACGCATATTCATTTGTCTACATACTATAAACTATTAAACTGTATTTATGAATACTGTAGCGTCATGCCGTAAAGCTTATTGATTGATAACGCTATCACTGAGTATTGAATATGCATAACGAGTGCATTCAGTTATCCACAACACGGCCATTATACCGACTGTTCAGATTTACAACAGACTGGTTATCATTTAATTTAAATTAAAATGTCATTTAGATAAAAGGTAAAGATATGGCTATTTGTAGCATTCAATGACATTTTAATAAGATAGATAGACATATGCAGTTACATGTAAGAAATAAAAATAGTATCAAGATGAATTTGAAAAAGGGCCTTCAGGGCAATGAATAGAATGTCACTCCTAGGTGACATGGTACTAATGACATTTTTGGGTAGAATCTAGTGACAATCATGCATTATAGAACGTCACTCTACTCAGTGTTTTTATCATAATTGTTAATGTTCTTATACATTACTTAGTAGGTAATTGTTACAAAAAGTCTAGGTTAGTTGTTCTGACAAAGTTGCAACGGAAATTAGTTCATGCTATCAAAACTCTGAGGGTTGCGGTCGGGCGCAGGGTTGATATGTAGGTTAAAGTAAGTTAAACGACAATCAGAAACCTATGAGAAACTCATTACCTACACAATAGTATTTTTTTAATTTATCTAATACTTTGTACTTTGCTTGTTATGCCCATTCCTATGTTGTAAATTACAGCTTAGACGGCTTTCTTGCAAAACTAAGGTTAAAAAAAAAAAGTTTTTCTTATATCTGCTTATCATTAGGACCGAGTATCGAACTCTGAACCCATGACGCAGCAGCCGACTCTACATCCACAGACCATCAGGTCGTAACCCGTGTAGACGCGTAGTTAGTGGCTTTACGACGTCCAGACAACATAACTCCTTTGAATACATATTTATACAAACCTGATTTATAGCTAACCGCTGTGTCTCGACTGAAAACATTAAGTTTTACGTTCGTTTACCCAACAGAGCCGTTCTGTCGACCTGCTCTGTAGTTTATTGTACTGAGATTATAATTCAATTGAATTATTCAATGAATTTGTTGTTATTGGTATAATAATCTGTGAGTGATTACCTAGAGGGGAAAGGTCGTACGCTCGCATACTAGCGGGCTGGATGCAGCTAAATCTGATGTAACTAAATATTTTCTGAAAAGTGTAAGTGATAATCGAAAAACCACTAAATAGTGGCTTTAATACTACCTACGGATATATATCAACCAATTTGCATAAGTATTGGAAAGCAAATTCATAAATAAATCTTCCAGGATGTAAAAGGATATCGCCACTATTTTTTTTTTTTCATAATATTGGTAATTTTTACGAACTCTACATACATAGAGAGCTAGCGACATCTAGTTTAAATAATGGAAATCACACCATTATCAGTTAACAAATATTCAAACCATAATTTTATTAATAGTTATCGATCGTACTATGTTTATTCACATTTCGTTTTATCGGTTGATTAAAATTGTTATCTAGAGATGTACAGGTTTAATATATTTTAGCCGAAGGGTTAAGGTTAATATGTCCTTACCATCTTTTAAACTAGTGGGTGACCGGGTAACCTTATGTCGTTACACTAATGACCATAACACATCAAGATTTTTTATCAATATTTGGCCATAAGTTCTTTTAAAAATGGACTTATATTGTGGCCTATAAAATCGAGAAAGACTTCCAAAAACACCTCTTCAAGAAGTGACACTTGTGGCAGGGTTGCCGATGAAAGTATGGGAGCCGTTGCACGGCGGATCAGAGTTAGTAAGAGTCTAATACTACCCACTTCCTGTGTCATGGGGATCCGTAGCCAAAAGGATCCCCCGCCTTACAAAAAAAGAGTTGCCGATGGATCACTCAATTGTATGGAAAATTTGTTTTCCTTCAGTAATGTCATCATCCTCAACTGTCAACCTTGAATAACCCACTGCTGCAATTTTTCCTTCAGTAATGTCATCATCCTCAACACGTGACTCTGGAATCACCATTACTAGGTATGTCTTCCCCCGTTTCCTGCCAATGTATCTTTCTCCTGAGTAGTGAGTGCATAGGTAATCCAGATGTTCCCTTTATTGTTTACTTCATACAATCACCGTTACCGGTAGTACAAATGACAATGTAATTCTGTCTACAGGGATAAGTCTCCTCAACTATTTTAGTCTATTCGATTTGAATTTTTTTCGCGATGTAAATACAGACCAAACTGATCTAATTTACTTACTTTAATAAGTAACTACGTAGGTATATTGGTATTTAATGTCATGTAGCCAGTTTTTAGGGTACCTATAAATAGCTAAACCTAACAAAGACAAATACTGATGTTTCATGGGTTTTTACTTCTCATTGCTATGCAGACTATATGTCGTTATTTAACGATAGCGCGCTGCCTGCCTGTTGGTGTGCCACTCACGTCTGCTCGACAATACGAGGCATATTTTGGGTTAGATTGGAATCACAGCTGATATGTAATGTATAGCGTTACGTAATCAAGTACTTAGTTATGTATATAATTCGATTATATATGAAATTTTTTATCCTTGAACTCCATTTTAATAAAGAATATTCTTTCTTGCAATTTATTTGTTTTTTTTTTTTGTATCGACAATACTGTTTTCATGGAATGTTGATAGTCCAAAGGGACTTTGCTAAAACAGTTAGTTCCACATAATAGTTAACAGGTGCGTAGAATAGTTAATAGAGTCCTTGATACCATCTCGGTAGAGTCAACGACTCTCCCGGGCTACATCTGTTTGGCCGCAAAATCTTTATCCTAATAAAACTACGATGCTTATACAATATTTTTGTTTCAATAAATACGTAGTGTAATGCATACTTTAATAAGATTCAGAACTTTAAAATTGAATATGCAAATTACGTTTTCGGTAATGCTTGTATTTATAAACTCATTACAATTGATGATTGGGGGTTTTTCTGTCTGGCACATTTATTTATTGACCGTTTATTTCGCAGTGATTTCATGGTCACGGGTGGTCTGCTAAGTACTGGTGTAATATGTTGGGAGCAGTTTATTCGCGTGCGCTTAGAATTAAGTAGAGCTCTGTACGCAAAGAGAATCGCGAAAAGGTTCATGTCACGTTTTAGTGTATCGTATATTGGATGTAGATCTTCATTTGATAATAGTATTGTATTTTAGGAGACTTAGTCTTTGATATAACATTAGTTAAAAAATGCAGAAACTTGGGAACATGGTCATGCTATTTTTGAAGTTACAATAGCTTGGTTAAAGTGTTTTTAAAACATAAAAACCTAACCTAACTACAAATAACATTGAATAGTATTTTGTAGCAGGTAGCAGGCAACAAAAATGTAAGCTAAAGAGGCTAGGTTATTAATTTATTACTAAACAAATGATTACAAATTATGCAATGAAATAACATACAACAACAAAAGAAAACACCATACGTACTTTTCTTAAACAATAAAAGAGTTTAATACATTTTCCTCAAAACTCTATAATCACAAGAACGGTTTGCCGAGTTCAGATATCAATACAAGCAGAATCTGATACACAAATATGATTACTGCTACTTAATTAGTAGAATATGAAGTGACAATCGTTTCATTTATAAGTCGTCCGCGGAGCAGTATCAATGTAACGCTTGGCTGGCAGAGATATGCCACAAGTACATAGATATAGAACAATATGCTATATTATATGTTTTACAGCAGAATACCACTAGTCACTCCCGGGGACCTGACCAGAGTGGACGATAGCTGGTATATTAAGGTAGGATCTATAGAATAAGGAATCAAAGACAATACATTTTGGCAAAAAGTTATGACGTCATTGTGCTTGTTACCGTAAACTTCGAAAAATTAGATTAAATTAAATGTACGGAAATTGATAATGTAGAGCGTTACTCTGTTAATATGTCTGTATGAAAATCAATTTTCATTTTGATGAATACCGTTTAATTCTTTATTCGATTTAAACAGTTTATCAGATCTAAGTTTCACTATTTTCAAACATCATACCCCTCCCCTTATCCCAATTATTTATTTGGGGTCGGCGCAACACGTCCTCTAGACGTGTTGCTTAAAGTTTTGGCTATGGTTTTATAGTCGGCCGCCTGCCTGACACTAACCCTCTTTGGGAATGCGATTGTTGGTTGTTTACCCGCCACCATTCGGGTGACCCAAGGTGCTTGGTACAGTGCACTGGGTCTTAAGGTCCATTAGTCGCCTTTTACGACACCCAGTGGAGGATATGGGGTGGTGCTATTCTTTATATCCGGACACCACACGGAACTTTCACTATTTTCAAACATTTAAAAAAATATTCCCCTTAAAGTGTTCGTATCACAACCAATTTGAGTTAAATTAAATACGTAGTATTAATAAGTTTTGAATGATTTGCCTTGTTTTTTGCCCAATATTCCGATGGTGTAGCAATTAATTTAATTTCGTTAAGAATCCTGGTTATTCCCCGGTGATACATGTTATCTTATTATCCTTGAGTTAACTTTTTATTGCGATTCAATTTGATTACCTTCAAACGTCCTTTTAATCTATTTAGCCGAACATAGCTTTGTGTGTTAATGGCTTATAAAAAAACATGTTCTAGACTAGTATAACAAATGGGAAAAAACCTTTACCGTTTGTTACACTATCGCGACTAAACCACGGGATTTCATGAATTTAAGTATTTATGGAGCAAACTCCTGAAAATCATAAGCACTAAAAAAGAATATACGTAGGACATTCGATAAAGATAGGACCCCATATTGATGTGGGACAGTAAGATTGCAAAAGAAGGCAGCCAAACTGCAATTTTCAATTCTCATGAACACTTTTATGATATTTCCGCTGGGATGACTTTAAGCTCAGAGAAAAAAATAATCGTACCTACAAAGGTATACTTATAAAGAACAAAGACCACTGCGTTTTGGTGCGTGTCATTCAATATAGAAATGTTCGTGTCGTTGACTAGTCATTGTGTGGTAGTGAACTTCAGCACAATCTCAATCGCAAAGTGACTCTACATAACGTACCTACTTTGCTCTCCCTTGCAAAGTCTTAGTGGTAGATATCGAGTTCTTTATTTGTATTAAGTTTTCTCTTTGCTCATCACACACACTGCATTATGTAAGTCGATAAGAAATCGATTTGTTTCGATATGAGCTATTTAGAATATTTAACATCACCTGGTATTTGGTATGCAGTACAAGTGTGGTTCATGTTCGGGTGCGGCGCGGCGTGATCATCAAAGTGTGCGCCGATTGATTGATGTTCATCTGTCGTCTGCGCAGGAGTCGATAAAGTGTGCGAGTTATGATCGAAGCTTGTTGAGACTGGTCAGGTTAGCTTTAGAGTAGCTTTGGTCAGTCTGGTCTAGTCGGAAAACGTATAGACATGATTGTTAGCATAACCTGTTGAGATTATCCCGACCTTAGAAAGTTTGGAGGCCTTGTACTTACAAATGATGTAAAGTTTAGACCGTCGGAAAATTCAAACGCGTAGAAAACGAGTTCAATAAACCAGTTTAACATATGATAATGACATACAAAAAAACAAAACATAATAAATTAGGAATCGGTGCAATAAATCCGCGTCTCGGTGACATAATCTATATAGCGCGTCTTCAGTAATCCGCGAGTGACGTCACTTCCTGCTGCGGATTTCGTTAGCATGCTGCGCGCGCGCCGGTGACATGTCAACAATGTCGCGCTCGCGGGGAATGTCGCTTATCAGGGTAACGGTGAAGAGTAACGGAGAGGTCAGGGCTAAAGGACTGTTAGCAAGTTATCAAAATAAAAGATTGGCAAGTAGACTTTACTAGGTAGATACACATCCATCCCAGACCAAGCTATAATGCAAAAAACAAATAATATACCTAGATTTAGAATCCAGGATATAAATACATCTGGAACATACGGGTTCTAAATATTATTATCGATCTGCATTTCCATTTTCTGAAATGGACCGCAACTGAAGGAATCTCTACATTATCCGTCTCATGAGTCTTATCAACTCTCTTATGAAGAGCAGAATTCAAGTTGTAAGGTTCCTCTCCACCAGATTGCTATCCTATATTTCTGTAAGCTCTAAGTATGCTCAGGATTCAAGGCTTTTGATTACACAGAATAAGGTTACTGCAAAATGCAATCTTTGCATATTGGGGGAGTGTTCTACGTGGGTGTGCGAATCACCTGTTACTGGTGCTAATAAATAATGTTCAAGAGTTACTGTTAATATAACATCGCCATATCTCTATCTTATCAATTGACCGTCAATCAGCGATAGGGAGTCCCAAATATTTGCCGGTTCAAGGTCGCACTTGTCAGATGACCATCATCCCTAGGCCCTGGGGTAACCAGTGTGGCTGTATGGTGGTGCGGTTCTGTGGTTTTGTGGTTGCATGTGCAATCAAGTGGCAAAGATAACGAGTTTGAGTGTTTGTGTCGTAACGCGGCGAGTTGTATGCGCCCGCGCACGGCCCGCGCCACTCTGCCGCCGCCGCCCGCCGCACGCGGACGTCCCACAGCCGACTGCTGTCACGCTCCTGTCGCGATCGCGAGTGTATATTGACAAACATTTGTTTTAAAACACAGTTTTCTGTGACTCAAGGCCGAACTCTTTGATTGGAATATTTTTGTGAGTATTTGGGTATAAGAATTATGAACTAAGCTAGTCGGTTATTATAGTATTTTGTAGCGTCCTTGCAAAATAATTGGTTTGTTATTTTGATAGTAAACAAAGTATTTCTGTGAGCGTTCTTTTGTTTCGACACTAACCACATAACTACGATAGGAACATTGACTAGGTCCGATAACTATTTGTTGTTGACCAGGAGGAGGCTCTACCTTACGACCTTTTGAACTTTCGTCGATAAATATCAAAATTCATGTTTCAATCAATAAAATTGCCAATTAATTATTTACTAAATCTACTTATTGTTTATTTAATAATACTTAATAGCTTTGATTGGCAAAACAGCAGATTTATTTAACTTTGAAGGCTTTCGTTATTTATGTTACACATGCCAACAAATAACATTTTATTTCTCCATAATTTTACACCATTTTACGATTCTCGTAAAATGGTTTGTCGATGCATTTCAACACATACATCAATAGTAACGCATTACATAAGATGGCTTACACAAGGCAGTGATAGAAACTCGCCGAATACTCGCAAGTGAGCGGTTACGGCGCGACCTTTGCTGCACTGTTAGCTAACCCGGGGCCGCCGGAGTCGCTGGCCACCGGAACATATACAAACATACACATAACAGATGTAAGATAAGATAGATATCGAGGATGATCATCCCACTGTTGGGCAAACTGCTCATCTAGAGAGTTAAGGAATGATGACTAAGCATTAAGCAAAACATTGCGGATAATGACTTGAAATTATCTCATTAAAAGTGCTTGAAATTCAGTCATAACATTCGGATTTCAAGTTACTAAGACCTACTTGTAAAATTAGCAAAGAAGTTTTTAATCAAATCAAAACAAAATCTGACTTATCAGATTAGGATCAGATTACAATTTTGAACCATTTACGAGGTTTTAGAGAAGTTCTAGATTCAACTTTTTTGGTTAATAACAAAAAAGATCATTGTTTAAACTTTTGATTGTGTCTAAGTATTGCATAAATCTGATTGTGTTGGCCTTCTGTTGCCGACTGTACTAGCATTGTTTACAAGTAGCGCTGAGATAATTGTCTCTACTTAACGGGTAACTGGGGTTCTTAACACGCGTTTGTTTTGTTTTTATATGACAAAGGAACTAATCTGTTCATGTTAGATGTATAAGTACCATATTAAAAGATGTGCATATATACTTTTTGATTATATTTATACTTTTAAGTTAACTTTATTGCAGCTACCTGAGATATAAGCTTGATATTTATAGATTTATTAAAGTTATGACTTATATAAGGTTATTCGATATTCGCTCAATACATTACTTTCACAGAACAATACAGTTAGCAAACTGCGAAACGGGAAAAGCAGCAGTTTAAAGCTTTGAACTTCTTTTCCAGTATTATTCTTGTTCAATAAAAGTCATAAACGCTTTAGTACTGATACAAGAACGTGCTCAATAACCAAATATAGTGCTTACATTAAAAATAATTAAGTATTAACTAAACTCGAAGAGCAAGGTGTAACAGCATTTTGCCTAAAACATGTACTCGCAAACTTCGTCTATTAATATCAATAAATCATAATATTGTCAAATATATACATTATCTCTTGTACCTGTTTTAAGATGGCTCTACAAAGCCCAGTTTAAACGTAACTGTATCGTAACGCACCGTAACGTGCATAACGTGAATGTATTTGTTTAAACAAACATCGCGTGCGCAGACCAGATCCAAATACTCGATGAACTAACATTCGGAATAACGAGGTCGAATGCGATTTATTGGACGTGATAATGTAGGCTTTACTTAGCTTAATATGCATAATTTAAATAATTTGATTCTTTGTTCTATTTTGTATGAATTAATTATTATGTTATTGTTCCTTCTTAAGGATATGAGATAACATCTCTATTTAAAAAAATCTGAAACGTAAGACAAAAAATTAATACACTGATTGATTATTTTTTATGATTTTCTTCTTTTTGGTTAAGGAAAATCGACCGCAACGTGGAATTTGTAGATTTACCATGTAAAACAGATCAGCTTTTGAGAACCGGTATATACGAGATTGATTTATTTAATCTATCGGTGACTAGGTCTTTCGTAAGGGGCACAGAGCCGAAGAATTTTCTCCATTTTCCCGAGAACACAATATAAGCAGGGATTTAAGTGCCTCCCTTCACTTAATTCTTCTTTTTGTCAACAACCAGTTGGACTAGTAACTCTATAGGTATTTAAAACTTATTGGACAGATATAAACTCATGCAAAGGTCTTATAATTCACATCCTTATGGGTAAATGTCAAACCTGTTTATATACACGTGTGATAATGTTTATTAAGCTTAAGAGGCATTTACAAAAGCAGCATCAATACAGTAATTATTATTTTTCACATATACGTCCTATATGTTTATATAGAAACCTATGGGAACTATAATATGCATTATATAAAAATTATAATATAATTTTTATAATGTATATCCTAGTCTTCTATAGATAAAATAGTTCTCTTAGTCGTGAGAATATTCACTAGTATAGAGATTAAATATTATTATCACCATATATTTATTTTTCATTCATGTACGTAAATGCGTGATTACTTTCGTTAAAAAAATAATACTGGCAGTAGCCGAATTAATGAATACTCACAAAGCAGTAATTTGGTGTCTGTATTAATTTATACTTAATTGAGTATTAGTGTAAATGTGTGTGGATCTTTAAAGCGAACAGAAATGAAATTAAATATCTGTAATATTCTACTGTACTAAGTTTTGGTATAAGATACTAAACTTCTCAAGGAAAATGACCAAGTAAAGTAGGTAATTAGATTTAGCGGTTGTCATGGATTTCCGCAAAGTAACGCCTGGTGATTTTAATTTAATTTTGTAAGCCTAAAAGATGCTTAATCACCTGTTTAATTTACAGACGATAGAGACATGTCAATTGAAGTGTTTTTTTAGAACAGACAGACATATTCTACTATTTCTGTGTATATTTTTATATACGCAGAAATTATTATATAAACCCGTGATGTTTCATGCTTAGGTTAGGTCATATTATATGTCATATCACACGGCACGATTTAAGATTGAGATATACGTTGCACACGTTATATTGTTTATCTGCGATCGTTTGAAAAGCAATGAAAATGTCTTCCAAAAATAGAAACAAGTGAATCGGAATCGATAATAACTGATTCAATTAATAATATATAAAATAATTTACAGTCCTATTTTCCTTTACGTTTTTATTAAAGTTTAACACCGTCCTATGTGAGTAACAAAGAAGTCTGTTAAGAGGTGCACTATTAGCAATAATCACTGCGAAAAAGCAGCAAATAATATTCTTTCTTATTATTATATGGTATTGTAGGCTTTGGATGATGGTTTATGGTGATGATGATGATGGTTTCGCAGAATATTTGCACGTGATTTTCTATTATAGATGATACTACGGAACCGTACTATTATCTATATTAGAACCGTTATGGGAAGTAGTCTCCCATAGTCAAGGAAACCTCTCCTTTCCTGTATCAATTCTTTTGTAGCTTTACATAAACATTCATATTATATCGAAGTGCTTGAAGGATCTCACCATTGTAGTGCCATTCGCGAGGATGGCTATACTTGCACTATATTAGATGATTTATTACTAATTGTTTAGTTATCAATTGTTTGCTGTAGCATGCCTTAACTTGGAAACCATGATATGAGATAACAATGAATAGAACGCAATGATTTGAAATTGGGTAAACATTAGAATTGTAGAATACTTAGTGCTAATTGACAGTTAATGTAATAATTTACTAACTGTTTTACTAGTTAAATAATATTTTTTTTGCTCTCATTCATTTCATTGTATCTCTTCAAGTCTTAGTTTTAGTCGTACTTGATAACTGGCACCTACAAGATCATTTAAGAGTCATTATAATAGACATTTCGTAACATCATCCTGTATTAACAATTTTATCTCTTCTGAAGTTAACAAAAGGAAATTCAACGGAAGTATATGCAATAGGCGACAATTTTCACATTTCCGTCAAAAAACCCTTAGTTTTCCTTCTACGTCCATTAAAGATCATATAAAAGTATACCAATGTTCTCAACAGCTAAGTGCAGATATCCTTGTGACGTCACTAATCTGCACGAAGACGCACGAGCGCGCCCGAGCACCATCGGGACTCTTTATTGTTTTAAATTAAACGAAATCGGGCCACGGCGATCATACGGACCGCCGGGAACAACCGGCCAGATTTACAATGATATATCTCTATCATCTATGTTTTATGTTTGTAGTTCAGTATTACTCGTAATCTTAAATTACTTTAAAGAACAAGTGACATGAAAAGTAATTTTCTTTAATTGTTACAAGTTTTAGTTTAAGCTTGTTTGGTAATATTTATCAACGTTTGACGTTTGATAGGGGAGAATGGAAGAAAAAAACATGTTGCGCCGACCCCAAATAAAATGAGATAAAGACAGGAAGATGATGATGAGGTAATATTTATCAAACAGCTGGTCAGCTGGTTCAGTGTGTTCAGGAAACACACAAAAAAAGCTAATTCAATCAGGAAATAGGAACTTAGTACGAGTAACTTGAATTACAATTGAAAGATAAAGTTTAGGCAACTGAATTTGTCTATCTGGTCAGTTATAGTTTAGGTAAATAAAATATCGTGTGGAGACTCAGTCCAGTTTGTAGTTGACCTGAGTCTGATCAGGTCCCATTAAGGTAGTTTCATTCAGTAATTAGGTGTCACGGAATAGTCGGCAACTAGCTGGATAATAACCTCTCACTACCTGTAATTCGTAGCTTCGTAAACTGTAATTATTTAGGAATGTACTAAGTAATAGGCTCCCGAATAACGGTGGTTACAGAACAGGGTGAACTGAGGCTGACCAACTTCCATACATACATACATACAAGTTGGATGAACTGTCCTCCGGGTGACCTCACAGGCCAACAAACTGGTTTCGCAACAAGATCATTAAATATCTGTAATTTTGATGATAAATTGGTTGTTGATCTCGATTTCGAAGTTTGTTTTGAACTGTTTTCCGTGTCAGAAACTGCAATAATGTTTATGTTGTAGATATAGGCACAATTGATTGACCAATGGTGCCTTTCACCGTTCATATAGGTAATTTCATATAATTCAAATACAATTCTCTAAGGTATTCATAAATCGTGCTTAATGATGCAAAATCAAAATTTTGATTTTCAAACTGGTCTGCTTGGTTCTTTTTTAAAAAAAGGAGGACAAAATTGTATGACCTACTAAACTTGTACTTTGCCAATCCTAGATCGACAGGCTAGAAGAGGCAAAGAGGAAAAAAAAATTAATAAATGCCCAGGGGTCGAACAACATTAGTCTAAAGTGGGAAATGGAAGAGTCCAAGTCTATTCACGGTGCGTGACATGTCGCGAAAATAAATTATTATCCTAAATTTGAGCGGTTTAAATGTTTTTCAATTACGCTATTACAAACGTCACCTGTTTACTCAATTGGTAGTCTGTACTGTGTATGTAGAAATTATTTTTTCCTCATTGCAAGGATAACAAAATTAACTTGTAAAACATGTTTCTCAATAATCTAATTGGGTACAATAAAATAATATAATCAAGCCTAGCCTTGTGTTTTGGGGACAAAGCAATATAAGTATGTACCTGTAGTCTATTAATATTAGTTGCGATAGCCAAATTACTGGAATTGACAATTGATATTACTACACTCATAGATATAAAGAGATTCCTATCTATTCTGTAAACTATAACATACTTATCTAATTATCTATTTAATAAAGTACCTGTTCCTTTACCAAGAATTTATGATATTCACGTTGAGTTTATCTTTCTTCTATATTACGAAATTAATGTTTACAACGATATACCTCTTTAGCCCAAAATAAGGGTTAGTTACTAATAACTACTTCAACATCATCTACCGTACTCCACTTTTCGTTAATAGGTATAAGAAAAGCAGAAAACTAAATGTATAATGTTATGTAAACACGGTCGCCGTGTTTAGCCGGCGGGTTCCCACACGGCTCGGAGATGGCTTATAATCCTCTCGGATGGCGCATCACAACTCGATGGCATCGGGTTACTGGACCATGTTTCTATAAGAGATAAACGATGAAACATCTGTCAGGCCATTGTGTAACTTATATAGCAGCACCTTTTGTCGCTGTGAGATATTCGGAGATCCGTAATTGTTATAAACTTGCAGTGGCTTGTAGTTTTGATAGTCTTGTTTCAATTGTCTTTGAAAACACGAGGAGAAATACTTTATGCCCGTAATTTTAAATTCGTTTTATATTTCGTTAAGGGAGGGATAAGCAGACATCTACCAATCTATCAGGATAACATTTCTACCATACAACACAGCACATGGAAAACTTGAAATAAAAAAATTCAGAATTTATCTCTAAAACTTTTCAGTAACAGCAATAGTTGATCATTTTAGTTATTATATTAGTACATTTAAAAACCTATTGTTAGCAACAATTTAGAACGCTTAACTTAGTTTACACACTAGATTCTTCACAGCTAGCGTTCTTGCTTCCCAGTTAACAAACACAATACGAGTTAGGATACCTAGAATAAACCTAGCGATGTTAGAGGTGTGGGATCATCCTCTCACTAACTCCTGAAGTAAGACTATTGTAGCTGTGGAAGCAAGACAGCACTTTACTTTGTGTAGAGCGGCATCTCTTTTCTACACCTGTGATATAGTTACTTTAGGAGGTGGTGGTAGGGCCCAGGCCGGGGCTCGCGGGCAGGATTCCGGTTCAGCAAACCAGTTCACCCGCAGATAGTTTTCCTCATGCGCCTGCGCAGATGCAACTAGGAATTGTTTTCTATACAGTTTTATATCGTTACCTGCTCGTAAGTTAGTTTATTGCTTAGGTAGCGCAAATCACGTTTATCGAAATCGGACTAAAAGCAGCCAGAGTAGTAACGTGTACGTAATCAAAGTAGTAATTAATTAACTTCATACCAACGACACCGACATTAGGAAAAACAGCAATCAGTGAACACTACTCGTAGAATGTATGTTATATGACTGATTCACGAAACCACATTTTGATAAAGCTGTACACATGTAGTACTTAATTTGATACCAAATATAAACTCATATAAAAATATCGATAAGTGCTTTCATATTCCTGTTATTGGCGATGCGTTTGAACTCGGTTATATTTGAAACAACGTGTTTCATTACCACGCAAAATTGTTTTCTTTAAGCAAAAAAATAGAAGTGTGTAGCATGAAAAATTGTCATCAAATCAATTAAAATATAAGAGAGTACCAAAATCGGCTGGATGATTAGCCGAGTGGTGCAGTGCACCACGTCAAACTCTTTGTGTGCTTAATATCTATATTAAGTATTTCTGTAATCTAGAATGCTTGTTCCGAATCTGAGTGTCTTTCTGTATGTGTCTTGAATATTTGTGAAACACCCACGACACATGGTGTCATAGTAATACTGGCCGCCGTGGCTGAAATCGGTCAGGAGAGACACACACACACAGAAGACAATCCTTAATCACAGCTCAGGTACTGGATCCCTAATTATAATTGTTCTGCATCAGCTCCACATTATCGCATTATCGCTCTGGTATCGCGGTTGCAGCGTGACAGCATGAGGCAAGGCGTGAAGCCGCCGAACATAACACTCGTCACGGTCACGCTGTATTAATCTTAACCACACTTCAGATAAAACTGTTTCACTAAACCTTACTTTATAGACAGTTAAATAACTACTATAATCTCTGCATCACGCATTAAAATACTATTTTTACGTGTCAGTATCGCCGGTTCAAAAAAACAAAATCCTTAGGCCTTTACAGGCGCTTTCAAAATCTTACTGACTTTGATTTCGCGGTTCCAAAATGTCTTTTTTATGTAGAAGAACCGGCAAGAAACTCCATTCAAATTTTCTTTTTAAGGGGGATAGTTAAGAAGCATGCTTTTCAAAGCTAACGTTTTTAAAGACCAAGGCCTAAGTAACTAACACATGGGCCCTTAGATATAAACATTAGGCTCTACTCAAAAGGGTCTTGACTGATACCCTATAATCATAATAATTAGGTACTACTTACTTAGTAGCTACTTACTTATATTTTTAATCGTAGTCCGAAGCGGAACCAAAATGTTAGGTAACTGCGTGTTTGTTAACCGCGTGTCTAACTAATGTTTTAAATTTTTAATTAGATACGTTTATATGTATGAATATTCTCAAAAAGCGTGTAAAAACTCTTCAAGGACTCTTCATATCAGATTACAACTGCCACTTCCTACTAATAAAATAAATTAACTAGGCTTTAGCATTTCTCATCTGATTATTGTTTTAAAACAGATCTCTTATTATATGTCTCATCAGGAACTAGATTAAATGCAACTAAACTAGTTTATTTGATGATCTCTATCACAATTACTAAATTAAATTATGTAAGGTATTATTTAAGCACCAATAGACCAAGTCTAGATATCTTATAAGTTTTGTCGAATGCACTGTTATATTTTATCTGTTTCCAAAATATCTGACAGTAGATTGTAATATAAAGTATTATAAAAGTCAGTGTTTCGCAATTTCGCAACGACCTTCACCGAAAACTTGCCGGCAACAGCTACTCACTTCACTCGCCTAAACCATTGCTGGCTGATAACAACATTACGTTTAATTGGTCCAAACAAAGTCAGCTATGGTCATTAAAAGTAGTATTGGTGTCGCAATCGAGAAACAGGTTTTTAACTTTTTAAGTTTCGCAAGGGCTCTTGATAAATTGCTTCGTTGGAAAAACAATATTATGGTCAAAAGTGATATTTCTTTAAATGACACCAATATTTTTAAGTTTGGACTTTTGACCGAGTTTGAAGTTATAATGTGTATTCAGCAATTAACAAATGTGATAAGCGACACAGTCTCTTCATAATCATACTAGTATTAATTACACTGAATGAGAGTTAGGACAGTACCATAAACTGTTTTCTACTATTTTAATTTGTAATAATTATTTTGGACATTCTTTTCCACTTTCGTAACCTAAAACATAACGCCACGTGCGTTGCTAATTTTCTTTAATTTTGCAATTCTAGAAAATTAGGTTTTCTTAGTAATATTATTGTTTCCCATCTTCAGAAAGTGTCTCTTTCAGTTTTACACTTAGTCATGACGGAAAGACAAACAAAATATTGTAACACAAATAGAAACTAGCCAGTTTTCACTCTATTATTGTATAGTTTAAACAATACTTCGGTGACAATAAGCTACCGGCGCCAGCGCAGCACCGATTCGATATGTGTGGGTGTAAACACTTGTCATTTTACCATTTAAGACGATAACAATGTAACTTTAATAAAAAAAATCTTTGATATGAAAGTGATTAGCAGTTAAACCTGAACGACAAGAAAGGGTGGGGAAATACGAAAATAGTATCCAGACCATTTTGCAAATCATTTGCGGGAAGTTAATAATAAATTGATGATACAACCCATTCTCCTTGGTTTAGTACGCAACAAAACCAAAGTGGATGTTTACATTGGCAAAGTAGAGATTGAAGAGCCAAGAATTATGTCAATATAGCACCAGTAATTGTCTTCAAAGGAGGGCGTCGTGCAACTTCCCGCCTCCTCACAGGTGCTCAGGTGAGGCGCTGCTTACAAACCAGGTGTCAACAAACAATGGCCGGTGGCAGGTCGCCGCACCGCGCCGTAGTAAACATCCTTACTCACGGCAGTTTACCAAATAAACCCCAACATATCGGCAAATATTTACAACAATTTTGGCTGTTTTGGGTTCCTCTGACATGCTGGAGAGTGGAGACAGTGTTTGTAAATAATGGGAATGTTGCCATTTTCGAGAACTCGAAACTTTGAATCTATTCAAGTTGTTGTCATGCATCCAGCTCCAACAAAATTGTCATCCGTTTCGTGGCATCCCCTTAACCCGTCGAAGATACACATGTGACATAGTAATATTATAGATACAGATTCATTTTGAAAACCCGTGGTGTTTAAAAGGCAGTTGGACAGACGTAGATAGTTTTATTGCATCTATCGATCTCTTCCAGAAATCTTAGAATCAATGTAGTTTCAAATGAAATTCATGTGAAAACGTGATCCGCACACAGATTGAAAACAATAAAAGATAATAGAACAATCCAACCCATTTATCGGACATAGTATTAGACATGTATGTCCAATACTATTCCAATTTCCACTGTTGGTGTAAACTTGTTCTTATCGGATGACCTTGCTACACAAAAAATAGCAATTTCACAGTCGCGGCGTCGGCAGTCAGTGGCTGGTGTTACCCAACTGATTGCTCACCGGTACCATGCCGGTGCGAACACAATGGCGTTACATCTGCCTTCATTGAAGGGTGTGTGATGTGATAAGCGTCTGTGTTTCACTTTCTTATTGTTATTTATTTTCTGGTATCAATGTCAGGACATTGTTGTTAGTCTGAAAAAAAAAGAATCGGGTTAATAGTTAGCGGCAATGTTTTAAAACTACTCCACAACAAGTTGCCAATATTTGTACTTTATCATAAATCTACATAATGTACATTTGGCTGTCTTTTGATTCAAACAGCTGGATAAACAAATAGGCAGGGTGTAGGCTTGTAGTAAGCATAAAATTAAGTGAAATTTGATATTAAAAGTATTTAAAGCAAGTTCGAAATAAATCTCGTATTAAAATAAATCAGGACAATCTGTTAACGAAACCGTTGACAAAAAGAGGTATCGCGTCGAATCTGAGTCGTCCGGCGTTGTTACCTTGCATGATTGCACTACTGATCAATTACGACAACTTTAATTTCTTGTTTTATTTTTTACTTGGGTTGACTTTTAAATACACCTACGTCAATTTAGCAATAACAAGTCTTTAAGTGAGTCGCCTTTAGTGCTGCTTTTTCCTTTGGAATTTTATGCTTACCAAATTAGGCTGGATTACCTAAAGTTACAATTTCGTTTTCTACCGGTGGAATCTCTCATAGTCTACCTTCGCCTCGGGTCAGGAGCAGGGTTCTAAGAGCTTTACTGGACCAGACTTCTAAGAGCTTTACTGGAGTACTTGCTCCTTATAGTCGGGACTAAGCGGGAGTGCTTGCTCAGCCTATCGCGACATCAAACGACTCCCAAAAACTAGTGTCTAACTTTGATGTTTAAAAATCTTAAGAGACATCAAAGCTTAGCTCCGGTTGTTCTCACCCAATTCGCAAATTGATTACAAGTCTTATTAATTCGAGTTCCGGGACGTTTAGTAATATAAGAACCAGTAACAATTAACTGTTTACCCGTGGCGTTACCGGAGCGCGAACACCGGACTGTTATGGTGTGCTGGTCCACTGATCACCATACCCACTATACTTACTGTTTATAATGTATCTGTCAGTTTTACGTAAGAAGAAAAAGGTTTGTTAATAATTACCAGGGTGTAAGCTATGGATGACAATAAAACGTGAACACAAATTGAACTTATTCGAGACGTACGCGTCGAATGAGTCGAACGAATTTTAGAACCTAGCACCCCTTTGGATTCGGGCGATGCTATGGACGTGGAAAAGTGTGCGAGGTTTTATGAGATTTCATATACAGAATTCTCAGATTTATTTTATTTGACGTGTTCGGCTCGGTTTAGTGTGCGTTCATCATTAATTGTCACATTGGCATCCATAAACCTTTTACTTATACCTTAGTTGGAGTGTTTGTTTCTGTGTGCCTGCCTGCAGTCATCATGACAGCTCGGGATCATTACTGATGACTTAGCCCTCCCCTTTTTTTGCTAATTTCCTCTATTTTGCTTGCCTCTCATTCGGCTGCCTCAGTAAAGTTTCTCTCATCAACTTCCGTCTTTACAAACTCACTTACCATTCCATCATTTTATTAATGTGTTCTTTCTCCAACTGCATAACGCTAGACATGTTAACCTAGTTAATTATGTAACTAATCAGTAACCTACGAATTTAGTCTGTCGCTGAAAATTAACTCATAAATACAAAGAGACAAAGGTGATATTGTAATTGTTCGCGGTTACATTTACATTACACGCTCGATGGGCGTGTGGTACAATAGTATTTATTGATTAACTATTACTGTTATACACCTGTCATTGTATTTTCTTCTTTATAAGACTGTTTAATTATTTAACTATATAATTTTCAAAACAATATATTTACTAATTGATCATTACGTTTTCATACACTTATTTTTAAAATGGTACCTAAGCGAATATTTTTGGAGGACAATATATAAAAAAAAAACAAAGTTTAGCAGATATTGCAAAAACAAAATTAATTTAAGTAGTTAAGACACCCAGTATTTTTTTTAGTTTTATAGTCTTAACAATACTACGAGTATAGCTACTTACAGTTTTGAACATATCAGGAGTCTGAATTTTTCATTCCCTAACTGAAAATCAGGACCCCAGAGCTTATTGCTTGACTTGGACTCAAAACGTTGTGATTTGTTGACAAGAAAGAGCCATCAAACACACACCAGGATTATTTTACCTCTATATAACAGCTTAGTTTACAACTCATTAAAAAAAAACGAGAATAAATTTCTTAGAAAATTTTATTCTATGTTTACTTTTACTGTAGAATTTACTGCCATTTATGGTTGTTAAGTTCTGCATGGCCTAGGACCCGGTGTGTGACACATCGTAGCTAAAATATTATTGTTTGACGCGAGTACTTGTGTAAGTGCCGCATACCGAACGTGGATCACCTTGAGGCGATGCGCGCGCGCACGCGGCCCCATCTTTGATGTGTATGATGGTGTTATGTTGTTTCGATTGACATTTGTCTGTAGTTTCACATGTTTTGTATAGTTTTGGTAACTAAATATGAATGTAAATTGTTACGGTCCCAAAACATTGAGATTGTCGTGTTGATGTTAATCTACAATATACTAAACTTAAATAAGTAGACTTGCTAAAAGGCCATAAAAGGAACTGCGCTAATTGTACAGCTCCTATACTTGAGTCTAAGGCAATGTTACGAAGCTGACAAATTAAATATTTAAGATAAAATAATAAAAAGAACTCGACCTGCATACATAGAGGGAAAGGTCAAACTAGGTACGGATGAATCTGAGGATAATCCCGAAGTGGTCTGAGTAAGTAATGATGCTCACTTGAAGATGACAAGTCCAGGAAAACCAGTGAGTGGTTATTTGTATTCATAATGCTTTTGTATTACGTTGATCTCAAAGCACAATAAAAAGGAAGGAAATAAACCCATTTCAAAAGTTAAGTTTGCTATCACTTCCAGGTACATTCCCGCGATGTAACGCAAAGGTAGTTTCTAAACAGCAGCCATTTTGACGACGTTATACTTAACAATATGCGTTTTACATTTGTTTACAAACACGCGGTGGCTGAATCATTGCCGTGCCCCATATCAGCTGGTGGACACGTCACAAACAGTCACTTCGCTTACTTGATAAAGGTACACGTGGTTGGTATTAGATAGGGCTTCTGATTTTCTTTCATTGACTTTGTTATAATTGTAACTTCCTCTTTGTCTACTTCTTCAAGTGTCTCTCCAGTTTGTGACGGTTGGTAATCACTTTTATTTTCCACTTTCGCTGAAATCTTATCAATGTAACTAGACTACTCGAGTATGTGACATCAGCCCTATACTTTTCGAACAGGGCTTTTATTGAAAAATAAACATAGCAGGTTTGAAACAACTTCGAATAGAAAGTAAGATTTCAAAAGGTGTTTCTTAAAAGACTGGGATTTGATTATCTAGGACTGGTCAACTAAGTATTCTTGCATGCTTGGTTAGTGCTCAGGCAAGCAGATCTCTAACCTTGCTAGAGGCATAGAATGTTTCAGATAGTTTCACTGATATTAAACCTGTCGCTTTTAGAATAGCATTTGCATATTTTCCAGTAGGTTAATACATTATTTTGAATATTTCCAGCATTCCCTCATCGCGACAATAAAACAGTTTTCTGCACCGCACCGCCTATTTTTATGACCTACGTACGTAATTGTTCTAGCGATAGCATAAATTGACTTATATCGGCTGTATATAAGGTCGCTTGTGGTTTCACATGAAATTATAAAGCTGGTTTTCCCCAAACTCTAGCCTTTATCTTCTTCTCTCTGTTCAGTTGCCAAAATTGAACGTCTAGTGCTACGAGTTGGTCTTCCTCCCATTTGCCATGCCAGTCCATCAACCCTCTTTTTGGTGCATCGAGATCGGATCAGATCCTCTCCCATTTTTAACCATTCAATCTTCGACCCTACCTATCTAAGCTTTTGCAAGTTACCTATATTTACCTTAAAACTCAAATCTTATCCTGTCCGTTTAACGTATATTTTGGTCTCTTTATACCTAACGGTATTCCAGCTCAGTACGAAGTTGAACTCAGCCTAGATCTAGCCGGCCCCTATTTGGTACCTACCTACAGTATATGGTCCTTAGTCTGTTGTTTATACGGCGGCGAACATTCGCGACCAACATCAAGACAATTGCATGCATCCGGGCAGGGTGCGGTCACACTCACAGCGGAAACTATCCGTATTCCATACCTATTTAGTATTTAGTATCAATTGTGGTTAAATTGTCCGGGTTTTTTCGTGTTCATTGTGAAAGATAAATAGAACAATTTTGTGGTACTTCCCAAAACAAAATGCATTTTTAGCTGTCATGTGGGTTCCGTTTCTGCAGGCATTTGATGTTAGGTTTTACTTAGTTAAGTAAATTCTTATGTCGATTTTTTCGTTAGGTAAACGGAATCTAGACATAAAGTTTAGTTCTTACACTGCAACATAATAAAAAAGTATAAAGTATGACGATAAATTACAATTTATGAGGTCATAAAAATTAACAGCCGTTAATGTTTCTTGTTTTCAGTAATGACAAAATCATTTTCTACATAGAGAAACGTAAATCAACTGCGTTCTCCTAGATATAAACGCATTTTCTTTAGTTTTAAGTAAACTAAAGACATGCATTTGTATCCAAAGTTTAGCAACATTATTTAAGAGTTTATTGAACAGAAACGATACTAAACAGAAATATCTACATTTATAACTAAAACATGACATATTTACAAAACGTCAAAAAAAAACCTCATCTCCGTAAATGGCGGGAAATGTGCCCAGGAGACTGGCCACATTACCACGCTGAATGGCAGGCAATGCTTATTCTTTGCGCGAAATACAGTCCAGCCTTCTGATCATGGGTGGAGTCAACCAAAGGCTTAGCGAGTTCCTTATACAGAGCTCGTGCTATTCAAGAGTTAATTTGATTTTGAGTTTACATTCCCTCAATGTTAATACCTAATATTATTGTAAATCCACTCCGCTATGAGTGCGGCCGCGCAGTCGGAGTGCACTCCCGCGATTGCCCCAGCTCCGCCGGGACACGAGAGCGATGTATTTACACCGAGACTGACCTGTCCGCCGGGGATCCATTACCTTCAACACACGCCTCTACATATTATTATATGAATATTCTAATAATAGTATTAAACAGAATGTTTAACATAATGCTGCTAGATACTTACAATTATCCATGGGTCACGTGGAGCAGTATACTACTGCCCAAAAACAAAAGACAGATGTTTTCTATCTCTGATATTGTAGCTCCAAAATAAATATTAAAACCGAATTTATTCTAATGCCAGCTCTTTTTGTATTTTCTTTGCTCTGTAAATGTATATCAGCTATGTACGAGTATGTAAATCAGCTCATTTGTATATGGACACTGTATTCGTCATCGTAGTTAATAAATTATATTCTTTTATTTATTATTGTATTTAATCATCGAAAACTGTCGCTATTCAGCACTATATCAGTAGGTCGAGGAGTTAACAATGCAAATTATTGCAACTGTAGTGATCGGAAAACTGCGGTCTTGAATTTATGTTCAATTAACTTAATGATAAACGTTGTACTTTATTACTTTGTAGATAACTCCAAACTAATTATTTTGAAACGGTCGTTTTAATCATTCAATTTATATGTGTAACAATCTTATACTTACAAAAACAATTGACTTGTTAATTACAAATAATTTATGCCGTAAATGTGAAAGCGCAACAAAAATTATACAACATATTATCATATGGTTTTCCCAAGATTGCGGTTAGTACAATTAATATATGTGCAAAAACTAGAAATCAAAAGTATTGACCAAAGTAATACAGATAAAAACAAGAATGCACTCGTACACGATATAGAGACTCGCTCGTCATCCACACCTAACACGTGCAAAAAGTTGGGAAAGTAGAGCACCTCTGTAAAAATGTATCGCATTGCAGAAAATCTAGTAAGCAGGCAAATTATTGATACACTTGCCTACATACACACCTGACGAGGAAAATGCTGTGAGTAGGTAGTAGGTACCTACCTGTGAGCTGTCACCGACGCACGATGTGGGGTAAAACCCCGGCGCTGTGACGTCCACCAAACTGGTGGCAAGTGGGTGATTAACATAAGTGTGACCCACTCAAAATACCTAAGGAGATTTCCAAAAAATGATATGTCCTAGATCTTAAGTTAACATTATTGTAAGTTTATAGAAACGGTAGTTTTGGTAAATGTTATCGGAGGTAGTTAAGAAACTGCACGTGCAGGCATTATTACGTTACGTTCGTTAAGTATTACTCTGCTTAATTGGTTCATACAAAGTCCTCGACAGAAAAAGCACTAATGTCTCTTGTAGTACAAGTCTTAAAAAAAAAACCTGAAAGACTCTTGTGAAAATAAAATTAAAGAAACAGTCCATTGTAAGAAAGCTGCTCCTGTTACGGCATCAACCATCTCATAAATCTCGGTAGCACGAGACTATATTTTATCATACGCATTAGTAGACTACCAATTTCCCGAGTAATACAGATGAATACCGGGAAAGTAGGAACAGTATCGGAGTCAAGGCGTCTCTTGCGCAACAGTTGCGCCGGCGCAGCTCGCGCAGCCCTGCGCCCGCGCCGCGCAGTGAAAGCCGATCTTGCACAACCATAGATCTTGTGTTGAAGTTGTTCAGAGCAAAGTATGGAAATAAGTACATACTCCGCCAATTCTACTAATTTGCATATTTTATACTTATTGTAATAATCTTGCTACGATTTGTAGTCACAGGTAGTTGTGGTAAATACCCATTGCATATACCAATGGACCAACTCTTCAAGTAATGTTATCGCAGCTGTGGAAGAGAGATGCTGCTTTAGCTCCATGTAGCGTGCTGTCACACTCCCACAACTGCAGCAGTAGTTCTGAGAAAGTTCGAGGTAGCGTCTCTGGTCTCCTTACTTGTTTCTTTTTATTAAGAGACAGGCAGCTGACCTCACGATTGCATACTTACACCTAACAAGTTTATGTAAATACCTTGTCTACTTCATACAGTTTATCGATACTTCAACTGCACGGATTTTTGCCGATCCACTTCAAATATTTACATATTCGCTGATTAGCTAGTTATGCAGAGTATACGTATGAAATTACCTACTGGCATTCAGTCGTGCGAAATATCATTAGAAGTGTTGTCTAATATTATTTATGCACATGCGAGGTAATTATGTTGCCTACGCAGACTGGATCACCGCATCGCTGCACATATCTCGGTTTTTATGAATCGCAGGTAACATGCGGGTTTCCTCAACGTTTTCCTTATATTATCTAGTCGTTAAGAAGAGGGGACAGGTTATCATAGAGCTGGGTACACAAGTAGGTATACTCGACACACGCTTAAGCACACGCCACGCGCCATCATCAATAACAAGTCTGTTGTAGGTAACTATTCTAAATTACTTTTTTGTCAATTAAGTCAGCATGCCTTTTATATGTAGCAGTTTTGTATCTATTATTTTAATATATTTTTACTCTCTTATGCATGCGAAGAGAGTTGGTAGGTAACTTCAATACCAACATTGTGTAAACTTTAAACTTCAGGCAAGATTCGAAACTACGAATGTTGGCTGCGTGCCGGACGTGCCGGTAGTCGAAGTTATGTACAAAAACAGATCAGAGGATTCAGACAGCTTGTCACCTTATCTTAAAGTAAAATTATTGTAGTTGTGGAAAAGAGACGCTGCTCTACAGTGTAGTGAGCTGTCTCATTTCCCCAATTGCAATACAATAAACGGTGATATTAAGCCATTAACGGGGGCTGAAAACAGATCTCAGTGACGTGCACTTAGAGAGGCCTATGTCCAGCAGTGGAATGCAATAGGCTGAAGATGATGATTAAGCCATCTGATTTGACATTGAACACGTGTCCTAATGCTACGCTCTACCTGATAATAAAGTCATGTTATCTTAACGGTCAATGAACCTCAGTGATTAAGTAAACTAATGAAGAAGTCCGATCTAAGTCAATATCGTGTTCTTACAAACTGATTATCATGATACGAGTAGGTAAGAAGACTTTTAAAATTTACCTAACTTTTATTTACAATTTGTTTATTTAATCAAATAGGAGTACATTAACACGCATTTCCTTCGAACCACACATTAAGCAAAGCTTGTATCTTGTGGCTCTGATTAGACTGAATCCCAACGTTCTAATGAATGAGACAATGTTTAATGAAACGGATAAAAATGAAACGGTTTTCGGAAGTAGTAGGCAAATTAATGGCGGAAACTGTAAGAACAAATGGCCAAAATGGCTAACATCCATATCGATAAAAAGTAAATTGAGTAAGTATCGATATTATATTAAGAGACAGGCCTGCAGGGCAAAAACAGGAAATTATGAATTAAACAAAATAAGTAACTTGAACTTTATTTGAATAAGCGTGTAAAACATGACGTTGTATAGTGTTGGTTATAACGGCCATTCGTCACGCGTACAATATGTTTTTCTTTGTTTCAAATTAACAAAACAACTACTTTCGTGAGTTATTGTTGTAATTCCATAATGTTCTATATTGTACTCTTGTTTGCACCTGTGTTCATAAAACGGTTGCGATGGTGAATCATTATCAAATAATATAATTTAATTGCTTTTTAATTGTTATAAACGGTTTTTATTAAAAAAATACATTGATTGTTTCCAATGATTGTTTAGAGAAAATAATGAAAATAGTTCTGTAATTTATTTTACTGAAGTGTTCATTTTACCTGTAGTACCTAATATATTTTTTATGTAACTTAGGAATAAGTTACATAGATCATTACATTAAGTAAGTAAATGTCTATCTTGATAAGGATTTGTGCATACTGTGTTGATGTTAAGTCTCTCTGAGACAGACAATAACGTCGTCTGTGAATCAGCTGGACTTTAACAACATCATACAGGGAAATGGTGGGCAAATATGTCAATAATAATAAAATATTCCTGAAATTACCAAATGTTTAATTATGTAGATATATAAGCTAATAGCAAAGCACTAATGGTCACCATTATTTTTCACAATTCATAATAGAACCATAGCATATTTTGTTTATATTCTAATATAATTCAAATCCTCGACACCGATCTATTCCTCCTCAAATGCTTACACCATATATTTTTTTTATTTTATTTTATCAAATCAAATCATTATACGATGGTAGTTGCTTGGATACTAGACTACAAACGTCGAATACTAAGGACGTACCTTCTCGTGATCTTGCTTGTCTCTACTCATATACAACCTTTTAAAGCTTTACCTAATGGTATGTTTTGTTGATTCCAGCAGCAGTAAGTCGCGATGGACCACATGAACCACGACCACAGCCACCATGAGGGCCACGAGGGGCACGAGGGACACGACGACCCCTGTGCGCATGCGTCGCACGGACACGCCATGGTGGTAAGTCCCTACCAAACTTAATTACAACTAGCTGTACAGTGCACGAGAAGGTTTCTCCGCTAAACTATTATAAAGATAGAAATATTCTTCAACATCTACGCAATGCCATCTAGTCTCAAATTAAGTATACGAGAATAACTTTTGTTATGAGTGCTAGACACCCGATAATCGTACGTATATAAATATTTCTAAATTCATACATTACATAAAACTAGACTATAAACATAATAAATATTTCTAAATACATAAATAAATTAGACCCAGATACAGAACAAATGATTTGTCCTGGGTGGGAATCGAACCCAAGGCCTGTGGTTTAGCAGTCAGGGCCACTAACCACTAGACCAAGAGGCCCGTCAAAATAAATCATACGTGATTTTACACAATTTTGCACGGTTTTAAAGATTGAGACAGTGATCTGAGTCTATGTATACTTTCCGCAGTGCAATAAGGCTTTATCAAAGCTGACTGACAACTTTAGGCTAACAGACTAACTAAGGCATTCCTTTTTGTATTATTAGTGAATAGATATAGATTAAATGATTGCTTCACATGTATTAATAGCACTCTAAGTAAACATATCCTACCGATCAACCACTCATTAATTTAAAAGCCTCGATAGTAAGTAATAGGATTACCTGCCTACTACATATAAGTAATCAACTAATCAGGTATTGATCTCTGACAGCCGTTGAGTTTCCTAAATGTTTTACAAGACTTCATGCCTTCATATTACATAGAATTCTAAGATTCGTTTCGTTCCACTCGTTCGTCGCTTTCAGCGCAGATAAGTGTAAGTTTCCCGTAATTGTATTCAAGTGAGGCTATGACATAGAAGAGGACAGGGTGCATTTAAAGTACACGCGACCTAAAGAGTAAACGAGGCAGTGTGTGAGTGTGCCAATATTTGACACTCCGCTAGCACACTAATCAGTGGGATTGCATTAATACGATACAGACCATCGTCATCATCATCATTCCCCAGCCCTTATCCCAATTATTATTATTTGCGCAGCATGTCTTCTTCTTCCACACGTTCTTATCTGATGTCATCTCGCAAGCAACACACTTTGCAGCCATATCATGTTTCACACAATCCATCCATCGTTTCTTTGGTCGTCCTCTTCCTCTATATGTATACATATATCCATCCACATACATGTCCAGCACCTTCCTTACCACGTGACCATGAAACAGGGGGCAATATAAGGGGACAAAATCATTGGCACCAACCGCTAACCCAACATCACAGATGTGCTAAGTAGTGACACACAAAGAAGGTCAATACCGCCGCGTATTGGCCGGCTATCGGTGTACAAATAGTGGCAGATAGTGTCACTGTCACTATCAGGTGTTATCAGCGGCTGCGGCTACTCTTTCCCATCGCACTTAGCTGCGGCAGTAAACACAATCGTTTAACCACCGCTTGTGGTCACCGGACGTGACGTAGTACTTGATAACTAGACATTTAGCTAGCACACAATTGGAATTATTACCTACCTCTATTATGTGTAGCATAGAAACATTTTACCTAAGTGTCGTTTATATGTATTTGCAGCGTAATTGCTTGTAAATTGCGAAGTTGACTGGTGAATGATATAATTGTTGTTATGGAGTTACACGTGAAGTAACACAACAATAGCATTTTCACACAGTTTTAACTTTGCTGCTGGATTGTAAATGTATATTTCCTCTAATTTTTGTTAACTCAATGGATAGCTTTAATATTCTTCTACGAGAATATTGCAGAGTATATCCTTATCCTCTAACCTTGTCATACAGCCTATAAAATATTTAGAAAGCAGGTTTAACGCAAAGGTGTGAAAATACTAAATAGAAGAATGTAGCTGTCTTTTGTACATCAATTCGGCGTCCTTCTCTAACTCGATAAACAAATAACCGGCATGATAATTTTAATATACATAGCGGTACAATACGGAAAATGACAAAAATTTGAGGTGTGTTAAGGAACTCTCTATACCTATATTTTATATTGTAATGTATCTTCACTATCCTGCCAAAGTATCAAACACGTGTGACTGGGGACATTCCTCCGCGGCCCGAACTTCGCGGATTCGTGTCGCTGTGTCAATATTGTTTGTTTGGTGCTGCGCGTGCGTCGCTTCCTGCGCCATTGTTCTGCCGCGCGGCGACACCTGTCTCCGCTTTACTCGTGAGCTGTGACGTCTAAGGGCGAGTGTAGATCGATAGAATTATTATCACCTTTCGACTATACTCTACTGTTTCGACTGACCTAAATTCCACTTGAGGATATCTAGGGATCGAATTTATGGGAATTAAGCTAAGCCTCATATAGGACCAATTTCTGTGACTGTCAATTACATAAAAGAAGACAAAAAGTCAGGCTCAAGCATTTTGTTTAAACGGAATACTCTTTAGTAAATAATTGCTGTGACTCAGGTGACCTCAAACGGACGTTAAAATATTCGTCAATTCCGGGAGTTCCCGTGCTCCATCTCCAGGTACACTCACAATGTGGGAAAGTAGTTTATATGCTCCAATCGTAAAAGGAAACGTCAGTACAAAAGCTGAGTGACATCCAACAGGACACAGTCAACAGACAGATTTACACTGCATTGTTTAGGAGACATAAACTTGCGGGATTATTGGGTAGCTGGCAGGCAATTACATCTGTATCTAATGACTAAACAGTAGTGGGGGTGATTGATGTGCTATGTTTTTGTTCCACTGTCGTTTACCTACGTATTCAAGGAAGCTATTTGTCTTTACATTGTAATTTAATTACAGTGACGGAGATAGTTTCTCAGTGAGAATTGTATCCCTGATCGGCATCGTCGCTTTTGTAGATTTTAGTGTTTTTTTTTTTAGACAAACGGTACGAATATATTAAAATAGTTACTAATGTAAATGTCTAACAAAACCCATGCCTATAATACAAGAAAATGACGATAAAGTATTATTTGGCTACGGCCCTTGCATCATGATTATATTTACTCTTATCATGTCGGATTCAGGGCTTCCTTCTCTCATTGCAGATTACTTGTCTGGTAAGATTCATTATTTAATATCGGTATTTTTATCTCGTTTTCGAAACTGATATGATCTAAAAAGTACAGATAAAACATTCGTAAGGACTAGATTTTCGAAATACTAACAAGTAACTGCTACTACTACAAATGATAAGAAAATCCAAGTCTGAACATCCTATTTAGTAGTAATATGAGTGGAGTATCTTGCATTACAGTGTAAACCACCCTAAGTATAATCACTTCGTAATAAAATCATGGCGTTCAGTACTTTCTCAGTGATTTAGGCGCATCCGTCCACAGCGACGTCAGAGCTTAGGCAGGCGACACACGTAGCTCATTAGAATACACGTAAGATACAGAACACTGTCGTAAATGTTCACCTTTGTAGGTTCACAGGTTTGGCCAAACAACTCTATCAAGGAGTGTGTAGTAAAACCTGAAATGCCTTAGTATATTGATGTAATGAAAAATTTAAAATAAAAAATGAAAAATGATGTAGTTACGACGTTCCGTAGAAACTTTCGGTAGATTATCTAGACCAGATGCGACCTTACTAATCACTAACAGATCCTAAACAGTATAGTTTATCTAACTAGGTATAGATTCAACCTACCTTATGTTGTACAACCAAACAACAATAAAAAACAGAAAGAATTTGAATCGGTAGATAATCAAAATTCACATATTGACATAGGCAGCTCGTGCTATTTTTATAACCACCCAAATTAACTCAGTGTTTCTACATTCGCAGTTCCACGCGGGCGTGTGCCAGGAGATCCTGTTCAGCGGCTGGATGACCACGAACGCGCTGGAGCTGTTCGGCTCGGCGCTGGCCATCTTCTTCGCCGGCGTGCTGTACGAGGGCCTCAAGTACTTCCGCGAGGCCCTCCACGCCAGGGCCTCGGCCTCCACCGGCGACTCCAGGGTCAACATCACCAAGAGCGAGTGCGGGAACAATGGACCTTGTGGCGGAACTGCTGTTGTTAAGTAAGGAGATTTTGTTGTTATCGATTCGAAGCAGTCAAAGCCTGAGATTTAGATGTATTAAAAAAAATTTGAGCATATTCTTTTTCTGGTAAAAGTCAGATTAAAGTGAGACTTGATTTTGGCGATCATTTTAACGAGTGAACAAACATGTTATTTATACTTATGTCGTCTTATACAAGTTCCTGTCGCAAGTATTTATTGAAATTCCGTTGCTACCGTATGATCAGTGGTCGTATATAATTTTGAGTGAGTGTAAGGCCTTGGGTTCGCGCGTTCGCGGCCGCGCCGATCACCGCGGTTGAGTTCAATTACGCGTGGTTTGGACTCTAGCGTGTCCCAATTAATTAACAGGTTTTATAATTGTCCTACATTTATAACTTACTTCATTAATTCAATTATGAAAAAAATACAATTTATTTTATCGATCGTTCAATCTCTAAATCGTAAACAGAATTATTTTTGCCGATTAATTATAATTGATTGAAGGTCTTTGCCCTAGACACCTAGATAAAACCTATATAGGTAATATTGCTCATGCTGTCTTTAAGTAGATAGAATGCGTGCCCGATTCACATTTGTTAGGTCAACTCGTCCCGAGAGAAAAGTTTAAATGACCTTAGTTAACTAAAGAGCCTCATCTGCCCACAAACAAAAGATAATTTTGAAACCCCCCTTCAAACCACAGATAAAATAACCATCACCATCCCTGTTGCAGGTACACGATGCTGTCATCAGGGCACGTGGTGCAGACGGTGCTGCACTTCCTGCAGTCCACCGCGTCCTACACGCTGATGCTGGTGTTCATGACGTACAACGTGTGGCTGTGCCTGGCGCTGGTGCTGGGCCTGGCCGTCGGCTACTTCTTCTTCGGCTGGAGGAAGAACACCGTCGTGGATGTCAACGAGCATTGCCAATGATCGAGATCCAGTGGGGGAGTTAGCGTACAGTGGCCATGGTTTTAGCACAGACTATCTCACTGGTAGACAGAGCTAAATTAAAGAATTTGTTTTTTTTTTGTAATGAATTCAATTGTTTTTTTTTTTACCCGACTGTGTCATTGTATTATGAGCTGAGGTACTTTTGTCGCTGGCTCTGTCTACCCTGTTTCTGGTCTGTTGATTTTAAGTGCTCTGGTATTTTAATAATTAACTACCAGTGATATTTTGTCAGAATATTAGAAGCAAAAGGTCTGCTTTGATGATTTTTTGGCGTCAACTGTAAAATAAACAAGGTATGAAATCTAAAACCATGCGCACAGTGTATGCACTACTCCAATAGGTTAAGTGTTGACGTTAAGTGCCCAAAACAAATGTTTGAAGGTTTTACTTGAAAACCTGCCTGCATTTGTTTGACCTCTTGAACTCCATGTTACTATGGATCGTTTAGTTAAATATGACGAGAGCGCGGCTTCAACAGCCACACTCACAGAAATGTTGTTTCCACTACATATTGATATTCAGCTGATGTGACCCTCTACAAGGCTGCCTGATGATTCCATTTTATATGTAGATAAGATTAGCTAGTAAAGATAAATGTATTTTAAAGTATTCTATTCAACTAACATTCGTTTTGTACAAAGAAATTGCTAAGTGAAATCGGTTTTACATAAAATGTTTTCAATTTTTTTCTTTTGTGATATTCATTTATTTATAGTTGTAGAATATTTTTTATTGTGATAAAGTTATGTAAAATTAAGATTACTGATGTATGCTCAAGTTTTGTATATTTATTGCACTCGCACAATTTGAGTTAAAAGGACAACTGGTGTTAGTTTTGTGCATCAGTAGATGTCACGTCTAAAATCTAAATGACTCCTCCAATAACTCCTTTTTGGAGTAAAGTAAACAATGTCATTAAACTCACAACCATAGGTAAAATAGGTATGCAAGTACATATAGGTACCTGGTACGTACTTGTATTATGTATAGAACCAATATTGTAAACGAAAGTACACCACAATAACCATACATTGTAACGTAGGAAAAACAATAAATTTGAGAGTATGGTATCGAAAATTCATATCAACTAAGTACATAGCACTTGTTACTAATTTTCTGTGTTGATTTAGTTACGAAACCTTCTTTACAATGTTTTTGAAATGCACCGGCCTCTAACCATGGTGCACAAACACGTATTCGTGTAATATAAAAAGAAAAGAAGAAAAATGTCCTGTAATACCTTATATAAAGCTGTAAGCTAAGTCTGTATAAAAAGAAAATAATAATATAGATCTATAAACATTGGCGTGATATTATATCCAGTTTCAAAAACCTTTAGTGTAAGATTTATGACGATTAAGATTTAATTAAGCAATAGTTTCTTGCCATGTCTGGTTACGCATTGACTTTAAATAAAAATGTTTAAACTGTTTCATTATACTTTCAATTGAAGTTTTACCTATCCCTCTTTCATATTTGTCAATTTAAAAATTTACTTAATAAGGTACATCTACAATACATATACTTAATAACTAATTAAGTTCTACTAACGCTTTCCTGACGACAAACACAGTATGCACACAATGGCTATGCTCGTATTATGTAACTCATGGGGCCGCGAAGTGGTTAAGGTAAGTGTAGTTAAATAATTATACCAATTAGAAATTACATTAGGTCCACACAAAGGACGTATAATAAAAAGCTTGGGTTTTTATCAAAATAAAGTTTAAAAACCAGCCAAGTGAGAGTCGGACTCGTGCACGAAGGGTTCCGTTACCTACATCATAATTATCAGCTTTTTAGCTATCACGGTTTATGAGATACAGCAGGGAGACAGACAGACGGTGGAGGCTTAGTAATAGGGTTCCGTTTTACTCTTTGAGTACAGGTTAGTTGAGTTAAAACCCTAAAAATTTGAACCTCAAAATATTTTGAAACCAAACTTAAGTTAAAAAGCATGTAGATATGCATGCACTCAACCACAAAGATAAAGTCATTTGTATTTGCAGATCTGTTAATTAACCGATTACTGTAAAAGGGTTGCATGTTTTTTAGACATTCCAAGACTGTTTATTATTATAGTCCGGTAACATATGGGGCCCTGACACATGGTCCCCACGGCTCTCCTATTGGAAAATAGATTATAAAATTGCAGCGCCTACTTACTGTTTCTATTGTTTCTCTTAATTGTTTGCTATTTATATAAAGTCAGGCGTACGCGACGTTTAGGTATAATCTCGGAATATTTCAGAATATTCATATTTTTGTTTAATTAAATAACTCCATTTAGGTACTAGATATAGGAAAACTTTGCATTTAATCTTGACTATAGGGAAGTACCTAAATATTCATAAAGTAATAAAAAAAGTTATTTTCTGGAAAATAACTTTTTAATTTCAATGACCATACCTTCTTATGAAGAACTTTCAGGTAGCGCGTTCTGTAATAACATTTCCAATGAATTATCTATAGGTAGGTCTAGTATCTATACTTAATCATTATCTCATACATCAGAATAATTGGTTAGCCAGTTACACACCATACCTACCTACTCGCTAGAACGTAACTACGCAATAACAAATTAAAACAAATAGTTTGACGTTTTTAACTCATGGAACAACAGAATTCTAACAGGAATTTGGCCAAATTATAAAGTAAACATTGATATAAATGCCAATAAACAAGGTCGCTAAAAACATGTGGCGGCCGTCTCTAACGTTATACTATTCTGCAAGTGTACGTCCAATAAAACCAATCTTTTTCCAAATTGTATGTTACTTAATTATTCTATTTCAAAAAATCAACGAGCTCGTAAGTAATCTATCTAATTATTAGAAGAATGTAGAGAACTTTAGAGACTGCACTGCCACCGCAGGACCTTATAAAGTCTTCACGTTACTTTTCGTTCAGAAATTTAGTTTAAAATAAAACAAAAGCTGCAAACTTGAATCATTTACTTTGCTAACCTGACATAACTAGTCTGTATCTTTAAACTAAAAGCATGACAGAATTTATTTAAATTATTTAATAACTAAACATGTCCTTTTATATAAAACCTTCAACATAAAACACCTGAGCGCTGTTTCCGAACGTTACTTATGTCATGTCAAGTAAAATGTGACGGGTGCCCCATGTTTTGCCTTTTATAATTTACTTGTTGATTTTATTAGAAGAATTCAATGAGAATTTCGTGAACTATTACTATATCGCCGCGGGGACAGAAATGTTATAGTTTTATAAGTGCACACAGTGTTGGCGACTCGACGTAACGCTTTCACAGCCGCCGATTGTTCAGGTAACGGTATTTATTTATGACAACGTCGATATTTTCTTGGAAGCGCATACTTGTTTGGTTTTTATTTAATGTAATCTCTTTATTTGACCTTTGACTCGGTAATTAGTAGCAGTAGTTGCAAATAATAATGTTTGTGTATATAAAGATTGCGTGGTATCGTAATTTTGGGCGACACTGAACGAATTTCGCAAAGCGGAACTAGAGTGAATGACAAGATCACGGCGATCACTACGCTGTTACAGTTTGAACACGCTTTGCACTGTTTAACAAAAACATGACTTACTTATCACTTAAAACCATTCCTAAATTAAGAATTTTGTTTCCAAGTTTTGTAATCATAATTTTATAACATGTAATTTACACAATCATCAACTATCATTTACACGGAGTTTATTACTTAACAGTACTCTATAAAATTATGTTGAATGTGTATATTGTGCTTCACCATTATCATCTACTTCAGAATCCTCTTCAACCACTACATGTGGCTTATAGAACTTGTTGTAAATATTGTCCCAGAACAGTAGTTGTGTGCGCTCTGGCGGAGGGCTCATCTTGACAGTCTTTCCAAATAGTAGCATGGGCACTTCTGCTATGGTCTGCTCCTCACGCCCACAGTTCAATGGTTGCCAAATAAGTGGGATCAGTGTAGTTATTAATGGTGTAGGATCACTGAAATTTTTGACAAATAAAATTGTTACACTTATATTCATTTTGTGTGTTATCTCAATTGGCGCTCATAGGCAATCCTCACTAATTATTATAATGTATAAGCTATAAAGACAAGATTTAAAATGTCTATTTCTCGCACATAATTAATTCTGTACTATTTCTGTTTTAAGAAAAATAAAACTTGTCAAGTATTTGATTACATATATTGTTAAATTGTGTAGGAGATACTCAGGTCAATATTTTAAAAAGTAAAAAAGAATAGATTTTATTGTATAGTTTTTGCATACATGCAGACTATTACAGCTAAACAAACCGGTACAGGTGAACTAGAACAGAAATAAGTTTTATTACCTAGGTACTCAGTTACTACTGATAAAACACTCCAGTGACACCCATACATGCTAGTGCCACTGGTACCACTGGTATGTCACCTAATTAGTATAATCATTATCAAACTACTATCCTCAATGAGGACACTACACTTGTAAAGTCGTTCATTGTAATGAGATATAGTTTTAAAAAGCACTGGTAAAGTAAATATTAAAATAGATGAACAGCTTTTAAAATCAAACTCAATAAATGATTTTATTGCTAGTACTTAAAAAGGGCGAAATTACCTCAGCTTTAAAAAGTTTACCCACAGAGTCATCAGTTTCGCCAGAATGATCTCATCAGCTTGTTCATCATCTTGGTACAAGTAGTCCAGAATGCTGTTAAAATTGTTTTCCCCATCTGATCCTTCCTTTGCTAAATTAAATTTCATAATGTATACAGAGTAGGGGTTCTTGGCCGCAAACAACAATGCCATCTTCATCATGGGGTAGTCCGTGTATATGTCATACAAGTAGTCAGAATAGCTCTGTGCCACCTTGCCTATGGGCATGTCTTCACTGAAGTAAAAGTCTTTAACAATATTTCCTATTTTATACTTTACTTGACTATTACCAAAATCTAAGTTATTTGGCAACAAGTACCCAAAATTTTTTGGAGGTCGGCCCATATTCTCTATGGTAGCAGTTCTGTCTATATTTGTGAAAGTGATAAGCATGTGTACTTTCTGAAAGTTACCGATTTGTAATTCTTCTTTGGGATCCATATCTATAAGACTATATTGGTTGTTTGCCTCATTTACAACATTTGGGAGGAACAATTCAGGTATGTCAGTTAAATCCTCCACAGAAGCTTGTCTATAGAACTCGTAAAGTTCGTAAGGATTATTAGAACCTTTGTAGCCCACGGCAGTAGCGCCATTGTACGCTATGTCAAGGGGGTCATAGCTCAAGGAGAATGGAGATAAAATTGACCCAGACTCTAAAATGACCTTATGAATAAATCCTTTCCCCAGTCCTGATATAAGCATCAGCTGCACAGACACGGCGCCAGATCCTGTGCCATATACTGTGACATCGCGAGGTTTTCCCCCGAACTGAGCGATATTTCTGTGCACCCAATAGAGGGCACTGATCTGGTCCTTCAGGCCAGCGTTCCCGGGAGCGTCGGGTGTGCCGAGCGACAGGAACCCTAGTGCACCCAGCCGATAGTTGAAGGTGACTATAACAAAGCCCTCCCGAAGCAACCTGACGGGAGGTTGATATGCTCCCCACCTGCAAGTGTAAGCTAGTGTCTGTATCTACCTCGCAGTTGAATGCAACTTCAAGAAATGTAAATCAAAATCCTTTCCTCTTTTTCTACATACAATTTAGAACTTACTTGATTGGTTTATACAACAATTTAATTGCTCGGTTAGAAAGATTTGAAATTCCAAATTAAAAAACATTACTACCTTAAAAATATCGTACACGTTACCCATTTCTGAATTCTCCGCCATGCACGAATACAAGCACCGGTAGCGATTCAGCTCTGTCAGGGACGAACACATTGACGACCAGACAGTTCTCCTCGCCGTCCGCTATCGCCTGCGGACACTTGATCTTGTGCGTCGCTTCGAAGATGCCGTCCCACTCGGGCGGGGGCTTCGGAGCCTACAACACCAGATAATGATTCACTTAATTATGAAGTACTGCAGGGAAGCGTATTTCCCAGCATTTTTATATAGTTACTTATATCTCTTGATTGGTTTGTTGAAACATGCGGTAACCATCATTTATATAAATTGATTCCGCGGTTGCATTATATTTTTTCATCCCGTCAACATTACTTATAGTGGTTTTACCCATCTATTATTTTACCCCATAGTTACTCTAATTTATTGCACGTTTGTTATAATAAATGTAAATTCGAATTACTAAAACAATTGTTTATATAACTTACAGATATTTACAGCTGATTCGTGATCTCGATAATTATTATTTTGTTTATGTAAATAAACCTCTCATTTTATAAAATAACAGTACAAGAGCATCTAAACAATACTACGTTATCAGTCGCCGTGCGCCAGTTCTCTAATAATTTTCCCGCACGATATCTGTCCAATCTTCATTTAGATTTACGTAATATGTACACACTCAGCAAATGGGATATACGTCTATCAACAAATAGATTAGCTGACCTTAAATCTGTCGCGTCGCGTGGGCGGGCGGGCGTAGGGGACGCCGAAGTACTGGAAGTGGGGTGGGTTCGGGGCGAGGTATCCTCGCACCACACCCTGCAAGGTGACTGCGTCGCGGTACAGCCGGGGCACCGGCGTCACGCGGCCCTCCACCGTACACAGCAGCGACATCGCACTCACGGCGAGCACCACGCTAGCCGCAGTGACCGCGGCCTCCGCGGACCGCATGGTTCATGGCCTGCTAGTGTTGTGCGCTTTGCAGACCCACTGAACTGGCGGTGAGTGATCATGCTTTCCGTTTACGTTGTAGCTAGACGTGGTTATCAAAACACGCGATGCTAAACCAAAACATTAACATGTGAATTGTGGGCTCAATGTTTAGAATTCCAAAACTGTTACTTTGTGTTTAGATACAATGAATTCTATATTATCTTATATTGTTTACCGAAGCATTGTTAAAAAATAAGTTACGTCTTGTTTTGTTTTTCATATAACATGTAGAAATGACAAAGCAAAGTGTGTTCATATTTTATTTCAAATATACCACTCTCATACAATGTAAAGTACATGGCATTATCCTATTTATTAGTTGAACATTGTAAGTAAGTGTTTCTCAGATTAATCTATAAAATGTGAGGCATTCCTAAAGAAGCTAAGCAGGAAGACAATCTGCAGCACGAGCACGGTGAACACGCTGGGAGTGAACCCGGAGGCCTGGCTGTGCTCGATGAAGTGCTTATCGTATATCTCCGTCCAGAGCCGCAGCCGCTCCACGTGCAATCCTCTCCTTAAGGCTATCGGTTCGCCTAGCGACAGCCATTCCTCATTTGAATCCGTCGTGTTTTCTAACTTACTCCATTTAATAATATTATTTTCGGTAGTTTGTACTGATTTCCGGACATTTACGCTCGGCAGTCTGCAATTAATAAAAAAAAATAAGATTTACATTTATCTTTGTAAAGATATTTTTTTTTGTCCGTGTGGTGTCCGGATATAAAGAATAGCACCACCCCATATCCTCCACTGGGTGTCGTAAAAGGTGACTAATGGACCTTAAGACCCAGTGCACTGTACCAAGCACCTTGGGTCACCCGAATGGTGGCGGGTAAACAACCAACAATCGCATTCCCAAAGAGGGTTAGTGTCAGGCAGGCGGCCGACTATAAAACCATAGCCAAAACTTTAAGCAACATGTCTAAAAGACGTGTTGCGCCGACCCCAAGTAAAAATTGGGATAAGGGCAGGGGAATGAGGATTTACATTTATCTTTGTTCATTGAGCTTTTTAACACAAATCAAATATATCTTACCCGGCTTTTAGGAAACTAGTCCACAACTCAGTTATTTGGTCAACCATTTTCTTATCACTCGCTGGTACGTTACTTTCGTCCTCATTTTCTCTCGTAAATAGGTATCCGATTATGTCTCCTTTTATTGCCGCTTCTATTCCGTTCGGATTACCAAGGGCAATTAACTCTCTATTATAGCCGCCAACGAATGAAAATTCATAGAAAAATACTGTCGCTCCTGAATTGACCAAACTTCGCGCGGTCCTTATACCAGGACCCAGATATGCGAAATCCGTAAAGTATTTACCAAGCTTTTGCACATCAGGTGAGGTATCAGACTCGTTGAAATATTGACTTTTTATTTGTTCTGCTACGGAGTTCCTCTCACTAACAGTCCGAAATCTCAAATCATTGGGTATCAAGCGCGCAATGTCTTCTAGGAATCCTGGTATAGTGATAGTGTTATCATTAATAAATTCATGAACGCCTGCGTATTGTGCTGAACCTATTATAAAAGCAGTTGCAAATTCTTGTTTCTCTATCATTGCCCATGGCGTTTCCAGCATGAAATGTTCCACATTAGTTATGTTGCTTTCTATACAAGGTCTAAAAGTAAGGGCTCTTCCTGCTCGTGTAACTGCTTCTATGCCAACATCTTTCCAGGCCTCGAATTCTCCAATGGCTGATGCTAAGGGTGCGGCTGTGGTCCTGGGCGTTCTGTCTATTGCCCAATGAGATAATACCGAACCGCTTTCAGTGATGACTTTGTTAACATAATTCTTAGATATTGGAGACAAGGCTAAATATCCCGCTAGAGCTCCTGCAGTTCCATCCCCACTCACCGCAATATTGGCCCGATTACCGCCAAATTTTTGTATATTATCATGTACCCACTTTAATGCTAATGCCAGGTCTTTTAAGGCTGCGTTTCCTGGAGCAGTAGTATTTTGGAAACACAGAAACCCGAGTGGTCCAAGTCTATAGTTTGGCAAAACTAAAATAATATCTTTTAATACTAAATTTTCAGGGCCATAAATAGCAGGATCTCCACTTCCCCTAATAAAATTTCCTTCGTGAATGTGGAAAAGGACACTGGCATCTTTTGCTTCCGCTGGTTTAAATATGCTCAGAGACAGACAGTCTTTATCTCCAACATAATTATTACCTTGCATCTGTGGACATTTCTTTTTGTGATCTTTTGCTTCATGGATATTCTCTAGTCTTTTAGACGGAACTGGAGCCTGTACAGAAACATAAATTTAAGACAAAACAGTAAATATAAAATCTTAAACTATACTCCGCTGACAACTTAAATACTTACATCAAACAAATCAAAGCTTCCATATGGAATATCAATATAGCTAATTATTTCTGGCTTATCCTGCCAACAATATCCTTTCACTTGCCCAGTCGTTGTCTCAACAGTTTCGCCTGCAGGATCACAAATTAACTCTTCTATATTTTGATGGCTCTGAGAACTAATGTGTTCATGATCTTCGTCGTCGCCTCCTGCGCCATCAGCTTCGCCAACCACATCAGGATAGTTGCCGACAGGACCTTCACCGCCACTGTCTTCCTGATCACTGCCGCCACCTGCTTCCTCGTCCCCGCCACTATCCGCATCCTGGTCTTCGCCGCCACCTGCTTCTTGGTCCCCGCCGCCATCCGCTTCCTGATCGCCATCTCCATCTGCTTCGTGATCGCCACCGCCACCCGCCTCTTGATCGCCTCCGTTATCAGGTTCCTGACCCCCGCCACCACCTGATTCCTGATCCGCGTCCGGTTTCCCACCGCCACCTGCTACGTCATTCTCATCGCCGTCATCTTCGTCATTTGCATCGTTTCCGCCGTTGGACCCATTCTCTGGTCCAGATTCAGGTATAATCTTATTATCATTAGGATTATTAGGAGTCAGTTTTTGTGATACGTTATTGGGATCCTCAGTTATTACCTTATTTTTATCAGTAGTGACTTGATTTGCAGTTGTAGGTTTTTGGGTAATAACTTCTGATCCCTCACTTCTAGTTGCCGCAGTGATTCGATTCTCTTCAGAATTTCCGATCAAATTGATAGCACCCATTTGATCATTTATATTTCCTGCAATTTCGGGTAGAGGTTTATAGAGCTCATTTTCAACGTTGTTTCCAGGTATAGCCTGAAAGTTTTGGTCTAGGGTGTTCTGTGCCAGGTTTGCGGCGACCACTAACGCCGCGCTCAGGCATAGCATTATCTGCCAACTCATGATGCACGATGAGCTTCGATGCGCATGCCTACAAATCAAACACATAATATTGTCATCAAGACCACATTTTTGTAATTAGGTAGTTAACTAGGTGTGATTTTGAATATTAATCACGAATATTCATTCACCGATTTATAAAAACCTAAAATCGAATGCTGATCCTTCAACCATCCGACGCAGAGTCAGCAAATAATTATAGTAATGTATTAACATTAAAATTAAACAATTTCTGTAGTAGGTAGGAGTATTGTTTATTAGGTAGGAGTACCTATTGTTTATTAACCTATGAGTTTTATAATAACACTCTTTTAACTAACTAAAACTAAACACACTAAAACTTCTAAAACTGAACTTGTGATACATACAGTTACTGATTACACTTCGCTTTTTTAGCTAATTTATGAATTCGTTTTAACAGAATATTCGTTGGTCTATTATATAGGTAGGGTATTCGGGTCAGGAGTAGTTTTCAGTGTTAAATATCTATAGAGAATGTTACTCAAAGCTCCTCACCTAAGTTGGCTGGCTAGGTCCTCAGTGGGCACTGAACTCTGGGCGCGCGGACGCTCCACTGGCGCGGGCGGGAGGCCGTGATCGATGGCATCGGACACTCGCAAACAAAACCTACTCTCTATCTTATCATTTTAGCGCCAAACAATAGGAATTCTATTTTGGACGTTGTAATATTATGTCGGTATTGAGTACGTCAGTACGTCGTGGTGGCCTTGCGCAGGTTCAATCCCCAACGCAGGCAAGTACCAATGTGACTTTTTCAAAATTATATGTACTTTCTTAATTATTCTAAGACACTACTGACAAACGGTGAAGGTAAAACATCGTGAGGAAACCTGGATTCCAAATATTGGAATCTGAAATCGCCAACCCAAGTGAGCTAGCTTGGTGATCAATGCTTATACCTTCCCTGTATGGAAAGAGGCCTGTGCCCAGCAGGAGGACGTATATAGGCTGGTTTATTTATTTATTATTGAGTACTAATAAATGGAAACTGACTTCACTTCAGTAAAACTATCATTTTTGGTATTCTAATCATCATTATGAAGTTTATAGATTGTGAAATGACAATCATATTATCACTACATTTTTACTACCGTTTCGTGTTAGAATTATAATACACCCGTCATCCTATCCTTTGTTGTTCAAACGTATAACATGATTATGTATTCTTATAATTTGATTGTACAAACAAAGATCCGTGTATAATCTTGTTAAGTTCGCCGACACAGCTGGTCTGTTACGTCCACACACAGATCGTACACACTCGTCACCACACTATCGCATGACCTCCGCGGGTGGCGACAGCGCCCACTAGAAATTACATTATGGGGATGAAAGTCGACAATGCAATATTACAAATTGAATCCAACTTTACGTAATTGTGTTTCAGCCGTAAAATTTTATGTTGAAACTTAAAGTTTTAATATAACAACAGTTTTTAAGCGACAAACACGAATAAAATTATGTGAAACAAAGTATTCATGATTAATTTGCAGATGTATTCGTTTAGTTGAGGATTCAGTCGCAAACAAAAGCTGTCGATTAGTCTGTCGAGAAGTTCCTATGTTTCTATTTCGTTATTTATTATTAAATAAGATGGTTTTTTTTTGTTTTGTTGTTGCCAGTACCGAGATTAGGCTACTTATCGAGCTTCAGTAATACCATCGTTCGCTATCTCCCCTCTTGTGTTTGATAAGGACAGCTTTGCTATTATTTATTTTGTGCTCCACATTTCACCATATTACATATGCAAAAACAACTCTGCGAAAAGGAAATACATCTCTAAAATTATTGTTCCTGGTCTTTCAAGTAAGTTGAAAGCAAGAACAGTTAGTGCCTATACATCTTGGAACTTCGGTTTCATCTGAAATGGGTCGCAGGTTTGTGAGTATGCACTAAATGCTGCTGCCAACACAAACAAAACTAGAACAACTCACAAATTAAACGACATCATTTAAAGCCTGACAATATAACAGGCAATCTCACAACTGTAATCAACTCAGTAAACAAATTACTCTGATCAAAATAAGCCGCCATTGTTGTCTAAAAGCCAATCAAGCGATGATTGAAATCTCCGCGTCGGCCGATATTAACGAACTAATAAAAAATGTACAAGCAATATTCCAGATTATGAAAATCGAACCAATGAATTTATTAGTTCGAAGGTTTTTATTACACCGAATGTTACTCGTAAAACTATACCTGCTTCCTGTGAAGAACATCATTTTGTTGTTTCTTAATACATACTTATGTTATCTTTGTCTTTGCAGGTAAGCAACACGAATTATACAGCCTGCTATAAAACAGGAAACAGGTGAGCTAATTTAGAATAAAATAAACAATCGATGGCTGTATTTCAATGTCGTATGATTTTTTACCTTTATGCATTTTTGCAAAAGCATCTTTCAAAAAATCTTTAGTTCATATCAGCACTTTCGAACAGTTGGTTGTGGAAGTTGAACATGTCTCGTTGGTCCCCCGTCAGCGGCACGTTGTTGTTGATAAACACTGGCTCACTGATCTGCTGGAAGTTCAACTGCTCTGCGTCAGTTGCTGGCCAGTTGGCTTCACTGTCGCAAAGTGGCTGGCTGTAACAACACATCTCGGTTTTAGCTAACTGTTTTATAAATTACAAATACACCAATTAATAGTAACGTGCCTTGACCTTGCACAAAAACTAACCTGCATCGCATGAAGTTTACCACAAACGATGTCATCCAGTACTTCATGAGGTCGTCTCTTGTACGAGGTGGAAAAGACTTTTCGTCAACTGCCATCATAGAGTTAGTGCGGAATACGAATGTCATATCCTCAACGTGAGCACTTCCTCCTGAATAATCCAGCATTAGCGTGAACTTGACTACGTTAAAAGTGCTGTCGAAATTGAACTGGTATCTGTAAGCTGGTGCACCTCCCAGGGATGCTCTCCACTCTGCTACTTTGATGGCAGGGTATGTAAAAAACGAGTCTGTGCAATACGGTAAATAATTACCCACAGTCAAATCTCCTTGGAAGTATCTATCCGAGACCATTTCGTATAGTTCGAGCGACTTGTTGGGTGATACAGAATAGCTTATGTTTACTGGCAAAGCTACAGCAGGGTTTTCCTTAATGGTCCCTATCAAGTCCAAATACGAAATTCTGTTTTTGAAAAATTCACATTCCTTTGTTGTGGAACCTATTATCATTGGGATGTCCTTGCCGCGTCCTTGCTTTATAAGATTCGCTGGATCGTCATCCAAAATCCGCTTTACTCCTGGAAGTTCACTTTCAACTACAGGTGCAAAAGAGATTACTCCCGTCTTGAATTGAACCACCCTGTTGGCTTCCATGATCTTCTCGAGAGGCATTGCTACAAGTTGGTCGTGGATTTCATCAGCATCTGTAGAGTCAATGCCTACTTGTCCCAAAAACATTTGAGCTACCGTCGCAGCGTATGCGGGTGAAGTTGTGTAGAATCCTCCGATGGCGACGCCACTCATTAAAATTAACCTAAAACATACAACGTTATGTAATTTATTTGCGTTTATTATTTTTCTCAAGTAGAACGAGACTTGAAAATATCACCTATTGAACAGCCCCTTAGAAGCTTCGGAGAGAGAGAGCAGATGCGCGGCCACGGAGCCACAGCTCTGTCCTCCCAGAGTGACGTTGTCAGGGTCCCCTCCGAATGCTCGGGCATTCCTCTGAACCCACTTGAGGAGTGTGATGGCGTCTCGGAGTCCATTGTTACCGGGGATCTTCGTTGAATTCAGAGAAAGATATCCAAACACGTTAAGCCTGAAATAAAACGGCAAAACAAAAAGTGTCCGTTATAATTATCTTAGACAGCGTAAAATAAAAGGAATAGGAATATGAGTTTGTACTGAAATAAGATCTTTACCTGTAATTAAAAGTGATGAGTATAACGCCTTTGCTCATTAAATATTCGGGGCCATGAATATCCGCTCCGCTGGAACCAATTTGAAATCCACCGCCGTGGATGAAGACAAGTATGGGAAGATAGTTTCCGGACTTGTTATAAGAGGTAGAGTCGTTGAGAGGAACGTGGACATTGGCATATATGCATGCCTCACTCATGGCTGTTGGCCTCGACATGCGGCTGTAGATCTCGTCATATTGTGGGCAAATAGGACCCTCCTCTGTGGTTTCCAGAACTCCATTCCAGGGTTCTAGTGGCTGAAGTTCCTGCAAATAGCATTTTAGCCTAAAAGTTAATCAAAAGTCTGATGATATAATACAAATATCAAAGCAAGTGTCCAACCTTGAACCTTTTTTTTTTTTTTTTTTTTTGGTCAAGCGGGGGAATCCTCATGGACACCCGCGACTCCGGGGGGAGCCGCGGGTAGTGTCAGACTCTTACTGACTAAACCCAACCGCTGTGCTACGTCATCCGCGTTTTTTGTGTCGGTGCATGGCAGCGCATAGTACTACTTCATGCACCGACCGCGGGCATCCGCCGGCCAGTTGAGAGCCGGCGGGTTGCAGTTTCGCATTGTTGATGGAGGCCGACGTGTAAAGGGCGTCGGCCTCCTCGCCTGATACTGGGACCACACCCGTAGCACCGAATGTGGCCCCCCGTCGTGGGTCCTCTACTACGGACGATGGCACCCCCGTGCCACCGTCCGGACCCTGGTTAGGGCGGGAGGGAGCGCTCATGCGCGGCCCTTCGCCGCCCCACCCGACGTCGGCGTATTTGGGGCGCGTCCGGATCGTTTTCCCGGACGCGCTCCGCGGCCTCCTTCTGCGACATAACGGTCTCGCAGAAGGAGGCCAGTGCGTTCCACGCCGCGCGGCTGCTGAGCGCAGCTGCGACAACAGCCGGCAGCGCGGAGACGTCAACTCCGCCCAGCGCAGACACCAGGACGGCGCGAGGCCCATCGAAGGCCGGACACAGGGCCAGCGTGTGCAGTGCGGTGTCGTCAGGATCACCGCACTGGTGACACGCTGTGGTGGCCTCTCTGCGGGCCACCCGGCACAAGTAGTGCCCAAAGGCCCCGTGTCCGGTCAACACCTGCGTGAGGCGGTACGTCAGCTTTCCGTACCGCCTCTCCGCCCACTGTTGGAGATGTGGGCGGATCGCCTCGACCGTCGCCCGCCCCGCCGTCGGCCTTGCGAGCCGAAGTTCCCAATTTCGGAACACGACGAGGCGGGCTTGTCTGCGCCAGGCTTCGCGTTGCCCTGGCGAGGGGTCCAAGCCCCGGGACCGGAGCGAGGTGCAGCGGGTGTAGAGGTCCGCTAGCACCCTCGCTTCCAAATCCCAGGGGGGAGTCCCCGCCAGGGCACACGCCGCCTCCTGCCCGACGGTGCGATACGCCCGGGCGACCCTATTGGCCACCACCCGCTGCGCACCGAGCAAAACCGCCCGGTGCTCGGGCTTGAGCGCATCGCACCAGATGGGTGCGCCGTACAGGGCCATCGACTTTATGACGCCTGTATATAATCGGCGACACCCAACGTCTGGGCCCCCGACGTTCGGCAAGAGTCTTCCGAGAGCGAGAGCGGCGGCCTGGAGTCTTGGCGCCAGCCGCTTAAAGTGCTCCCGGAAGCTCATCCGCCCGTCGAGGACCAAACCTAAATACTTCATCGTGCCTGACAGCGGGATCCGTGTGTCCTCCACTGTCAGGCACGAGTCGGGCAGGGGCCGGCTCCGGGGACCGTGCAGCATTAGCGCTTCGGTCTTCCCCAGAGCCACTTCCAAACCTAGCATGCGGATGCGACCCACGACCAACTGGACGCCGCAGGTCGCAATCCGCATGCATTCCCGGGGGTCTGTCCCCCGGGTTAAAACCAAGGTGTCGTCCGCGTAGCAGACGACCTGCACGCCGGGGTATAGGGCCCCTCTCAGGGCCCAGTCGTACCCGATGTTCCACAGGAGGGGTCCTAAGACTGACCCCTGTGGAACACCGCGCCCCGTTTGATGGCGCTGCAGGCCGTTCTGCCCCGCGAACGAGACGCTTCTATCGGCGAGGTAGTCCGCCACGACACGCTGTAGATAGAGCGGCACCCCATGGTATCGGAGCGCCGCTACTATACATTGATGCGGCAGCGAGTTGAAGGCGTTGGCAATGTCAAGGGAGACGGCCAACGCCACTCCCCCTCGCGCCGCCGCATCCGTGGCGAACTCCCTCACCAACTGCAAGGCGTCCAATGTGGACCGCCTCGCCCGAAATGTCCAACCTTGAACCTGAGCGCGCCGAGGGGTTGCTGCGCGTAGGGCACGCCCCTGAAGCTGGCGTACCGCACGCCCTGCTCCGCCGCGCGCACGCGCCCGCACACCCAGCCCGAGTCCAGCTCAGCCCGTACGTCGCAATTAGATCTTTTGTCTATTGTGGCGTCACATTTTTGGTTGTGCTGCAGCCACAGCGTAGAATTTACTGAAAAAAAACATAGTCAAATTGTGTAGTTTCTTGAACAAAAAGACTTAATAAGGAAAATAAATGCGATGCGACACGCATTGTGGATGAAAACATATTACCGTCACCAATTCGAAATATTTTTCAGTCATCTGAGGAAGCAACCAGAATCATTGTGCGTGAAAAACGTTCAAATTATTTGGTTACTTGCTATACCATATTATACCTGATGATTTTGCATAACAATGTACTCGTATGTGATATAATAATGGAATATGTCAGACTCCCACCGACTAAAACACCCCAGGCCCCTTCTGTTGCCTAAACCAAAGTCGCAGGATCGCTCGCGCATGCTCTGCGCGATTCAGGCAAGCCCAAAGTCTTGTTGGACTCCTTTTCCATGCTTTGTACTTTACCGGGCATTTGAGGTGATCTTCTTGCATTAGTTTCTTCTATTCTTAAATCCAATTGTTCTGATATTATCTTTCATTCAATTTAGTAGACACGTTTTCTTTTAATCGTTTTTAAACTTTCGTGACTTGTACACATATTTTTACAGCAAACGGGTCTTATTTGTTATGTCATTCGATATTTCTTTTGTCCCTTTCTTATTCCTGCTATTGGTACGTACGTTACACATTTATTACACGAATTTACACGTAATTGATAAACTGCCATTCATCACACATCACCTTACTTTGCCAGCACCAAATAGGTTTAAAGTAAATTTTGAAGATAAATATTGATGATTATGTTACTTTTTTGAAAAAAATAGTAACCTTACCGCAACAGAGATACATCGCCAACAACCAAAAACAATTTAAGTGTTTAACCATCTTACTGGCTTTCAAATAATTGAAATGTATTTCGGCATCTACGTTATATACTGAGATAATTTTAATTGGCACTGCAAACAGTTCGCTGCATCATTTGTTATATTTGTAGAAAGTATTACATGAGTTTACTGTCTTTCATAATTTCCTTAATTGTCGTGTTGTGAGTGATATATCCAAGTAACCTTAATTCGTCACTATAAGTGATATGTACGTAATACGTATTCATGCTCGGATGAAAAGGTATAAAGAATGAAAAGTCGCAATAAACAATACTAATACTCGCAATAAAAGGCAATAAGTAACGTTTGTGTCGTTTTTTTTTTAAGAACTCCGTCCAACTTTAGTCATGTTAGTATTTATAAAAACAGTCATGGTATCATTACACACCTGTAATAGCTACAAACAGATGTGTTTCAGATAACATGGAACGCCATCTATCGGCGGAGGCTTGTTCGATGTGAAATCAGAGCACGCGTAAAGTTACTCGAGTGCTAGTCGCAAGTAAGAACGTGATGGACGCAAGATGGCGTTATCAAACGGTTACCGCCATGCTATCAGAATATTTTATATGCCCATATTGCTAACATTATCCGTCTTATTTATATGTATTTTCGTGCAAACATCAACTTGTTCCAATATACCAATTTATTAATGTAAAATATTTGTAAGTGTTGATTTTTATGAATAGAATAGGTTTCAATTTGATTGAAAGATGAATTATGGTTTATTTTACATATATTTTTTGTCATCAAATTATATTAATTTGACACTACATAACGCAGGAATTAAATAAATAATCACATTTCAGTACTGGTTAATTACAATTTTAACATGTATGGGTCATTTAACTGCCACTTGGTTTAGTAAGTTCTCTCATATTCCAGCGCTTTCGAACAGCTGGTTGTGGAAGTTGAACATGTCTCGTTGATCCCCCGTCAGCGGCATGTTGTTGTTGATGAACACTGGCTCACTGATCTGCTGGAAGTTCAACTGCTCTGCGTCAGTTGCTGGCCAGTTGGCTTCACTGTCGCAAAGTGGTTTGCTGTAACAACACATCGTGGTTTTAACTAAACTGTTTAATAAATTACAAATCCACCAAAATGGTCACGTGCCTCAACTTGCACAAAAACTAACCTGCATCGCATGAAGTTTACCACAAACGATGTCATCCAGTACTTCATGAGGTCGTCTCTTGTACGGGGTGGTAATGACTTTTCGTCAGCTCTCATTAAAAAGTTAGCACGAAATACAAAGGTCATATCTTCGACATGGCCACTTCCTTCAAAGTTCAGCATAAGACCAGTTTTTAGAACGTTAAAAGTGCTGTCGAAATTAAACTGGTATCTGTAAGCTGGTGCACCTCCCAGAGACGCTCTCCACTCTGCTACTTTGATAGCAGGATATATGAAGAACGTGTCTGAACAACACGGGATATATTTGTTGACAGTCACATTTCCCTGAAAATATCTGTCCAACACGATGCGGGACAAATCTGTCGCTCTTGTGGGAGATACTGTGTATGTAATTTGTGGGGGTAGAACTATTGTGGGGTTTTGCTCAATGAGTTTTACCATATTTAGGTACGTTATTTTTCGTTTAAAAGATTCGCACTCGTTCGATGTAGAGCCTATAATCATCGGTAGGTCTTTGCCTCGTCCTTGTTTTATTAGGTTTGTTGGGTTGTCATCTAGGATCTGTGTCACTCCTGAAAATACCGATTCGATAACAGGAACGAAGGAGATAACACCAGTTTGCATTTGAACAATCCTGTTCGCGTCCATGATCTTCTCGAGAGGCATTGCTACAAGTTGGTCGTGGATTTCATCAGCATCTGTAGAGTCAATGCCTACTTGTCCCAAAAACATTTGAGCTACCGTCGCAGCGTATGCAGGTGAAGTAGTATAAAAACCTCCATTTGCAACTCCACTCATCAGAATCAGTCTGAAAATAGAACGGTATTAGAGATTTATGGCAGCTTTAGAATATTATAAATGTGAATCTAACTTTATATTACATACCTCTCGAACAATCCTTTTGATGCATTCGATAGTGACACCAAATGGGCGCTGACTGCGCCACAGCTCTGTCCTCCCAATGTGATGTTATCAGGGTCCCCTCCGAATGCTCGGGCGTTCCTCTGAACCCACTTGAGCAAAGTGATGGCGTCTCGGAGGCCATTGTTACCAGGGATCTTCGTTGAATTGAGTGAAAGATAACCAAACACGTTAATTCTGTAATATTATTAATAAAGAAATTAGTGGCAAAATGATAACTATTGTCCTTTTCGAACGCATTATTGTATACATCGATATTTTTACTTGCCTGTAATTAAAAGTGATGACAATAGCACCATTGCTGACTAGATATTCAGGTCCGTTGAAATCAGAATTGCCCGAACCTGCTTGAAATCCTCCTCCATGGATGAAGACAAAAATAGGCAGATTCGGCTGAGATCCGGGTTTAGTTTTAGACTCAAATGAAGACATATTCAGAGGCACATGGACATTAGCGTAGATACAGGATTCACTCATGTTTGCGGGATTAACCAGACGCCCGAAGAGCTCATCATACTGAGGACAGATCGGACCTTCTTCCGTTGTCAGTAAAACTTTCTTCCATGGGGCCAATTTTTGCAGTTCCTGAAATTAAATTAATAGTTTTCAATCAAATTTACAAGATACTGATTTTTCATTAAGTAAATGGGAGAGATTTCGAGATTTTGGTGTTTGTCTTGCACTGTACCTTGAACCGGAGCGCGCCGACGGGCTGCTGCGCGTAGGGCACGCCCCTGAAGCTGGCGTACTGCACGCCCTGCTCCGCCGCGCGCACGCGCCCGCACACCCAGCCCGAGTCCAGCTCAGCACGCACGTCGCATTGCAACTTTTTATCCGTGTTCGGTAATAGGACGGAACCAACTAAAATATAGGTAGGTATATCAAAATTGTTAACCGAAAATCTATTAGGTTTAAATATTGTTATAATAGCGGTCCGACCGATTTCGGCCACGGCGGCCAGTGTTACTATGACACCAGCCAGCTACGCAGGACATATTATAGTGCACAAGCGTGTGCGCAAACACAGGTGCACTCTCTATTCCTTTACTCTCATAGCCCGATGGGACGGTAATCCGACACGACCGGAGAGAGATCAGGCGCAGGACCCACATTTTTACGTGCCTTCCGAAACACGGAAGCTGTGATATTTATTTCTTAAACGCACACAACATTCGAAAAGTCGGTGCGCGGCGCGCGCCGTGGGGATCGAACTCAAGACCTCTGACTTAGCAGTCCTACGGTCTTGCCACTAAGCTATCACAGCTTCATTGTTATAAAGCGTAATATCAATCCCATAGAAAAAAAAGGTTGTTGTATCTCAATTAATTATAATAAATATATCGGAAATTGTATTGAATTTCTGTCAACTATCATTATAATTAGACTAAGTCTTACCGCTGTAGAAACAAGCCAAGAGGCATATACAGTATAAGGATGTCACGGCCATCTTCAGATTGTTTTAGTTAATAACACATCAGCCACATATATACGGCTAATAATATTATTCCGTTCAAATATTTAATAGCAAATAAATCGTATTTTAAATATTAAACAATTCCGTAGCTTAGCTGAAAAATATATTTCGTAACTTTGTACAGCGGCATAGTTTGCATAACTCGCTTTGCCCTGTGGTGTGTTTTGGCTGTATATTTTTACGGCCGGCGGCCTGCCTGACGCCAACCCTCCTTGGGAATGCTGTTGCTGGCTGTTTACTCCCCACCAGGAGGTTGACCCGAGGTGCTCGGTGGTATGCACCGGGTCGTAGTATACCTTAGTCGCCTCTTACGACACCCATTGGTGGATATGGGTCAGCCCTATTCGCACCGAGAACTACACGATATATTAATGGAGAAGATTATCAGTTAAAATGTATATAAAAATCGAAAGCTAAATTGAATAACTTCCGTGTGCTTGCCGTTGCTTACCGCAGGTTGCAACGGTAGTCCGTGGCGCGTTTGTCGATTCCGTGCTATCAAATTTCTACCTTTCCATGCCACGGCATCAGTTTAGGTCGATGTCTGTAGCGATACGTTTAAATTTCCTTTTACAAATACACTGGTCAGGAAAAAAATCGACCCATCTGCATTTTTTGCGCAAAATAATTTTATCAAGCACAACAACACAATATGATTTGGTAGTGCATTGTTTAAATTACTTAGCATAATTTAAGTATTAAAATGATTAGAAATATGTGTTTTTGATATAAGTAGGAAATCCTGATCAACCACAATTTCTCGATCAATTTTAAAATCACCCTTAAGTTTGCAGTTTTCTGAGTTAATGACACAGTTCTTGCTGTTTAATACTGCGTAGGTATTCCGTCCTCATACTCGAATAACTCTAGATGACCAGTGTATTACAGTATCATGCCGTACCCTTGTGCGTAGGCCTTTAAAACAATGAATTGATAAATGTTTTAATTTATTTTAAGTTACTTATAGGATATTCAATATACCGGTTGTAACTAATTAGATTTATGTAAATCGTTCGTTTTTTGTCGTTTAGTGTGTCGTGTTAGTAGTCAAGTAAAACAGCTATGTAAGTAAAGTTATATAAAAGTAAATGTTAATTCCGTAGCGAATTGTTTCAACAGACTGTGTTCCCACTACTTTTGATTAAGATATCGATGATGTGATACTTAAATAAATTCCTAGTGACAATATTGTCATAGGTAATTAACAAAGTTAAAGTAAAAACTGCAGTTTTTACTATACCCCCGGTGAACTTTCGGTTTAAGAGAGAATACATTTTATACATTTGTTGCTCTGAAGAATATATTTCTTTGATTAAACAAGCAAATTTCGGTAAAATCGAGTCGAAATAAAGAGATGTATTGTTGGTACAGCAAATAGAAACGGCTTGTTGAACGTGGAAACCGCGAGACTCGGCTAATAAAATAATGCATGAGAGCATCACCATAATTTCAGCCTAGTATCTCACACTGTTAAGCAAAAGCCTCCCCTAGTTTCTGCCACTAGAACAGTGGCAGAACCTGGGGGAGGCTTTTGCTTACAACGCGACCCTTAACCAACTGCCTCCAACAAACCTAACTAAATCGTTGACTCAATGCGTTCTCGGTCGTCCCTAAATCTGACGATCGGACCTCGGATACCATTCAGTCACGGCTCGACTCCATCGGCCTTCCGTTCGGCTAGGCGAGAGCGTATACGGAGTGGATTTATGAAAAATGATTTTGTCTGGATTGTGTGATAATTGTTTTATGTTATATCAAAAAGATTGACTGGCTGACTCATATCTTTGAACTGAATAAAGTAGAAAAAGGTTTATAAAAAAACAGGATGGAAGTTTTATTGGTGATCTTGTCATAAAAATCTATTTATTGGATAAGATCTTTTTAGAAACATGGTTTCATATCATTAAAAGAATATCATATTCTATATTCGCGTGTGGCTTCTACCGAAAAATACGAGCAATAAAAAAATATTAAGTAATGTTGGACTGGTGGTGTTTATTTCGCGTATTTATAATATGAATATCACTGTTCATAGTTTACAAGTAGATATTTTGTCTTTTAAGTTGTACTAGTGACCCGTCCTAGCGACGCACGGGTGCAATTCTAATGTATTAAGCTTATAAACCTTCCACCTACATATTACGAAATCCTCATCAAAATTGGTTTGCGTAGTTTTAAAGATATAAACATATGTATATAGGGACTGACAGACGCTGGAAGCGACTTTGTTTGACTCTAAATCAAAATACCTCTGATTAAATCTTTCCTTAGCTTTTAATTGCATCAAACGTCCGCGCCAGACCTCTTACAAAATTACGTTTTTGCAGAACAAAAAATGATTATGTATCTAGTATCTACTGCCTTGCCGCACAACAGTATACCTGTTATTCTTAGACATCGTCCATCCAAGATTACCGCATTAAGGAATTTAATCCTTGTACTCCAGGGGGTTTACAGACATTCCATTCACATGCACAGAGATACCCAGACCCAGAACAAACATTTGTGAACCCGCGACACACACAATCTTAGGCTATTTGTATCATTAATCTTTTGTATTTCTCTGCACCTATCTCTATGGTTGACTGGTAGAGAATGCCTCAGGCATTAAGTCCACCATTATACATTATTTGTATAAGAAGCATAAATAAATAATCTGGTGAGGTTTGATGTCAGTGGTCGTATCCACTAACAACAAACGTTTGAAGCCTAACACTTAAATAAAACTAAATGTGATCGAAGGATTTATTTATTTATTCCGGTATCTCTTAGCTCACAAATATTCTAGTTCTATCATATTCCGGCACTTTGGAACAGCTGGTTGTGGAAGTTGAACATGTCTCGTTGGTCCCCCGTCAGCGGCATGTTGTTGTTGATGAACACTGGCTCACTGATCTGCTGGAAGTTCAACTGCTCGGCGTCAGTTGCTGGCCAGTTGGCTTCACTGTCGCAAAGTGGTTTGCTGTAACAACACATCGTGGTTTTAACTAAACTGTTTAATAAATTACAAATCCACCAAAATGGTCACGTGCCTCGACCTTGCACAAAAACTAACCTGCATCGCATGAAGTTTACCACAAACGTTGTCATCCAGTACTTCATGAGGTCGTCTCTTGTGCGAGGTGGAAATGACTTTTCGTCAGCTGCCATCATAGAGTTAGTGCGGAATACGAATGTCATATCCTCAACGTGAGCACTTCCTCCCGAATAATCCAGCATTAGCGTAAACTTGACTACGTTAAAAGTGCTGTCGAAATTGAACTGGTATCTGTAAGCTGGTGCACCGCCCAGGGACGCTCTCCACTCTGCTACTTTAATGGCAGGGTATATAAAAAACGAGTCTGCGCAATATGGCAAATAATTATCCACAGTTAAATTTCCTTGGAAATATCTATCTGAGACCATTTCGTATAGTTCGAGCGACTTGTTGGGTGATACAGAATAGCTTATGTTTACTGGCAAAGCTACAGCAGGGTTTTCCTTAATGATCCCTATCAAGTCCAAATACGAAATTCTGTTTTTGAAAAATTCACATTCCTTTGTTGTGGAACCTATTATCATTGGGATGTCCTTGCCGCGGCCTTGCTTTATAAGATTCGCTGGATCGTCATCCAAAATCCGCTTTACTCCTGGAAGTTCACTTTCAACAACAGGTGCAAAAGAGATTACTCCCGTCTTGAATTGGACCACCCTGTTAGCTTCCATGATGTTCTCGAGAGGCATTGCTACAAGTTGGTCGTGGATTTCATCAGCGTCTGTAGAGTTAATGCCTACTTGTCCCAAAAACATTTGAGCTACCGTCGCAGCGTATGCAGGTGAAGTTGTGTAGAATCCTCCGATAGCGACGCCACTCATTAAAATTAACCTAAAAACAGACTACGTTTTGTTATTTATTTGCGCTTATTAGTTTTCTCAAGTAAACCAAGACTTAAAAATATCACCTCTTGAACAGTCCCTTACAAGCTTCGGAGAGTGAGAGCAGATGCGCGGCCACGGAGCCACAGCTCTGTCCTCCCAGAGTGACGTTGTCAGGGTCCCCTCCGAATGCTCGGGCATTCCTCTGGACCCACTTGAGGAGTGTGATGGCGTCTCGGAGTCCATTGTTACCGGGAATCTTCGTTGAATTCAGAGAAAGATATCCAAACACGTTGAGCCTGAAATATAACGGCAAAACAAAAAGTATGAGTTATAATTATCTTAGACAGCGTAAAATAAAAGGAATAGGAATATGAGTTTGTACAGAAATAAGATCTTTACCTGTAATTAAAAGTGATGAGTATAACACCTTTGCTCATTAAATATTCGGGGCCATGAACATCTGCTCCGCTGGAACCAATTTGGAATCCACCGCCGTGGATGAAAACAAGTATGGGAAGATAGTTTCCGGACTTGTTATAAGAGGTAGAGTCGTTGACAGGAACGTGGACATTGGCATATATGCATGCCTCATTCATGGCTGTCGGCCTCGACATGCGGCTATAGATCTCGTCATACTGCGGGCAAATAGGACCCTCCTCTGTGGTTTCTAGAACTTCGTTCCAAGGTTCTAGTGGTTGAAGCTCCTAAAACAAAAAAATAAAGGGGTTCAGCCTAAACAAATCATCGATTAAAAATAATTTAGAACGAATTTGGGTAGATGCAGTCAGACCTGGGGTCATACCACAAAATAACAAAAATCTCAAAGCAAGCGTATATCAAAGCAAGTGTCCAACCTGGAACCGGAGCGCGCCGACGGGCTGTTGCGCGTAGGGCACGCCCCTGAAGCTGGCGTACTGCACGCCCTGCTCCGCCGCGCGCACGCGCCCGCACACCCAGCCCGAGTCCAGCTCAGTCCGCACGTCGCATTGCAACTTTTTATCCGTGTTCGGTAATAGGACTGAACCAACTGAAACAATGTACCAACAATCTAATGATGTAGGTTTCTAATATATACAAAACCAAATTGAATTCCTAAGAAATATTAACTAATATTGATACGGATCTTACCGCCGTAGAAGCAAGCCAACAAGCCTATACTGTATAAGGATGTCACCGCCATTTTTTTGCTAGGTAGTAATTTATACATCGGCCATTCCTATATATACCGCTTGTAATTTTATTCAGTTTAAATATTTAAATAGTGTTTGTGTTACAGTCATTGTGATTAAATAGCTATTTCAGAAAATGACAGGTAATTATATGTAACTACTAAATTGTCTAGACAACGTGATAAATGTATCTCTTTATACGGATGTTATTCATAACACTGGTTCTAAGTTTACCAAAATAATTATTACAGTTAAACTGAGTTGTAACTTCTCCCACTGCACTGAAAAATGCATTTCTCAAAAGCCAAGCGGTGTAATTCAAAATGTCACTAAAGCTTTACTTGTAAGAATAAGTAATAAATACGATTCAGTTTATTCCAAATATTATTGTTGTCGTTAATCCATGTTATTTGCTTTTAATTATTTTATTTTCGAGTGATACTAAATACTTTGATACTAAATTTATGGACTAAGTAGTTATGGTCTGACATTCAAAACATAACTGGATCGTATAAAACATTTACAAATTAGAATACTTAAAAATCTAGTAAGCAAAAAAAACAGTTACAATGTAAACCAAATTATAATGTATTATTTAACATATGTAAAATAATACCAGTGCATGAAAAGGTAAATTACCTCATTGCAATAGAACATTATAAAATGAATAAAAAACTTGCTTGTCATAATTACCGTACCAGGTAGGTTGAGTAAGGCAAATATGTGATGCCACAGGTAAGAAATTACTGTGGTAAAAGAACTAGGCAAATAAGGGCTGGACAGTAGGTATATCTGAATTTATACTTTGCCTGTAACATATGTCTTTTGAAAAGAAAACTCAACTAAGCTGAAAATTATATTGTATAGCTTTGTACGTCAGCCTGGTATACGTTATTCATAACTAGCCTTGGCGTGTGGTTTTACCTTTGGAGAATATATACCATTTAATCTTTTTGACTCCATTCTGTGATATTACCATCTTTGTTTATTGACTGGCCTGTTGGTCAAGTGATTATTGGCCCTAAGCCTGACTGCTGTACCGGAAGTTGTGGGTTAGATTTTCACCCACGACAAATGTTTGTGTGATGAACACGGTCATTTATGGTCACGGTCTGGGTGTATTTTATCTTTCATCAAACCATAGTAAAATTCAATTTGGTGCCTGTATCCGTCTGCCGATCTTTAAACTACGGAACAGATATCAATGCGTTTTTTAAATACATAGTATGTTTCAAGAGGAAGATTTTCATGCATAATACATCAGTATTTCATCCGTGCGAAGCTGGGCGGGCCGTTAATTTAGGAGTATACAAGTATGTTTCTCAGTTGTCTATTACTCGTAATACAAGCCTTGCTTAGTTTGAGACTAGATGGCGCGGTGTAAACGTTGTGGAATATTATTGCACTGGACCATGTGTTGCTAAAGTATGCAGTTTATAATGTGTGCGCACATCGGTCTGCCTGTTCGGTTGAACAGTACTGGTGTAACTATGCAGGAATAACAGTAAATGTATGGTTAGCTAATTAGCTATTAGTAGGTATTTGCGTAGGTATAGCTGAAATCTCTTTTAAAGTAACTGTTTAATGTAACTGACGAATGGAGAACATCCGCCTTTTTAAAGTCCTCCAATTTAAAAGATCTGAAAAGACAGTCGATATTTCTATTAAAATCGTGTAAAAAAGATATACAGATGAAACAATAAGTTAAAAATAGAATATTGTATTGTGAAATGGAAAAATAAGAAAATTATAAGGTAAAGTGTAAGCGCAATATGCTTACTAAACATAATTTTGAAATTAATGTTAGATACCTACTCTACATCGGGCAACATCGGGCATCAACCGTGTGGTGTCCGGATATAAAGAATAGCGCCACCCCATATCCTCCACTGGGTGTCGTAAAAGGCGACTAATGGACCTTAAGACCTAGTGCACTGTACCAAGCACCTTGGGTCACCCGAATGGTGGCGGGTAAACCACCAACAATCGCATTCCCAAAGAGGGTTAGTGTCAGGCAGGCGGCCGACTATAAAACCATAGCCAAATCCATTAGCAACATGTTTATAAAAAAAACATATTGCGCCGACCCCAAGTAAAATGGGATAAGGGCAGGAAGATGATGACCTACTCTACATCGGGCAGTACAGGTCATCGGTACCGATATGTTTTATTCATTTTGAAAAAGGGCATTTGACTATGAAGGGATCTCATCTGTACTGCCCTGTACAGGCAAACCTGCTTTCCTTATGTAGGCACCCTAGGTTTCTTATCTTGTGCGACTTTCCGAAAGTTCGGAACGAGGAAAAAAGTAAAGTAATTTAACATGTTAATTTATTTCCCATACTTCAAATATTTGATATACTTATATTAATGTTATGTATGTGTTTAATAACGTTTTTTTGGCTTATAAGACAGGTAAAACAGCTATGTAAGCAAACTTATGATTAACGTAAACCGTTACTCACCTCGATATTTTACCAGCTGTTTCGAATACTCTTAATTAAGGTACTAATGACGTCAATCCCAAATAAGTTCAATGTCAATGCTATTTTATTTGTTAGGTTTAACAACAAATCTCGGAATAAAAACTGGTTAAAATTTAAAGTATTAGGTACGTCTTTACATATGAAATTGACTTTTTATTTGGAAGAAGTAAAACTTTTTTTTTTTTCATAAAATTATTCACTACTTTAAAGTTGTTATCTCTGCTTTAAAGCATTTTAAATTAATTAATGGTAATTTAAAATTATTTGCTAAAATGATATTGAATTGGATAGCATATGCGTTCACGTAAGAAACGGATATAATTATCTTCATTCTATGAATGTCAAAATAGTTAAAGTAAATCGAGTTTAGATACTATAATCAGAGTGCCGGGCTAAGAAAAGCTTGAAACGAAAAATCACTTAAATAAAGTATTTATTTTTGGCCTTGCTCACAAAACTTCTAGTTACTGGACAAAGCAAATAGGTATGTTGCAGGGTTCAGTTAACGAAATAATCTTATTCCATTTCTATGATGGAAGCAATTCACTCGTGGCTCTAATTGAAAAATTTCTGAAACAAAAAATGAAAATTACTAATACAGTTTATTTGACTTAGAAACATCTTTCAAGGTGGAAGAGAGATAATAATTGTCTGGTGCATAGCTAATGATGTCAGTTACCTGGCAATGCTTTCGATCCCGTCAAGAAACTCGATCATGTCCTTCTGGTCGTGCGTCGGCAGCGTGTTGTGTAGTCTCACTGGATCGTTGATATCTAGATAGTTCAGATCCCCAGCACGAAGAGGGCGCCATCCTGATTTCACATCGCAGGTCGGGTCACTACAACAATTAAACTTTATCGTTCAGATAATTCTATTTCAGCTTAATAGGCAAGTATCCCAATCTTGAAACCAATCCGTTTAGATTTAAGTCATGGTTAGAACTTGATATTAAAAAAAAACACATCTCCAAGTAAAAAGAGGACTACGTACTTGCATTGTATGAAATTGACCACAAATGATGTCATCAGCTCCTGCATGAGGTTATCTCTGTCGCTCCGTTGAAGAGCCTTATCACCACCCAGAATAACATTGTCCTTCAAAACAAACGTCTGGTCTTCGACGTGAGTGGTGCCTTTATACTGCAACCGGAGGCCCGCCTTTATCACGCTGTAATCACTCACGTACCTAAACTGGTATAAGTAGAGAGGAGCGGCCTTCATTTCATCCCTCAGTTGTCCCATCTTGAACGAAGGATATTCGAAAAATGTATCCCTGCATATTTCCAAATAGTCATGTATGTTTGGTTTTTCATGGAAGTACCTCTTTATCACTTTCTCAGCCAGTTGCAAGGCTACATTGGGAAGTGTAGAAAATGGTATTCGCGCCGGCAATACTAAAAGCGGATTCTTTTCAATACGGCTAAGAATCTTCAGGTATTCTAGTCTCCGCCTAAAATAATCGCACTCTTGGTCAGCAAAGCCGACGAGAAAAGGAAGCTCGTTTCCTCTGCCTTTTATCATCAAGTTAGTGGGAGTGTCATCCAGTATCCTCGTAACTCCTGGGTACTGAGGTTCTACAACAGGTAGAAATGAAACCAGCCCGAAATCGTATTGAATCCGAGTATTAGCTCGAAGAATGTCCTCTAAAGGCGTTTTAATTAAAGCGTCGTGGATATCGTCAGGGTTTGTACCATTTATACCTAAAAGTGCTAAGAAAGCGGTAGCAGCTAAGTTGGCATATATCGGCGAAGTGGTGAAAAATGACGGTATGGCGGTACCGCTCATCAAAATCACTCTAAAACAAATATGGTGTAATGAAAATCAAAAATTTAATATTTAAAAGCTATAAAAATATATTACATCAACAATCTTGCTTCGAAGAGATTGAACTATGCAATAATTACTATGCTGTCTTTACTTGAATTAAAGTTAGTATAACTTTAATTCAGGTAAAGATCCATAGTATTCATTAATTATGAGTGCTAAGTTATTGTTAGTTAAATCCTCGTCGTACCTTTTAAACAGTCCCTTGGCAGCATTCGACAGTGATAGTAAATGCGCAGACGCAGCGCCCGCGCTCTGTCCTCCCAGCGTCACATCATCTCGGTCTCCTCCGAAGGCTTCAGCGTTCCTCTGCACCCAGCGCAGTAACGTCACCTGGTCGCGAAGACCGTTGTTGCCAGGTATTTTAGGGTTATTTAGAGACAGAAAACCGAAAACATTTAATCTGGAAAAGAATAATAAAGCATTTTCTTGACAGCCAACCTTCGTCCTAAGTACTTAAATATATCTTCCGAAATACCTGTAGTTAAAAGTGATGACTATAATTCCTTTGTTGACAAGATATTCCGGTCCGTGTAGATCGGTGTCTCCTAATCCTGCTTGAAAACCTCCGCCATGAATGAATACAAAGATAGGAAATCCTTTCCTCAAATCTTGATGTTTATCATTTGTATCGTTATTGTAATAACTCCGCTCTTGAGCTATAGTGAGAGCTGCTAAGGGAATGTGGATGTTGGCATAGATGCACTCTTCGCTCATACCCCTGTGCGGCTCGATCAAATTTTCGTAAATCTCATCGTGCTGAGGACATATAGGTCCTTCCTCTGTGGCGTCTAGGAGATGAGGCCATGGTCTTGCTGGCTGTAGTTCCTACAATGTGACATTAACATATGTTTTGATTTCTCCACTTAAATCATGTACTGAGGTGAGGTATTTATGAACTTGTACCTTAAACCTCAACTGGCCTACGGGTTGCTGCGCGTACGGGACTCCCCGGAAGCTAGCATACTCTCTGCCATCTTCTGCCAGTCTGATCAGACCACACACCCAGCCAGACTCAATGCGCAAGCGCACGTTACATCTTAGCTCCTCAGATGTCTTCACGATTACTGTAAATACAGATACTGTAATCTCTGTCTTCGAAAGTTAATGAACTCTAAGACTAAGGTTTTTTAGGGTACCAATTATAAAAGTCTCAAGATTCTGTTTAACTCTTAACACAGCTTTAAGTGCAAGAGACAATGTAAACATTCGTGTACCTCTTTAGATTGATCTTATCAGTGATATCTTAAAAACTAAATAGCTTCTTACCAAAACAGGCAATGGTCACAATGATCACGGTAAAATGTTTACCTATCATTATCTAATGCTAAAACTGCACTCAATAAAAATAACTAACGTGCGTACTGAGATCTCTGCAAACCTCGTGTGAAGTCGATAACTCCAATATTTTCGTCTTATAACAAATCTCTGCCATTGAGCACATCACCACAAGCCTTGACATGAAAACGGAATCCGTAGCTCGCTGATGTAATGCAGTCATTCATATTTGTCTGGAGTTCCATGGTTTACGGTGTTAGCTGTACTATGGATAAATACTGACCTAAAAGGATGCACTAATAATTCGAATCCGGTCTCGATTATAGTTCAATTAACCGTTTTGTTAATGGCTTATTAAAAACCTATAAATCATGCCAACTCGCACACGTCGTACCGCGGATAGCCCTAACCTACAACAATTTTATTATCCAGTTGTAAGTGGGTTAAACAATTGTAGATTTTTTAAATGCTTTTATTTTAAACTCGTTTTTTTATTAATTTTCAACCTTTACGATTTTCTTTTTACCGGTAGGTTTTTGATTTGTCACATATGTTCTACCTAAAATAAAAATACCTAATTTAAAAAGAAAACCTAAGCTACATAAAAATATCAAAGTTTAAAGCAAACGATCTAAATATCATATATTTAAAATGGTACAACTGTAACACCAAAGTTAGATTCATACACATTATAACTAATGGTCGCTTGCTCCATTAGGCAGACATTCATATACGTTCCTAGTGTTATTACACTACCCTATCGTCGTTATGGTTCACGTCCCAACTTAGAGTACCCCGACTCGTTAGGACGGATGGGTTAGGTTAGAAAGCTAAGGCGCCTTAACCTACGTGGTTTTTCCAAACCACCTAGAAATAGGAGCCTCGCGAAGCGGGTCATATTTAACATATTTAAATTGCATGTATAATAAATGTATGTAGGAAAAACATCCTTCGATCTACACACTAAGAAGAAAACAAACATTATCGACGTTTGCATGCTACTACAAAGATTCACCAATTTGAATAATTGCTGTAGCGTGTGCTCGAAACATGTGATTTTAGGCCATTATTAAATACCTTCTCAGAAATGGTTAACAAAGGTTTAAAATATCGAATAAATAATACACCATAAATTAATTTGTTAACGTTTATATTTAATAAGCGACACGATTTCTAGTGTAGTAGTACTTCTCGTAGATGTCGTCCCACATCTGCATGACTTTGGAATGAGGGTAGTCGATCATCTTAACGTCAGCGCCGATGTCTAGCAGGCGGTAGTTGTCGGGCCTGGACGGCTCCCACGACACATCACTCTGATAAGATGGATTCCTGGAAATTACAATATACCTTACTCTTAATTTACCCTTATAAAGTATAAGTTATTCTCCTGTTAATCGGTGACCTCAAAACTTCTTAGAATATGATTTCTCAATCAACTGACGCTAACTTACGATGAAGTAATTACGTACATAAGACACAACAATGTTGCCGATATCTTGACATGCTATTTCCCGCACGAACGAAGAATTATTTCTGAGCTGTGAAAATTACCTCGTTACTGGACTTAATAAGTTAAACATTTTCTACGAATAGCCCTTAAATCATCATCATCTTCCTGCCCTTATCCCATTTTACTTGGGGTCAGCGCAACACGTTTATTTCTTTCATTCTCCCCTTCAGATGTCACCCTATCATTTAGCCTTAAAATAATAATTATTATTAATTGCACGATAAAATTAAGACGACTCACAAATGTTTGACAAAATTCGTCCAGAGCTTCAGTAGCCGTCGTTGCATTACGCCATCTTCCCCTTCGAGATTGCCATCGTAGAACAAATAGGCCAGCTCGTCAGAGTGCGCTGCGCCTCTCTTCTGCAGGCCAGGCTCTGGCTGCACTCCCCACTTTCCAGTGAACGAAAACTGGTAGTAAAAGACAGGAGCCGAAGCTACGTGCAGGCGGACACTTCGATGTATGTGACTTATAAAATACGCGTCCCTACAATTAGAATAGATGTATTTTTTTTAAAGTAGGTTTATAATACTACACTATGTATGTATCTTACATATTGTTTAATTTAAGGAATAGACTTCAGGTGATAACCTGTAAAACCTGTAACTTTAACCTAATAAGTTGGGAAATAAATAAATATTTAACAAAATAGGAATAACAGTAAATAGTTAAGGCTTTGAGTATTGTCTATTCGATGTTAAACTTAAATAATTGTTATGTGCATTCATGACCTTTACCTGTGGTAAGCTAGAACTGCTGCCATAGTAGAATTTCCCTTAAAATACATATCTTTGATCTGTCTTCCGATTTGCCTTCGTTCTCTGATATTGAAGAACTTTAATTCCTCTGGTATAAGAAAGCTTAAATCACCCGACATTCTCCTGAGGACACTTGCTTCTCTCAGTATAGATATGAATACATAAGCCTCATTGTTGTTGTACCCGACGATCATAGGCACAGAATCCCCTTTGTTGTTTAACAACAAGTCATACGGTGCCTCAGACAATAGTCTTTCCTCCTTCTTTAGTGGGCTTTCAGTGCACATTCCGAAAGGAAAATATGGCACCTCTAGCTTATGAGCTTTATCCACTAAATAGTCTATCTGAGAGTCCAATAAAAAATTCGTAAGATCATCAAGGACGTCGTCAATATTAGTCACTTCTTTAAGGGCTTTCGCTCGTTCTGCCGCATCGTAGTTAAATGCCCAAGGAGCTAGAGCGCTTCCACTCTGTAGTATAGCTCCGTGGTAGAGGCCATTAGCCATAGAAGATAATATCACTGCCTCCACCATGGCGGCGCCGAAGCTCTGACCAGCGAGCACCACTTTGTCTGGATTTCCCTTGAAGGCGACGATGTTATCACGCACCCATCGCAAAGCTACCACTACATCCTTCACGCCTGCGTTTCCAGGAACTTTTTCGTTGCCCAAACATAGAAATCCCACAGGCCCCTGTCTGCCGACAAACTTCACATAATTTACTCGTATACTAGTTACATAACTTACTGTTCAAGTTTTTGAGTATTGCGGTAATAAATGCGAGACGCCAGTGTAGTGCGTCGACCCTGTTTTACAATAGCATAAAAGTTTAACAAGGATTTACTTTTACCTATGATATACGATGACTACAATGATGCCCTCTTGCACCATCTTGCCGGGGTGGTACGGGCCGCTGCCCCCGGTCACCCACACCAGCACCGGCCAGTTGGCTCCCACTGCCGCCGGCGCGTGCACGTCCAGTAACAAGCAGTCTTGGGGCTCCGAGTCTGACTTACAGGATGCCGTTCTAGACTCTCTGATGTCAGTCCAAAGCGGGGCGAGGCCAGCTTTCTGAAATTATTGTTAATTAATTGATAAATAGCTAAAATCTTGCAGATTTGACACTTTCCGAAACATAAATAGGTAGACCTTTTCTGTATTTCTTTTGTTTTTTTTTGTTAATATTCAACCTATTCGTTTTTTTTAACGGGATTAATTCTATAAGGACTTGATCATTCAACTCACCGTGTACCTGGCAGTCGCACTCGTGACGTTGGCGTACGGTATCCCGGTGTAAGACACGTACCCCTCCCCGGCGAACCCCCGCAGCAGCCCCTGCGCGATGCTGATCACGTCCTGCCGCGTCACCATCACCGCCTGCAGAAACGTCACCAGCTTCAAACTTAACATCACTTGAGGTGACAACTACTTTGTTGACCTCCTGCGAAATATATTTTTGGCCAAAATTATTTTGATCGATTTGTTCTAGACGTTTGAAGTTTGTTTAACAACTATTATTAATTTTTATTTTTATACTAAAAAGTGAAATTCTTATGTGTATTTTTCGTCGGATACAGATCAAAGTTTTTAGTTTAATGATATGTTATCCCCGGCCACAGGTATACTGAGCAGTATCGGTGACTGCAACTGTTGTCTGCACCAATGGTTCTGTTAAGGGTTTGCGCTCACTATGGTGTATAGCATTTTGATGAGATATATTTCATTCCGGTAATTTTGTGTAGGTTCTAATGAGAGTTATGAATAGAGTTCGACTTTCTCACTTAATTACAAAATAACTTTTGTTTCTTCAGGTGTCAGCAAACGAGGTCTCTTTAGTTACTACTTGTTAAAAAAATTGTTTTTTTTTTTTTCAATCACTTATACTAGCTCGAAGAAAGTTCTAAATCTTGGTTGTAAAACCCAAGTTATTGACCCTTCTGCAATGGTATCAAAAAGTAAAATATGAAACAAAATATAAATAGGGAGGAACCCTTAAATAAACCCTGAATGGTCATGCGACAGCGATGAATAGAAATAAAAACACAATGTGCACGTCCGTTCGCAATAATTTTATTTAAAACATTCAATATAACGCCACACGATCGCGGCTAGCATTGTACTCGACTCCGTTATTGTGCGGGAATGTAAAAATGACATTAGAAAGTGTAATATTTACAAACGTAATGAACTTAACTATTTATACTCAAATAATAATACGTTACATCAGTCGCTTAATTACACATCTAGAATTCCTAGTTGATGCGGCACACGTCCAAATGTATACAACACTGTTGAAAGAAATCATACCAACTGTCTTGTGTAGAGCTGACTATTCACAAAGTTACTCATATTGTAAGAGGTATTAGTGACTAAATGTTCTGATATGTCTACATATTAATTTAATATGTATAAAGAAAGAAAATATAAAGAAGTAAACAATAATTTTCATAACCTTTGTGATTATTTGTGTGCCGCACAAACTTACCGATTCTACACAAATTAATATTACTTAAAAATAACTTAAAAATTAACAGTGGGCGGACTTTAATTTTGTAGTTTCTAGCATTGTTCTGGTTAACTTTTTTTTTACAATCAAGTTAAGCCTATCATCATACAATCAAACCAAATCTAAAAATCTGGAACTTAATCTAGCTCAAAGAACAGTCTCTCACAATATATTTGCTTCATGAGTGCAGAAAAACACAAATCTCATAAACACACGTGTTGCTAAATGTAGATCTAAAAATATTCTAAACAGACATTCTTATCTCATTCCTTTGTAAAACATTGCTGTCAAGTAAGTATAAAGGCCCTTTACCATATCCCATGCGCGGGACCGTTATGTAGTATTTATTATGATATCAATATAGTCTCTCATCGTGACCTAACATACAGCATTGCATATGAATCATAAATGTTTAAAACGTTTAGAGCCAAGTTCTGAAATACCAGAACATAAGTAGGCAAGAATTTACATTAGTTATGGACTAGAGTTGACAAACAAAACTTATTAAATAAATTATGACAAAACACTTAAGTAAATGTATAAAAACGCATCTACATTCGAAAAACTGCCTGTGCTCTCGAGATCAGAAACAACCTTACAACCGAAACTATTTACCCTGAGGTCTCTTGCCACTGTTCCCATAAGTCTGCCACTGTCGAATATTTTCCATCCACCGCTGTTGCTCTGTGTCCTATATCACGCTCAAGCTGTCGAAAAACTGGATGATCTCCCGCTGCCGCGGCGAGAGCTTCTTGATCTGGTAGACCGCGGGGGACTCTATGTCCTCGTATCCACTTCCTGCCGTCCATCGGGAGTGCACGTCGTCGCAGATCGGTTTGCTGTAATTAATATAATTATTGTTTAATTTTCGCACTGATTTCTTAACAAAAATATTTGATAAATAATTTATCGATAACCAAAAAAAGTCCTTGGAAAGGACGCTTTATGGAGTGTATATGTTACTGTAAAACTAAAAATATTAGTTACTCTAATTTTGTGAATATCTTTATTAAATATCAATAATTTAGACTGCGTGACACGTCAACAAACTTGAACGTAAGTTCAAGCCTAAGATGTGTGAACTAAGTGAATAAAGTTTTAAAAGATCGAAAAAAAAACTCTATGGAGCAGTTCGAACTTTTACCATGAACAGTTAGTGACCGTTACATGCACAAGATAAATTCGCCAACAACAATACAAGCCTAACAAAAAAGTTAGCATACAATAGTTACCTGCATGTCATGAAATTAACTACGAAGTCAGTCATCAGGTCCTTCATGAGGATATCCGTAGGTTTGGGTGGTATGGAGCCCGGCGTGCCCACCACTGAGTTCACTTTGAACACATACGTGAGGTCCTCGATGTGGCCGACTCCCTTGTAGTTGGGACCCATCTCCTGCTTGATGACGCTGCTCGGGCTTTCGTATGAGAACTGGTACAAATACAGGGGAGCGCCGCCGACCCGCGCGCGCTCCTCACTCAATTTAAGCGCATCATACTCGTAGAAGCCTTCCGTACAAAACTGGATGAAATTGTCAAGTGTCGTACTTGTTGTGTCGTTATAATAGGCTCTATCAATTTTCTTAGCCAAGTCCATATGTAAGTCCGGGGGTGTCGAAAAAAGAATTTTAGGTGGTACCACAATTTTTGGGTTCTGCTGGATTTTCTCGGTTATGTTGAAAGTTTCCAGTCGGTTGCGGAATGTGACGCATTCATCGCTTGTATATCCTACCAAAAGAGGAATGTCTTTGTTCCGTCCCTTGGCTACTAGTGTGTCTGGGTAGTCATCCACTATGGTCTCGACTCCCGGCAGAGGCGACTCCACAACTGGTGTAAATGTGGTGAGGCCGATTTGGTCGAGCAAGATGCTGTTGGCCTCGCAGAGCTTCTCGGCCGGCAGCTCGGTGAGCTGGCGCTGGATGTCCTCGGGATCGGTGGAGGTGATGCCCAACAGCGTCTGCAGTTGGTTGGCCAAGTACTGTGCGAAGAACGGCGAAGGACTAAAGAAGTTAGTCGTAGCTGTACCGCTCATCAATATTGCCCTGTAAAAGAAGGAACAACGAAGTTAGAAATATTTTGCAGGTAATTGTTTAAACCAGAGTGCTACCATTGTAAAGGAGAGTTTTGCTGTACAAATTCTTATGCAAAACAAAGCTTTACAACATTGTCTTTACCTTTTGAATAATCCTTTGGTAGCTTTAGAAAGTGCTAAAAGATGCGTGGCGACGGAGCCCGCGCTTTGTCCCGCGATCGTGACGTTATCGGGGTCTCCGCCGAAAGCCTCCGCGTTCCGCCGCACCCAGCGCAGCAGCGTCACCATGTCCCGCAGACCAGCGTTGCCGGGGATCTGAGTCGTGTTCAGAGACAAGAATCCGAACACGTTTAGTCTGAAATGTTGAAATGCTCATTAGAGGACAATGTATCTTGATTGAAAATCGGGCCATCTTTCGAGAACAGGTCATGTAGAAAAACAAAGTTTCTCAGTGGTATTAGTAGGGAATCATAACGTACAAGTATGTATTCTGTTCCTGCTTAAAGCTATACTTAACAATCAGGCAACACTAGACTGGATAAAAGAAATAAATCGTTTTACCTGTAGTTAAACGTAATCACGATGACTTTCTTGCTGACGAGGTACTCGGGCCCGTGCAAGTCGGCATCGCCAGAGCCGAAAGCGAAGCCGCCGCCGTGGATAAACACCAGGATCGGCAGGCGAGGGCGGGTCTTCGCCACGCGTCCCGCCTTGCAGTCCAGTGGCACGTGGATGTTGGCGTGCAGGCAAGCCTCCTGACCCCGACACTGGGACTTCTCACCGTTGCTCGGATCTTTTTCACCCTGAGGCTGCATAAGTTTCCCGTACAGTATATCCGTTTGGAAGCAGATTGGACCCTCATTTATTGCGTCTAAACAATCATCCCAAGGTTCTGGTGGCTCTAGTTCCTGAAAAATAAAACAATATAATATTAATTTTTCATATTAGCAGGAATCTACACCGTATGAAGTGGACTAGTTTTTTTTTGTGTGTGCGGCATTGGATCTGACGATTGATAGTTATCGTATATTGACACTAAGGTATCATTATTTTATATTCGTAATGTTAAATAATTAGCTTTGAAGCTCATGTTTGGATAACAAACAATTTTCTAGTTTTGTCTTTATTTTCTTTCTTCGCCTTTTTGCCAAACCGCGTTGAAATCGGCTTGATGTCTCACTGAATTTAGTTACTTACTAAATTACGCAGTGATCAATCATTGTTATACTGTAATGCCAGTACTAACTTTGAATCGAAGTTCTCCTAGAGGTTGCTTGGCGTAGGGCACGCCGCGGAAGCTGGCGTACTCGGTGCCGTCGTCGGCGACGCGACGCGCGCCGCGCAGCAGGCCGGACTCCACGCGCGCGAGCGGCGCCTCCGCCTCGCACGCCGACCGCGGCAGCGCGTGCGCAGCGTACACTGCAACATTCACACAACTATTATGGGCATGCTCATAGCTCTACTCGTACTCTACTTGTACTATAACTGTCGCCAATGTAGTCTGACGTCGGTATTAAAAAGGCCGCATTGCAAAAGTTGCCCTTATTCTTAGCCTAGGCTTAATGTGGTAAATTAAAAAAAAAACAAATAGGTTTTTATTACTGTTCCTGTAAAATAACTCTGCGAACAATATAATAACAAACGACAGGCAACTAGTTTTCGTTAACGATTATGTTGACCTCGCATGAACTACATTCTTAAAATATATTCTATGTTAATGAGTCATTTAATTAAGTAATGTAATGTCTATGTAAACTGGCCAATTTATTTGTAAATATGCTCAGATTATGTTTTACAAAAAATGTAGATAAAATTTAAATCTAAACAAATCCAGTTTGCGTGTAGGTATTATAATGATTAAGATATTCTTCTGATGACTAAATCTAATATTTACTGACTAGAATAAAGCAATATAGTGTCAACAATAAAGCACAAGGAGCTTTGAATTAATCGAAAGACTTCTTGTTAATAGGTAGTATAGACCTGGGTGCATACTTATCAAAAAGTTCCTGCATTCACTAAACTATCAATGAACTAAGTGTTTATGATACCACCATTGAAAAATAAAAAAAATAGAATGGTCAAACCGCGTTAATTCTTGTCTACTTTGGGCTACCGGACATTACCAGACAATTCGTTCGCCATATACGAGTCACACGTAAATATGTAAATAGCTCGCGAAAACCAACCTGTTGTCAGATCACATCTAAGATTTTACACACAACCGGTCCTGTGAGAACAAGGCTTCTTGTTTTCTTTGTGGCGTTATGTCACAAAAACAAACGATACTCTATCATGTCCGGCCCAAAATAAATAAAATGAACCTCACTGATGCAGCACAGTTTTTTGTTTCATATTTCAAACCATAAAAACAAAATATAGAGTTTTTGTGGTCCGTTGTTTACATTTTTTGCACTTAAGGTAAAGGTTCAACAGGTTACACACCTACATCTCATACACGTGGAATCATTAAGGATCTATTATGATTTAATCGCAGATCGTCAATAGATTTGGCAAAAAAGTATATTATAAGAAATAACATTAATTACGCCGTTTAGAAAAAGTGCATTCTACCTATGTAAAATCTTACGTAAATAAGTTTAGTTCTAGACCTGCATATTCTGCAATAGATGTACACACATATACGTTAAATGAACCACAGCCTAGTTCCCTATTCAGGCGGAGTGCACGCGGAAGTGTAACGCTAGTGCATATTCGGGGATCGCCAAAATCGACAACAAACCGACTGGTTTGTATTCCGAGCGCCGAGTCCGTCCGCGGCACATAATATGTATTATGTAGGAGTGCTGGTGCTTAGCATAACGTCTGCCGCCTGTCTAGAGGTCACCCCGCAGGACGCAGCAAGGGTATCACCTATAATACTACATATTAATATCGGCATATGTAACATACGTAACTCTGAGGTTTTTTGCCTCTACATAGGCAAAAAAACTCAGAGTTAATCGTAATCACTAACTGATTAGTAGTGCTTTAACTGTTTGGATGCCAAGAAAAATTATCTATTTTGTTAGAATAAAAATAATCCACACCCGTGTCTTAAATTTTGGTCCATTTTTCTCGTCAAGTTGCCTCGATATGGTAAAATAAAAATCGCTGGCTCCAATAATCAGTAGGTATTGTTATGATACTCATATTTCTTTGAATTTTAATCTCAGTAAACCCTAATTACAGGTGTATAAAGGCATAATAATTACAACACGGAACAGCGGATCGTCTGGTTTTTGTGAGACGAGCGCGTGTTGCCCGCGCGACCTTCGAGCTATGGCCACCACGTGTAACACTTAATGCCACTGTACACCCTAACTGACGGCTGGCAATGATTTTAAACTTTTGCGACTAGTACACTGCCAGCCGTCATATTTTAGACGAAAAGCGGGACGTATTTGAGATATAATATGATATTTCTTTTCTCCCGACGTTTGTATCGAAATATCGTATTATATTGCGAATAAGTCCCGTTTGTCGTCTAAAATATGACGGCTGGCACTTTCAAACTACTCTATAGTGTAGGACATTTAGTAATAAAACCTTATTTCAACTACCGCTTTTCAGACTTGTAGTTTTTCATCTTATATATAAAATTCCCGCGTCACAATGTTAGTTACCGTACTCCTCCGAAACGGCTGGACCGATTCTCTTGAAATTTTGTATATGCATTTACATTAGGGATGAAAAATAGATGTTGGCCGAATCTCAGAACTACTAAAGATTCGGCCAACATCTATTTTTCATCCCTAATTTCTTTTATTTTTTTCGCGTACGAAGTCGCGGGCAAGAGCTAATAGGCTTATTTATTTATAAGCCGGCGAACAGGGCTTTTTTTAACAGATCTATACAGTTAGCCTGAGCGTAGGCTTTGACGGTATCACCGGATTGAGACACGAGGCGACAGGCATCAGGGACTTGCGTCGCTTCGTGTATTAAAAGCCTTAATTGTCTTTGAAGATTGTATTGCAATAAATATCATGTATACTCGGTGTAGACTTAACTTCGTCGTAGAGACATCGCTATCCCGGAACAATTGACGCTTATTTTTTATAATAACTTTCGTGAGGATGATTCATACTTAATGGTTGGGTCCGAAACTAGTCGGGCTATCCCGATAAATACGCGTGAGTAAACCGTTATAACGTTTAAGTAAAAATTTACGCTTAGATAGGAAGCGTCGTACGAGATCTCGTTTTAACGAATATTAAGAAGAACAAGTATAGTATGCGGAAATATAACATGGTTATTTAGATCAGTATATTATGCCAAGTTCAATGACTTACTTAAATTCGCGGGTTTTTACGACACGCTAACAAACTTGTTTCTTTATCTCTACGCGTGCCTCAAACTTGATTTAATTTCATTTTGGTAATTAATACAAAAAATATGTTCCAGTTTGCTAAAGATATTTTCGGCTTTGTTTGAGTATAATGTCCGCATGTTTACACGTGTAAATGCTTAATGATATAGGTAATTACTTTTAAAACGGACATTATTTAAATAGAGCTTAAGACGTGGGTTTCGGGTTCAATCCCAGCGTGGCATTTATTGATGCTGTCTGGGTTACGTCGGTGTGTAATTTTTTTTTTCAATGTAGTCTACATAAGATGCCGTGCAAACAGTTATTGTCTTTCTAATAAGTGTACTAAAAAGAGTGTATAAAATAAGTAAATGTTATATCTATGTTATAAATAATAATTTGTTATATCTCGTTAACATAAGAAACCATAAATCAAAGACCATTATATTTTTTTTTTTTGCATTTTTTGTTGTTGGTAAAAATAGCATTGGCATTTATGTCATAACCATTAAAATGTTATAAAGCGTAATATTACTGTACACAAAGTATACTTGGCGTAGCTCGTAGACTCTCTCGTAGCATGTGCTACTACGGCTACGACAAATTTATCTTTCATCAAAATTGACTTTTGTGTTTACTACAGATTTTTGGTTTAATGCTTTTTATTATATTAACATTCGGAGTAATTAAACGGTTTATTGTTTTTATTATATGTATAAGATTTTAAAAATGCATAATTAAAAAAACAGTATTATCTATACATATAATAAATCTGTAGAAAAATCATTTTTGTACATTGAAGAAATCGAAAAAAAAAATAGCCAGGGTGTGAAAAGATAACTAACAGAACCCATTTCCATCATTTTTGAAATTTTTGTCTGTTTGTCTGTTTGTCTGTTTGTCTGTTTGTCTGTTTATCTGTTTGTCTGTTTGTTTGTGCGCGCATCACGTAAAATCTACGAACTCAATGCAGACAATGTTTATACACAAGAATTATACGCAACTTGAGGTATAACTTAGTCTTTGTTTGATTGAAATCGGTTCACTCTACCAAAAGATATGATTAATTTAGTGAATTCAAGAAGTAAAATAATTACGTTACGCAATTCAGTGAAGTACTAGCAACGACATCTTAAGACAAAAAATAGAACTAATGTTGATTGTTAAATTGCAAATCCGATAGATGGCGTTGTGCAAATTTCGTCATTTTCTGAATCGCGGTGTTAAGATTTGACACCATTATATTATTGCTAAAGGTCGGGCTAACATAAATACTATATATTATTGTGTTATCCTATACGGGGGGTGATCAATCACGAATTTTCGTAACTTTTCTACTGTCACCATAGCTGTATACGAGTCACCATAGCGACCAAAATACTGTTGCTATGGTTTTATGTTTTTACATTAATATGTATTAACATGTTATTTGGCTGACTACATAGCAATCAAAATAGCCGGGTTGGGGAATTACGAGCTTCGTATTTTTTCACTTCAAGTTCAAATCTCATTTCGACATACACTTTTTGAATTTATATTTCAATAATTTTTAATACAAATTTTACTAAACAAACATTTACTTTTCTTCTATCGTTTTTGATAGTACAAAAGTATTGTATGAAGTACCTGGCTTTTTTATCATAAAATTGTTTTTTAAAATAATTTTACACGGTATCTACTTACTCTTTAAGCTACGACAGTCTCATCCCATTTAGATGTAGCTGTGGATATTTACTGAAATGACAGAAAACTAACTACCAAAACAAAAAAAAATGGTTTGCACGGTAAATGATTTACTTACTATATTACTAGCTGTTGACTGCAATTTTGTTGTGTGTTATGGTTTTGAAGATTTGATAGTACTTATACCCTACTACAATTGTGCACCAATTGCGGTGGTATAGGGTAGTTGCATTGGTAAAAGTGTGTTGATAGACTGTTATTAAATTCATTAATCTCGCGTACGAGTATGCCCCGTTCACATTCTCCCGCAAATGTTTTGTTACGTGTGCGTAACATTACCCTTCTTCAGGCTCAGTTGGCTCAGCTCAAACTACCATAATTAGAAACTTGAAACATTGATAACCATATAACACTAAGAAGGGATTTTTGAAAATTTGTCCGTCAAGGAGTAGAAAGAAAACGAAATAGAAGATCGGTGCCCGGAATAATCTGCTAGGCCCGCATAACAAAACGTGTCGAATAATATCTAGCTGTTTAAAACCAACGCTGCTCAATAAGTTCTCCCTTTGGAAAGCATTGCTCTACCTGACGTTAGAAGAGAAGTCGCATGCGCGCTCGCAAAAGACGTCGAGGAATCAGACACACGACATCGGACATCCCCTATGTAATACCAAAGCTTACACCCGATTAGACTTAATAGCCAAAAGAGCTTCCTCCGATGTTCACTGGCTACAAACGAAACTCCAACTCAAACTCGGTGCAAGATCTGGGCAGATCAGCGTCTACCACCTGCCACTTATGTCCTACCTCAGAAACGTCTACCGCCTGGAATTCTTTGCAGTGGCCTGTTTGGGAAGCATTCAACCGTCTGAGAATCCAAGTAGGTCGCTGCAAACAAAATATGGCAATTTTGGGTATACAGACCTCTCTAACATCCAGTTAGAATGCGTCATTTCCGTACAGACGATGTCACACCACCTATAGTGACGAAAATGTCTGCACACTTGCAATTCAGAGGATTTAATATTCACCAAATACTACGTACAATTAACATGAAAAGAAAAAGAAAAAGGTTTTTCTAATTAAACATAAAAATAGAGAAGAAACGGCGCATAATTCAATATTATTTTTAGTGTTTCCAGAGGGTATTAGTTTGCCGTAACCAAAGATAGTTGGTGTGCCGTCATCGAATTCTGCAAAGAAGTGATGACGCGCAACAAAAAACCGCAGAAAGAACACGGGAAGCCTCATCTGACCACTCGATCCGTGCCCAGCGAGCAACAAATAGAAGAAAGACCAAATTTCTTCTCCTCAAACTACCATAAATAGCCTACGCCAGTAGTCTAGGGGAAGTCTACTGTACTGTATAAAGGCAAAGACGGCATGCACGGTGCGTTCGCGCGCCTCTTAATGAGCGCTGGGGAAAACGGACTCTACGTCAATTAAGAAACTCCCGTCAAAAAGATCTCTCCCGTCAGGGTTCGCGGTAGTTTGCGAAAGTGTTCCCGTGGCTCCTGACAATAGGGAACGGAGATGCACTCAGCTGGTTTTAGCCAGTTAGAATCCGGCACACTTCTTCCCCATCGCCCGTTTTCAAGTCCTTCAATCCAAATTGTCAAATCAGTGTAAGATAGTGGCCACAGCAACAATATAATGCGACTTTTCATCATATGAATGTTGGACTAACCGTTAAAACTAGCAGTGTTAACAGTCAAGTAATATGTTTGTAAGACTAAAGGTTATGAGTAGAAAGTTAAGAAATAATTTTGAAACAGAACTGGATTAAGGAGCTTGCATTAAACTTTATTTAGCTTTACTTTTTGTACAGCCCTACACATCTTCAATTTACCTAATCTTCAATACCACGCAGACAAAGTCACGGGCAACAGCTATTTCTATTTTAAATAATTTAGGTACTACAGCGTGACTTTGAAGTCGTGGGCAATATTTTAAACTAAGACACTATTAATGATACTAATAGCGTTACTTTTACGCAAAAAAAAAAAAGAAAAAAAAATGGTGGAGTGTGGGGCTTAGGCCGTGAGGCGGCCCCGTACCCACTAAAACCCCCGGGTTTTCGGCGTGCGCCACCATGGAGGGGTCACGGGAAACCAAGACGATTACTTCCGCGACCCCTCCGGCGCCTGGCCGGGCGTCGGATGCCCGGCCCCGCCGGGGGGAACTAGGTAACTACCTGCATTATTATTATTTTTTTTTAAGTAAAAATAGCCCTAACGCAATTAGTATCATTAATAGTGTCTTAGTTTAAAATATTGCCCACGACTTCAAAGTCACCCTGTATAATCTCCTTTACATGTGCTTTCGTATTTTTAGTAATTAATAACAAGTACTTTTAAAAATCTATTTTGAAGAGCTTCCAGTTTATCTCAGTGAGTTTTGAATGTTAACTTATAGCTGTGACATAAAAAAAAAACTCTTAAAATATTAATAGGAACTTTGAAACTTAGGTAGTACATTTTTTACTTAATAATATTCTTAGTTCGTCATCTATTTTCACGCCAAGGTATAATAATATGTATATAGCCTACTCTTATCTAAATGACACTGTTTTGTTTCGACAACCACGCGAACGAAGTCGCGGGCACAGCTAGTTACGAATAAAATGAATTACCTATTAAAAATACTACATTTTAAATTTACTGAAAATGCCTTTTTTATCTGTCCCACTTTACCACTAGAGTTTCTGTTATGGTAAAACTCCAAAACCTTTTAGTTGGCTGCAGAATTTGTCGTTTTGTCGGCCTTTTTTGCAAACGAGATCCGAACCCTGTACCCCGTGCATTTTCGACACGTGTAAGAAGATATCGCACTCTTATGTATACCTATCATTATAAACATTTAGTTTATTTATTAACACGTTATCAGTACAGTAAGCGCCACGTGGTCGGTAACAACACAATTCTATAATGGACCTAAATGAGTGACAATAAAGGTGATATGAATGTCGGTGTGTGACGGGTGGACTGCGGCTGACTGTACCTATGCGCTTCGACTGCGGTGATCGCCGTGACGTCACACGCATATTATTTATTAATCGCTTTATCGGTTGTTTTGATTGAGGAATCAATTGGCTGTTATATATAAGTATAAGTTTTTCGATGAGGTCACGAAGGTCGAGGTGGCATGTATTTATATGTGATGTGACAGATGCACGATTACCACGTGTATAGGCATGTGATAAAGTTGCACTGCGAGCAATTTTTTTTCTAGTTATTGTGTCCCACTGCTGAGTAAAGGCCTCCTCCCAAAACCTTCCATGTCTTTCTGTCCTGCACCACCTCGAACCTTCCTTGGTCCTTGCGGTGTACGTTCAAATTATATTTTATTTATTTTATGTTTAGGAATTAAAAATGTATCAATTCTGATGTTATAATAACAATTTTTTTTTACGAAAATCGATATAGTTACGATTTCGCTTGTCCATCCTAAATAATCTATGAAGCAAATATTTTACATTTAATCCTGTCCGAACCGTAATCTTTGTGATTTAGCATGCGTTTGTTTAAACGTTGAGCTTACAAATAAATATTTCATAATGATAATTTTAACATTTATACCATAAAGCAAATAAGAAGGCATAGGTAGTATAACTAAAAATCTTTCGCTGCATAGTGTTTCTTTATAGACTATGTGGCTTATAACAAATTAACTACTAACTAAAGACGCACACTTAAAAAAAAACTTTTAGATTAAGAATCTGTTTAGTGCGGGAATCTAACCCGAGACTCAATCAGACTCTATAATTACTGCTCTATAGAGTCCTAAAGACTATTAAAAATTTAACTTTTTAAACAATAACCCTATTTGTAGATTTTTACTCAAAAATATTATTTTTATTAATTAAAGAAAACTTAACAAACTTAAAATAATAAAATTATTTATATGATTCTACAAACAGGTAACCACTATAATTCTTGGGAACTGTCACAATTAAATATGATAAATTATAGGAAAACAAAACACAAAACGAAAATCCATCACAAGAATGTCACTTATAAAAGTTTGCATTGCACTCGTCACTCACCGCAGAAGAGGAGGGCGAGCGTCCGCAAGGGCGTCATGTCTGGTCGGAGTCGCACGCCGTACTGCCGGCGCGCGGGCCCCGCACGCATATATGTGGAGCCGGCACACGCCGGGGCTCAAACAACCGGCGCTAGCTATACAACCTACTACCAGTACTACTCATTAATTATCTAGCTATTTTTAGGACTAACTTCTGACGTTTTTTAAGGACTTTATCCTTTTGATATTGATTTTGCTTAATTAAAATATGTAACACTCAATGTTTTTAAACTTTCGCGACTTGTACACAAATTTTAGACGATAAACGGAACTTAATCGCGATATAAGTCCACCAGCGACTACGGTCGGTGCTACTCGACCGAAACGTCGGGAGAAAAGAATTATTGAAATAACGTAGCACTCCATATCAAATCAAATAAAATATTTTGTAGAGCATAAGTTTACATGATTACATGAAATGTAAAAAAAAATACTGCTATGCTAGACATATCAGTATTTTTTTTTACATTACAATAATAGGCATAGAAATACTTAAAAATATAAATCAGTTCCGAATAAATCCAAATGTAAAGGACAATACAACTTATAAATTAAATAAAAAAAAAAACACCCAACTCTGATAAGATCTGACAAACACATATGTTTTTATTACAATTGATACATAAAATAAAGATACGATTTGTGAATTTGTTTATTTATAATTTTCGTACTAGATTTTCTTATCAAATTCAATTCTCTAAATTGAATTATATTAATTGCCAGATCAGGGTCATGACCTAAACTAATATTTATCTTTATAACATACTTTCATTAAACATCTGAGCGCGTGCTATTTCCCATTACTAGAATTTTAATGATTCTCTTAAGTAAGAACTTAAACTTTCTAAGTAAGACGCACGAGTTAACTTTATAAACTCGTCGGTAAGTTACAAGTATTCCTGAAATGCATGGACTGGAAACTTTTGATTGTACCACAAATAGCAAGGCTGTGCGACACGTGTCGCTGGGAACGTGTCGCCTTCGCGCCCGCGCTGCACTCGCGTAGGTACACGTACCCGCCCTGTTTCTCACTACCTTTGAACTTCACAATCAAATATTCAAGACATTTCGATTTGCAGCTGAAACTTGGCGATGGGTAGAGTATAAACTCTACTCATCACTAAGTTTCTGTGCTATCTACAGTGCACTTCTAAAAGTAGTTGTAAGGGGTTAGTCTGAGGATCTACTGAACAGATTTTGAAAATTATTTTAATAATATAAACCGCGCTGTTTGTGAGTTATAGACACGGATATGTCATATTTCCACAAAACCTCCGGCCATCGGAGTGCACCCGGGTCAGCTAGTTTTGATTTTATTCTGTTTTAGCTACAGTGAGGTCTAAGTATTCCAAGAATTTAAATAATTCAACCCATAGCAGTTTACTACTGAAGTAGTGAACTGCTATGGGTTAAGTTGACATATTTAAATGGGACTTTGGGTTATGTATATGATACAAATATACGTAACAAACGTAAAAACCCTTATTCCTGTAACAAACTGAATGAGAACTTTCTTATCATCATCTTACAAAAACGCTTGCTTTACTGTATTTGAAATCGTAACGTCGTCCCTGCCAACTAAAACGGACAGCAATATCGAGTGCATTGAATACAGGACAATTAAAGCCGACGCGTGTGTGACGCGAATCCTTAAACGATACTTTCTCTTGTCATCAAAATGTAGAGTCACTACCTCATGAATACCTGATATTCAGTAGTGACTCTACTTTTTCACGACCCATTCTACATAAATAACCTAGAATCAGTTTTTCAAACGGTCACAAGTTTTATTTTTCTCAAGGAATGTAGTTTCAATATGAGCTTGCTCTTGCGAAGTATTTATATTTTCTCTTCGAGTTATTCTAAAAATAAAATCCGCACTAACTGTAACCAGTCCCTGTCGTATGCGTCAGTCATTTACCTGCTCCTGCTTCAAACATATTTTTATAAAAAAGAACTTTAATATTTTAAAAATTCTTTAAGTCCAAGACAAAATGTGTTTACAGGTGTGGCCATTAGTGCAAGTAATATTATTGAGACTAATGTTGCCATATGAATTTATCGTCTATTGTTAAATAATATAATCATCTTTAAATTATTATGTGTTTACTAGACTCCACTCTTAATTTGTTTTTATTTATAGCTTTAACGTATTTCCCTTTACAGACGACATTATTTTTGCAAAATGGAAATGACATAGGTTAAAGGGTTTCCTACCCAGAAGCAACTAAATGGTGTTTTTTCGTTTGAATTCTTAAAATAAAACACAATTCCATAGAAATTATTTATCTAAAACAAGAACACCATACTTGTGCGTAAAAACATCGCCCTTTATGTAGGGTGTTCTGAGAATTTTATTCTGCACAACAATAAAACGTTCGCGTGAAATGTCAGATCTAATTGCAGAATTCTTGTCACCTTTAAAAACCATGAAAGTACAACTCCGTATGTATGTATAATTAGTGTCCGAGAACAGCTAGGTAAAAAGTCGCACTCTTCTTTTTTGATGGCGGAGCTGTTGACGCGAATTTTATCCTTGAGAACGTTCGCGTCTTGGTGGTAACAAACTTACACGTTCCGCACTTATTTAAAAACCTGTTTTTAGTTGCGTAACATGTTATATATATGTTATAATTTATTTCGGCAACCGCAATGTTGACCATTTTTTATTATATTTACTTATTTTTCGGGAAATTCCTTATTTACCATAAGTTGTACATTCTCGACCTATCTGGTTTTCCCGCCTCTATCTTGCTATCATAGATATTCATCATTTAACATTAGTATGTGTAATTAACTTTTTCGTTTTTGTTTCAGGTAAATGCTATTTGGATCAACCCGACGGAAGGATATGATCTTGTTCATCTTCGTATGAAGGATTTGTAACATTAGGTAAAAGGTTTTAGTGACCAACTACACCAGTACTTACTAATATCTTTTTGAAACCATAAATATACATCTTAATAGCAGCTGTCTCGATCATGCTGGTTCCGCACTTATTGCATAAAAATTCCATGCACATTTGACCAACATAGATAAACAATGTTTGTGTAAATAAGTCAATAAAACATTGCACATGTTCGTGTCCAATCCGCTTAATACCTACTCGTTAAATATAACGAGATAATAAAACAATTATTACATAATATAAATTATAAAACAATAAGTAATCAATTACGGAGTGACCTGAAAAAACAAAGTGTATCGGTGTTATCTGGCGAGCTGCGCGTGTTGCGGGCGCCGCAGAGCTAAGCCAGCAGGGCCCTGTACCCTGCTTGCTGCCTTCCGAGGTCCGATAGCTGTGCACCTGCTTACAGGACACGCATGATGACTTGACGAGGTTCCAGCGACAGCTGGGTATAGCAAATGATGGCTAGCAGTATCCTGGAGTTCCTGGGCATCATGAGGTCGCCCATGGTGCAGAGCAAGATGGAGCGGGTTGTAAGTAGGGCGTGTCGGTGCTGGGTGTGTCCTGTTCGTGTACCGGTGATGTGTGGTGACTGGTCGTCAACGTCCTTGATTGTTGTTGTCTTTCCAATGTCTCTGTTTTTTTTATTATATCGATTAGTGTTTGTGTTCAGCATGTTCCTGTGGAGGTTTTTGTGCCGTTTTTTTCAATGTGGTGATGGATTTTTGTTTTGGGGTCTTTCATGTCAATGGAAACTGAAGAAAATGATTGTGTGAGCTTTCTCCCCCGATCAAATTACAGGCTTTTACCTCTACAACCGCCTAGGATCAGAAATCATTACAATTTAAACACGCTTGTCTACATTGTTTTAGCATTAGCTCACTGACAAACTCGAGTTAAACACGTCCTATGATAAGATAACAATATAACACAGATTTTATATTTAACGCGTGATTTTACTGAATTCAGAATTATGCCTACCGTTGTCATTAGGTCATGTTTATTGCTACTTAGAGTACTTAGTCATAACAGTATATGTTTAGCTTGTTTAAGATTAAAAACAGTAGTTTTATGCATACAATTCTTTTCAACTTTACAATTCAAACTTGGGTTGTCCACAAGTGATGTGGAACATATTATATGCGTATTTGATTAGGGTAGTGTATTTAGGGTATTTCTCACTTATCCAGATATTTAACCGAAACAGACTCCATAGTTCAATTACAATATAAGAAAAACTATAGCAAGTTTTCAGACAATTCGAACCCCAGACCTCGAGAAAAGCAGACTACACTTTTAACGAACGCGTCACCTCGTCTCCACATATGCATGGATATAAGTATTTCGGGCTATTGCGTGTGTTGCCTTGACCACGGAGCATTGACGCAGGATCGCCACGAAAACGATGCGCTTTATCACAAATGTTTCAGAACTGAGATAACGGCGCTTTTTGATATACATAACACAGTTCTGGTAGAGATAGGCCCAGGTTACTTACTAAAGCTAATATAAATAAACTAATATTAATGCCATCCTATCTAATAAGGGGAGAAATACTCCTTTTTTAAAAAGAAAGCTCCCTTTTCTCGTTTTTCTCGGTAAGAGAACCTTTATTTTGTGGTGTCCTAGTGCTAATTTTCATGAAACAAGGTGCCAAACTCTTTCAAGCTTAAACCATTGGAGCGCTCTCAAAGACCAGTTCTACCGTAAGAAGTCAATCAAAGCTTACGTGCTTATTAAAACATGAATGGCTGAATTTATTATTATGTTTACAAATACAAAGTGATTCAAATGTAAAAGGTGTTTATTAATACTACCTAAACATTTTACGTATTAACCAGAATAGGCATATTAATAGAACCAACCAATTCCAATTTAGACTTTGTAAAATACATTATACATTCCCAAAATACTTGATAATTGCTTGTTATTATTTTACCAATGTTTGGGAAATGTTTCTTGCGATGCCTACTGATCCCGACTTCGCGGAAAAAGCTCAATTTCCTCACCGCCGGTGTAGCTTTCCGTGTAATATTATTAAAGTCAGCTTCATTCATATAAGTTATGTATAAACATTTCAATTAAAGGTTCAACCTACATTAGAACGGAAATAACGAAAGCCTTTCCAGAAATCATTTTACAATTGTATTTAATTTTAGTTAATCACTGGAATTCTACCTGAATCTATTTCTGACACGTTTCAATTAACCATACATGTTGTCAGAAAGGCTAATTGGTGTTTAACTGTTCAATGTAAATCTGTCAATCTAAATTGGTACCAAAAAGGGATGATTGATCTGGACCGTCAGAATTGTGTGCCACTGACGTTACCAACCTATCGTTACCTATAAGCTATCGATAGGTTAAACTTGATAACAAAACATTCCCGATATAGCGTAAACGAAAATGCGTCTTATTTTTGTCGTAATAATATAATTGGGCGATTACACAGGTGAAGGATTACCAAAATGCTCCAAATCAATATGTAAATATAAACAATGCACCGTGACCGAATAACACATACAATTATATGCTCTACCACATTGTAATATGGACGATATTTCCTTGTTGAGTTACTGGTTGTAGAAGTATGCTACTGTCGTCAAAGCAATGTTTTATCTGAGTGAAGTCAGTAAGTCACAGTTGGGACTGAGCGAGGACAAATCACTATGTAATATGAGCTAATATACTAGTGAAGAAGGAAAAAGTTTGGTTGATTGTTTGAAAACACTTTTGTTTGAAAACAAAAGTGTAGTAGTAGGTATCCAAAAAGCTGACATTCCATTGCCGAATTTCCAAGGCCCTTTTTCAAGTCGTTTACTATCAGGCGAAAATCAGAACGCAATCAGGTAAACAATATGAACGTGCGATGTCATTTATAAATAACCAATTCGTTGGCCGGCGCGCGAAGCCGCGAGGCACGACTAGTGAGCGACACGTGTCGATAGAGCCCACGTGGAAGTGACCTTGTACCGGAACTAATCTCCAGCAAGTATAGGAAATGTCTCACGATACGTTTTATTGATGTAATCATGTTTTATTACCGCCTTGTGTTGTGCCTAGTCTCTTGTATCGTGACCTCAGTTTGCTTAGGTCTAGTGGAGCCTGAAACACATCAAGACGTAAGCGTGGGATGTAGTACTGTAACATTCTAGTACTTTCGACCCTGACAAGTGCATTATTATTAAAAAGTAAATTTAAATAATCGGCAAGCTCAAAAACTTTTCCTCAAAAAAAACCGCGATAATTTTTTCCAATATTGTATCCCGATGACCCATACTTGCATTCGGCAAGTGATAAGAGATCAGGAGTTAATTAAGCGCAGCGAATATCTCGGAGATAAGCGTGGTTGATAGCGTGTGTCAGCTGACCCGCCGGCTGTCGTTACCCGGAACGAAGCTATTGTTATGCCTAACTGATTAGGTGGGGAGGGGTGGCGGCGTTACACACGTTATTATCACTTAAGATAGTGTAAAGTTAGAGGAAGTAGTAGTAGAATGGGACGTACCAAAGAAGGCGTGATAAAGCTGAAAAAAAAAAATGAAATAAGGTGGAGCTTTTGCATCAGTCGCGGTAGCGTTCAGATCATTATTTTCTGAATTGAATAATTTTGACCAGGTTTATGTCTTTCTAAAACATATTCTCAAGATATTTAATGGAATACTTTTCTAAAATCTTTCCCAATGTACTTTGGACTTCGGATATTCTACAATCCGTTTTGAGCGACTTGGATATTAATGTATAAAACTATGTCAAGTGAAGAACAGGTGTGAACATCGTTCACAGGTTACGAGTAAGTCTATGCAAGCGAGTGCGGCACTAAGCATAATGCTAGTCATTATAATAGTGGCAAATAACGCTATCAATGCATTGATTGCCAATAATAAGTTATCGCGGGTCAAAGTGCAGCCGCTAATTAACGCGGCTTAAGGTGGGTGACGACAGATCAAAACTTGAAAGTAAACAATTACGTAACTAGAACTGTCACGTTCTGTCATGAACACATGGATTAAGGCGTGAAGGCGTGCCCTAATACATCGCCAACAACGAAAGAGACCATCTCCTATCCAATAACCTCAACACACTTCTATTTCTTTCTCATCGTCGGTATTGTCCCGTGAGTCACCGGCAGAGGTCGCGGTAGCCAAAGCAGCGCGGCAGACACAACAACACGCCCCGTGTTATCATAACTGACGCAGCATCAATGGTGCACACGCGGGGCATCTCTCTCAGATTACACTACCTGTAGTGTTTAGTCTGCCAGGCGGGAGCCGGTGGCAGATGGAATTATGTAATATCGGAGTTGTAGGCAATGATAGAAAAAAATATGTAGAAACAACTTTGGAATTGTGGACGCGTTTGTCCAATATGCACAAGCAGCGATGTACTGGTAACAAACAAAATATTTCTGTTTAGAGAAGAAGTAATATATTGGTAGAATCTGAAATGTGTAATCTTGACGTAGCATATGCTAAAATTGAAACTCCGTAAAAACTAAAGCATTTCCTGCCTACTATAGCAAGAAATAAATATTTACAATAATTCCGCTAGACAGACTGACTCGCCAAACACACATCTGTTTTCACCTATGACTTATCCCCGTAAACATATCCTCCATTCACCAAAGATGAACGACCTGTAAAATACTTCACCCACTAACAATTTCCGAATTTTTTTAAAGTACTTAATCATCTCAACATTCTCAACTTGCAGTATTTTTCAGTAAGAAAACAAACCTGTGCCACAAGCTCGCGATGTTTACAATGTTAACACAGAACAGTCTGCAGACAGTCTCTGTAGGACGCTGACTAATGACTTTCGTGGGTCAATACCCTCGCTGTTTTGACATGCATAGTCTATACTAATTTAATTTAGCTGAAGAGTTACTTGACCTCGCTAATGTAACAGTACTTCCAGTGTCATTTAACTCCATCTTTTCAAAAACCTTCTTCGTGAAAATTTTGGGTTCACATTACGCTACCATCGATGAAAGCCAAGCGACAAAAATTAAATGTAGATGCAATTATGGGCACTGTTAGTGTATTAGCGAGACAGTCAAATTATAGACATTTTACACTAGAAGAATAGCGCACACGTGTCAAAAGTGATTAGATAGTCTACGATCCTCGTCCTTGCAAACTGCACAAGCGTGAAGCTACACAATAACAACATGTGTCAACAAAATCTGTCTAGTACACTCGACCGTACAGTAAGCAAAAAAGACATGCGAAAATCAAGTTTATTGCTTCGGAATAGTGTCTACAAATATGAGGGTCTGTACTCATGACCTTGGACCGTGTGATGTGCAGGCTGATTCGCCGCCGTGTGGACTGGTCCATTTAGCGTGATGCTAACGTGATCAAACACTTATCGACCTTTTGTCTCTGCCAAAGTCCGCTGTGAAACATTATGTCATAGGTATCTTTTACTTTGAGTACACCTAACCACTAATTAAATAATAATGATAAAAGAGTTTGGTTAAATATGTAACGATTCCACCCAAGCGTTCAGTAACCGCCTGGATAACTATGTAGTGTGATGTTGTGCAGACAAACAAGAATGCAACGAAAAACTCTGTAAAAAGAAAATGTCATGTAATAGGTTTGATATTTACCGACAATCTACCAAGCATAAAAGTAAGAATAGTGGATAATCTCTAGTGATCAGGCTGAAAAGCCGTCTTGTCCAATGCACCATTTCTGCATTGATACATCCACCTACACACAAGATGCAACTCGCATCGCTACCTACTAGCCTACTGCACTGTCCTCGTTTGCTCGTCACTTGCACATGGTCACTCAAAACAATACACTACACGTGTCGGCGTTACTACACACCACACTGAGTACTTGCGCAAGCGCCCGGCTCCGTACAGATAAATCTGGCAAACAACAACAATAGTGTTTGACGGCCTTGTGTAGCAACGCGCTAAGATATTAACATTGTTTATTAGTCGCCTTGTGTTCTAGTATATGTCAACCTAAATACAAACGCTTATGAATCATGGGCATGCTCTACCGGGCCACTGATAAGACAGGTGAAATTGGGATGCAGTCTAGTAGAACACTTTTTAGAAAAACTCTACCCTGAAACAGTGTAGTTTGAACTTTACACAGGTAAGGAGCCTCTTCGAATTCATAATCACAAAGCAATTGATGATGATGATACCTATACCAATGAAACTCATGATACAATATTTGTACGCCTGAGTAAATGCCTCGTTGACACCAAGTTACTACGAGCGTGTTTACGTCAGATCAGATGTTATCGCAGATAGTAACGATGGCCCGATGGCGCGGAACGTGTAACGCTTGTTATTCTGTCCTTAACCGCGGGTTCAGGCCCGTCCGGTGATGTGATAACTCACGCCAACTGGGTCGCTCCAGCCGTCACCCACTTACGACTGACGAGAATTTCAGGATATGACGAAATACTCAAAAAATCCTCCGTTATGGTTTTCTGCTGCATGAAGATTCCAGTTTTCTGTTATTAGAAATAAAATAATCTGATGTCTACAAGTACCATCACCAAAGTCTGGAACTTTGAAAGTCAATTACTGCTTTAAAAGCAATTAAAATTGTACTGTTACAAACGTTTTAAGAAATCAACAAATTGCAAACAGATCAAAATTCGGATGCATTTCGTTAGTATGGAAAAAACAAAACACCAGTCGTCTATTTTATTATTATTTCTAAACAAGCAGCGGAACCATCTTTGACCTGGTTACATAAATATGATTATCTTGACAAGGTATAGATGTACATAACGATTGTTTCGACTTTCTCCACATGTCGAGTGTTCGGTAAACAATATGAGTGCGCGATAACGCGCGGGAAGCTCGTGTGCCCCGCGGATCACTTCCTACCACGTGCCGCCGCGCAAACCCGTTACTATTGTCTAGAGAATCAATCTGATAGCAACAGAAAACTGTAAAGCAATGAGTACTTAAGTTGAGTATGTACGAGTGTATTTGTGAAGTCGTAATAGAATTGTAGTATATCGAAAGTTTTTTACAAATCTCATGCATTTTTAGATTGTATGAAAGATGATATGGAAAAGAGTGTGACTTGCGAGATGTCATCAGAAAGGAACGTGTGGAAGAAGAAGACATGCTGCACCGACCCCTATCAATGATTGGAATAAGGGCAGGGGAATAATGATGATGCATTTTTAAACGTTAGGCGCTTGAAATTGATTTTTTAAATATTTACTTTGGATACGGTATGGCCAAGGGTTTTATATTCGTTTGATCAATACCCCAGACTGAAGACATTATTATACTTACCGAACTATTTTTAAGCTTTTTGAACATAATCTATGTCATTATTATGATAATTAAAGTGACATAAGTTTTTTTTTATATTATTAATTTGACAAAATCAGAGTTTTCAGTCTCAACCTTATTCATTCTCTTAATATGTCATACATTCATTTGTTATTGAAAATTCAGCATAATTATGTACATAAAGCAAACCATTGCGAAAATTACTGCTTACGTGCGTCATTACAAATGATTGTATCACATAATTGCTTCTGCAGAATCGTCCACTATTAGGGATTATTTATGAGATAGACATATTACCTCCGGCGGTAACTCAAATTGTTGTCAGCTCTCGTTAGTGGTGTGAGGTGTTACTAACGAATGTTTAATTAAATTATGACAATGTATAAGTGTGAATTACGGCTGATTATCCGGAAATGGTTACCGCTGATTTATTGCTTCCGATGACCTTTTCTAACTCGTAATAAGAGATATTATAATACCTTCGTTACATCTAATAGAACTATAATTATTTAGCATGACATTCATCCTAATTACTGTCGTACCTACAGAATGCATTAGGATTTCTTGACATCGGCTTTATGCTTTGACTAACAGTAACTAATCCGTTCCCGATTGAGGTAGACTCCCCGACATCTGTATTTATGTACTACTACGAAAGGAGCAAATTCGATTCCCGTGAATTGACTAGCAGAACACAAAGGAAAGTCTCCACTTTTCATATAGATAGTGTTTGTTAGTAACACTCAAAGCGGAGAGGTTACCGGCGCACGCGCAGCTATCGGCCGTCACCAACACTCGTGCGGCTAAATATAACCGATGCAAACATTATGACAGTTTATACGCGTATTGTTTTCTCGTTGCCATGGTGATGGGCATGTATACTCGTCAGTTTTTATTGAAAAACCGTAAAACAGCGCATTAAAACTTGATGGTGTATAAAACCTACGCACTAGGTAGCCATTTGGCAACTACAGCCTCGCTATGCAGCCAGCAGTTATACGCGAAATCCTCTGTACTTCTTTAATCTAAGAGAAATAATTCTAAAGCTGTTATGGACTATTTCTGATATTAATTGTAACCTAGACATAAAATGTTTAATTAAAAAAAATATGATATCATGTTGGAAGTGTTGGAAGGTATTACTTAGTCATCTCCTAGCTGAACTATTTCACAATTAGCCTTGATCTCTGTTTTCTTTAAGTCATCAGGATTTTAATTTATTTTTTGAAGACCATAAGAAAATAAAAATTCGCAACAACCCAAGTTACGACGCAAAGTAAGAACCACGACGCATGCTATTATAAGCCATGCATAATATTATTAAAATAAGATAATTGTAGATGACATTATTTTCGTATGTACGCCCTTTGCTTGCGTGGCGTGACGCGGGAGGGCGGGTTATCACCTCCACGTGTGCCCTTTGTTTACTACGGGAATAACAAGATATGCACACTACAAGCACTACTCACTACTTATGTAACACTACACCAGGATTACTTCAGCTTTGACTGACGCCTGTACCTCGGTAATTATTTATAGGTGTACTGCGCACCGATTCTAAGAATATTTCACGTGAAAATAAGGTTTCTATATGTAAACAATGCGGTGTCGGTTCGAAGAATTCATTTGCACGTCTAAGGTATCGTCGCTATACTTAAGCTGAAAGCTCGCAATACTAGGAACTGAACGCTTTTTGCTGATTATTTCATATTTTCAAGATATTAACATAATTTTCTTGAATGTATTTCTGGAAATGTATTTCGAGTTAACGGAAATGTAACTTTACATTTAGAACACAAATAAACAACCATGTTATGTTTTGTAATTGTAACCGTGTAAGATGCGTGAGGTAAAATACAGTTATAGGACTACCTATGTGTACTAACATAATAATATGTGGGGGAGATTACTGTAACAAGAATCTCTTTAATATTACGCACGCGCTTTTGTCTAAGTGTGACCTGCACTTTAGTCTTCAGCTTTGCTAAACTTTCTTCTACTCATTAGATAACCTACTGGGTACTAATAAGCCGCCGTTACCCTGGCCACCGTTTGTGTACTTAAGTAAACAACCATCGACTTGAATACAACAAGAAACTACACAATGACGTGGTTTGTAACAAATCCCATGTTCTATAGTCATCAGTTTTATCAAAAACAATAATTGTGACGGTGATACTACCGCTGTCAACAACAACAGCTGATGGTGACGCGGCAACATGCGCCGGCGCAGCTACGTGCATGTATGTGCGCTAACACTGACCCGTGACGACTGTTACACAATAGTAACGCCTGTTAACAATGCAATCTGTACATAACAATAATACTCATCTTAATGTAAATAAATACATGTTCTGCTAATTATATATAATAGGAGTGCGATGTAAGCTAATAGAGAGATGTTCTCGCTGGTCTCGTGTTTGTAAACGAGATTGCTGATTGTTGATGAGCTTACAGTTTTTAAGTCAATTGTTATTGTTATCTTTTAACACTAGATAGATTATCAGGATAGTTTTAATGATAGTATGTTGTTAAAGGCTCATTTATTTAGCTTATGGAAATAAAACAGATTTCGACTTCGCTTTTTTAGTAAAGAACCGCTTCTTGTTGAAAGTAGTGGTTCAAACGTTTGATTTTTGGTAATCGTTTTTACTTGTCAACGTATACCTTTTGATTAGTATCTAACCAAATTGAGTATCGTATGTCCTAAATGATGTCTTTATTAAATTTAATAATCTCCAAATTCGTGTAACAGTGTCGTAAAATGTACTAGATACCTGATACTGGAAAGATCCCGACACAATGCTCTATTTACCGAGTGCTCCGGTGTCCTACATGTGCGACACACTCACGGTGCACCATTCCGGTCTCAAGTTCAAGGCGGCAGTCTTCTGTGTGACGACACACTGTCTAGAAGCTGCTGGAATGTACTCCAATGCCTACCACCATCATATTATAAAAAAAAATACAATTGTGTAAGTGAGACGCCGCTCTACGACTTGTAGTGCGCTGTCACACTTTCACAACTGCCTGTTGTAGTTGTGTTGTCTTTAGAAGGTTGTGGTACGGGGGCACGGGGGCTCGGCTGAAAACGACACGCCAGCGTCTGCCGTGTCCAGTTACGGGCATGTGCGAGACATTACGATGAACAGACAAAACAATAATTATGTGTAGGTGTTTACGTAGGGAACGAGGTGACTCGAGAAATTGCCGAGTTTTCTCTTATTAGTGTATGTTGTTGTTTACAATGTTTATTTCGCAAACTTAGCGATTAAATGCTGAGCAAAACTGCCTATCGGTGTAATGTGTTTAATCTTATTAAGAACTAATTGCAAATGAAACTGTACGATTTGTTTAAATACGCAAGTAAGAGAAAAACCGTCGTTCACGTAAACTCCTCAATATTTATTGAAACAACTATCTACATGAAATTTTAAGAGCTATTTAAGAAGACAAGATACCTATGACATGTAATATAATTGCAAACGTTAAGCACATGTGTTTACCTTTTAAGCTGCGCGTTAAACTTGTCGGTCGGCGTGTCCATACGAAGCCAAAAGAATAAAGCTCCTGCGATCAAGTTACTGCCGTTTAGTTAATCGGAAGGTAGGCGGCACTTACAAAGGCTTATAAACCTAACAGTCTAATTTTCGAGACAGGATAAGTTTCAATTCCTGGAATAATGGATTTGTTAACATTAACCCCTCAACCCGATAAGGATGACTAATAAACTAATAATGTTTAGGGTGCATTTTCAGTGAAGAAAAACGGGGCGGTCTAGAACGAAGTTAAACGAATCGATTAATAAACCTGATCAAGATCATCACTCCACGTCACACAACTGCCCAATATCTTTAGTTTATGTTGCAAAATTAATACACTGATATTCTAAATTGATTAGAGAACTTCTGCTGTCTTGCAGAATTTAAAAATGACTCGATTTTTGTTATTAATTTGATAATAGCGTTAGTATGATGAGTAATTTGTCAACACTTTACCAACCACTGAATCACCTTCATTAGAATAATCACAGCCACCGGTTTTCATATGTCTGCTATCCTTATCAATGGCATACGTTCCCGTGTGCAGTAATTATAAAGAGATAATAACTTAATTAGTGCTTTGCTATCGATATGGAGTAATGTGACCTAGATGGACCCTAGACTCGACAACCGGTCAAATCTAGTATTTCTAAAATGCTTACATTACATAAAATTATTCACGCACGTGTGTAGATAGGTGAATCAAAATATGATATCTCAAACTGACACTTCAGAAAATAGACTGAGCAATATTAGGACAATCTCTCTACTCCACAGAGCAAATAATTGGTTAGGCTCAAAAAGATCTGTGTTGCTTTAAGGTCTCCGCTGACGACAGTCATTTTGTCTACTCTGGTCTGAAGAAATTGCCCGGTTGGTGGTGGGTACGCACTACGAGCTCTCAGGCGACAAAAAGTCTATCGTCTGCAGGGCTCTAGCGAAGGTATTAGCAAGACTTTCTTACGGTTTACGGTTGATTCTGTTACATTAAAACTACAAAAGTCTGATCACTTAATCGTAAATGAATCATCAGCCACTACTGCACATAAAATGTTACACACATTCCCTTAGTTAACCTAAACTAAATGAATGGTGAAAATCAAACGTCTGCGAAACCTGGTCTTAATTAGGTGCACGAGATAACCCGCAGTGAGTGCAGTGATTAATACTTGTTGTTCTTTCTCTGTATGAGGAGAGTGCGACCTTTGCCCTTCCGCGGGACAGTTGTAGGTTGACGTTACTCCATATTTACGATATCGTGCTAATTCCAGATACATGACCAACATAAGCGGAACTTTTCCAATAAATAAGTAATTATAGGCACTGCTGTGCCTCAAACTTTTGTTGTAAAGTTATTCTTTAACGAGATTTTTAAGCGTGCTCTACCAATTCACCTATAGCAACAAGGGAAACTCTTAACTCGGTTCATGCATAGAAGCTCGCAAAAGTTACGAGAATGGTATGAAACGTATTCCAATTTAGCAACAAACTATGTTCTCTCTACTGACGGCATGACTGGAACTCTACCCGTTATCTAGTGGCTCTACTTATATTAGAGAAGCTTACTTAGTAAGTCGAAACGTCAGCACATCGTCATACTATGTTGCGGTAGTTACATACAATGTGGGAATCTGTCTCAGCGGTAATACTTGTACGTCATGTTCACTCCGAATGCTCCCCGTATTTACAAAACGCTACAATGTCACAATTTCTCCCGCAAGGTCACTGCGACCTATACAAGTCAAGCAAACTCGATTTGAACTTAAAATATTTTCGTTAGTGATAACTGTAGATAATAGGAGGAAAGAACGTATTTTTTTAAGCTATTTTACCTATTCTAGATGTCTCTTGTGACATTCAGAATGTTATGCAATTTGTAGATCCTGTTCGTTTTTGCGCATTACCTGTGTGAACAAATTTACACGTTATCTGCATACAGTGTCGTTCCGCTCGATATGTAATCAACCATAATAAGTTGTATTAGCACCAAAAAGAGGTTGGCAGAGTAAAAGGTCTTTTGGGAAGAGTGACTGCGTACCACATTACCTAAAGCGGCGAATCAATTCCTCAACTGCAAGGTATGGTAAACCTACTGATCTACAACAATTTTCTCTGTGTTTTAAAGTATCAAAATTAATTATTACTAAAATACATCTCACCTTTAACCATAACTTACACGCCCACGCGACACGAGCTGCGTGTGATGATGTGTGGGAGACGATGCAAATAGAAAATATTCGCATCAGTACCCTAACTTGTATGTATTTAAATATCGCAATGGTTTTCTGCTCCAGTTTTCTTTACATGTGTTTGAATAAGATGTCCTTTTAAATGGGTCTTGTAGGGTTGAAATTCGCTTAGAAAAACTAGGAATCGTGTATCATTCCTAGAGTCATTGTAATATATAGTGACCTGAAGTACATGTTAGCTCTCATAGGGACATATTCAATGGATATGGGTCTTTGTGTCTGTCTTTGTGTGTGATTTATGTATTTATATGGGACAGGAATTATGGAATCCTAAAAGATATTTATTTAGTTTCTGACAAAATATTTTTTACTGTCAATGTCTTCCTCTGTGGCATGGTTGTTTCCGAACGAATTTGTTGATGATTTCGTAAGTGCACTTATTGTATTGTTCAAGAAATTTTTATCCATCGTTTGGGAATTTAGTGACTCCGACAGTTTTTCATATTGTATCACTCTTATTTTGTTTTTCAGTGCCTACAATTACATGATATTAATAGGTTGTGTGTTTAGCAGCGTTCCGGGGAGCCCCGGCGCGGCATGGAGGACGACGTGACGTTCCTGTTCCAGCTGGGCGTGGTGCGCGACGCGGTGGCTGCGCCCGCGCACCTGCTCACGCTCGCGCACCTCAAGGAACTCGCCGTCAAGTTCGTGCACGATAAGGTTGGTACAATACCATAGATAGATAGATAAAACATTTATTCAGTACAAACAACAAAACACACAAAAAAAATGACAACAGAAAAATAAAAAATAAACAAGTGATGATGTAACTAACACTAGGTGAACATAAGGCCACTTGATTTGATTCTTTATATCAATCAAGGTGTTTGAGTTAAATGATTTCTTGTCTCGAGTGGTTCTTGAAATAAAAAAAATAGAGTGAATTTATATTTTTACCTGTAGGTAGATATTTCTGTAGTTTTCGGTCCTCAAGAAGTATTAAAAGCACAGCAAAGTATAGACACGTACTAATTAACGCAATTTTAAATCAACTTTTCTTAATTGTGTAGATACCGGACAATGGCCTCAACCGGTTGTCGGACCGCATCCTGCTGTTCCGGCACGACTACTGCTCCCCGAACGTGCTGCAGCTCATCAACTCCGCCTCTGACGTCACGGACGAGACCCTCGTCGAGATCGTGCTTACTGCCAACCGTGAGTATTCATGTACGGAACTCTTGACACTGTTGGATACAATTTCAGGCAAAATATTCGTGAAAGTTCCTGAATACTAAATTATTTGCATCGCACAAATAAAAAAAATATTAGGCAACAGGCTTGATGACGAGAGCTGCGAGTTAGGAATAATACTACCATTTCATTTTACATCCTTATCATAAGGTAAGGGCTTTTTTAGGGCTTGGTGAGAGAGACTGTCATAAATAAATTAAAGAATAATAACAGTAAAGATAGCTCATGTTTTGCGTCTTTTTATTTCGACGTAATCTACCGGCTACCAAACCCGGGACCGTCGACTCTCAGTTTCAGATCTACTAAACTCATTTACTAGATAGCAACTGTGAGAGTATAATAGTTTTATCAGTGCTTAAAACATTATAATGACTATCATTCTGTTACCCCCACAGCCCTGCTATGCGACGGCGGTGCGGAGGCGGCGCCGGTGCCCCGGCCACACGCGCTGGCCGTGCACTCATACAAGGCGCCCACCTTCTGCGACTTCTGCGGGGAGATGCTGTTCGGCCTCGTGCGCCAGGGGCTCAAGTGTGAAGGTAACTCAATGACGACATACTTATGATAGAGGTGTTTTTACATTCAAAATATTGTTGGACTTACTTTACGCCGTATTTATGTTCTACTTGCTTGTATCGGCAATTAGAGATCTACGTGAAATGTCTGTATCCCTAAATGATAGATACTGACCCTGGTTGTAAACGATAATTTAATAGCCAACCAAAAAATCTTTTACATATTCAAATCTAAGCCAGTTCTCTAAAGAGATAACGAGAGAAAGAGGGAGAAAGTATCCACAAATTTACGTGTTTCCATACTTCCAGGTTGCGGGCTCAACTACCACAAGCGATGCGCGGTGAAGGTCCCATCAAACTGCACATCCCCTGTGACGCCGGGCGCGGGTGGCGGGGGGGGCCCGGGGTCGCGGCGCGTGTCGGGCGCGGCGGGGGGCGCGGGGGGAGGCCGCAGCCCCTCGCGCAGCTCCACCAACAGCCACACCAGCCACGAGGACTCGCTGGTAAGGCGCCTCGCCAGGCTCGTCACCGACAAAGACTAGGGACTCTTCAACAGTATAGGATGATGCTGTAACCCGCTTTACACACGTCCCAATCTCAATCATTAACTAAACGTTGTTATAATAACTTTCGTGAGGATGATTCATACTTAAAAGGTATCACGCGTATTTATCAGAATAGCCCGACTAGTTTCGGACCCAACCGGAGTCCTTAATTACGAGCTGACGCGGAGTCGGTCGAACTGTCAGTTCGACTCGCGACCCCGCCGTTTTAAACGTTTACCTAAAAAACAAAAGCCCATGCAAACTTGCTTACCAATATCCCACTTTTTTTGGGACGTGTGAAAAGGGGATGATAATTATATCTGTACCAGATTAAAACGAAAATTATAAACGTTATTGTTATCACTAGCTACTTAATTATACACTAGGTTCTTGACTACATGTAAGGATAATAAATATATTTTCTGATTTATCCTTCGGTTGAATACAGTATTACTGATCTTATTAAATACAGTATTGTTGTAAGCTGCGTCATAAAGTGGAATCAGAATCTTTTGTCACAAATAAGACTAATATCATTATAGGAATTCGTGTACGAATATTTCAGAAATTAAAAATACTAACTGCATATCACAAGTATATAGAAAAAATATTAGCATTTAATCAAAGTATATTTTTAAATATTTTTTACAACGAAACTATAGATGTGAAGATACAATGAATCTCATTTTAATAATATTTTATTTAGATGTAAGAATATTGACACAAATTTTATATAGATGATGCATTTAAATCAACTTTACTTTTATACATTTAGACAGTACAACATTGTCTAAACTATTTACATAAATCGTTAAATTATATTTTCATTTTTTTTTAGCTAGATATCTAATATCTGCATGAAGTTGATTTGTAATGTAAGTTTCAGATTGAAAAAGATAATGTGACTGACATTGTACAAATCAGTTTACATTCCTATTTACATTGCTTTACTCCGTCCAATCTTACTTCGTATAGTTTTATACACTTTTACTAAAAGTATTCTGTTATCTTTTGATACAATGTTTATATTTTATTGTAACTAACCTGAATAGGGTGGTGGGTAGCTTTTGTGGAAAAATATATTTTTGTTCCAATAAATGGTTTAATTTTATATTTCTTTAGTTTTATTTCGATATTCCCAAGTTACCTACCCATCGTCCTATTCAAATGTTAGTATCTGATGTTTACTGCCTTACGTAAAATAGCATTACGCAACATAAAAAAAAAAGTAAAATTCTCATAAGACAAAAATTTGCTTAGATGGCACACACTAATTGATCACTATCATCTTAAATTTTAAATATTTTATTAAATTAGCTCATTTTTTTATTCGAAAATCATTTGACAAAAATTTTAAGAAACATTAATCTTATGAGACAAATTTTCGAAAAAAAATTGTAATGGTGCTAACATACCTCCCTGTGGAACCACAGTTGTCTACTTCTCTTAGTTTTTAAATGCTACTTTAACAGTTTTGATGTTTTCGTTGTTGGTTCAACGTCATAAGTCGAACACGCTAGTAGTTACGACTTTAGTCAAATTTAGCCGCAATTTTAAAAATAAGTGATCATCACTATGTCGAAAGCCTTTTAAAAATATGATTAGAACAGGTACTTTTTTTTCATGAATATAGTATTTTTTGTCTAAAGGAGCAGCTTCTCTACTGACTCTTTATCATGACGGCAGATGACGGTAGGAACTTACTTCCCTTTAAGAAAACTAAAGTTAAAAACAGATTAAAAACAATAAATTATTTTCCTATAACTATAAACAAAAAAAACCTACTGCGAGCCCTAGCTTGCAGCGAGTTTTTTTTGTTGGATGTTTGGTTTCTTTTTGCCATCGGGGAAATAGGTTTCCTCGATGAGGGATAAAAGGACGACATCATCAAAACAAGTATAAACCCTCTGGGTGTACGCTGATCAATATAGTCCAAAGTTAAAGTGCGTGTCCCAGGCATGCAGCAAGCGCGGGCGCTCGCCGTCGCGCGGCGCGGCGGTGGCGGTGGTGAGCAGCGCGAGCGGCGCGTGGCCCGCCATCCCGCACACGTTCGAGGTGCACTCGTACACGCGCCCCACCGTCTGCCGCCACTGCAAGAAGCTGCTGCGCGGCCTCTTCAAGCAGGGCCTGCAGTGCAAGGACTGCCACTACAACGCGCACCGCAAGTGCATCCCCTTCATACCCAAGGACTGCGGCAGCGAGCTGCGAGATATACACAGTAAGCATTCACTGCGCGTATAGCCGAGTGGTGTAGTTACCACGCCAATTACCACTGTGTGCCACGTGTCGCGGGTTCGATCCCCGCGTAGGACAAGAATTTGTGCGTTCAACAAATGCTTGTTTTAAGTCTGGTTGTCTTTGCATGTAAATTAAATGTCTGTGAAACCCCCCGCAATAAAAGGATTAAATTCCTTAGTACGGGAGCCGTTTATTAAAGGAAAAACGTTTCTGTTCAATAAAGATTAAAATATTAAAGAAAAATTAAACTTTATAACAAAGCAGTAAAGTTTATTTTCATGTTGTGCCTTTGTAACATGGTCGTGTGATCTCCAGGCGAGTACCAGGACAGTAGTACAGGCAGCGAACTGTCGGAGTCGGTTCGGTTGCTGGACGACGAGTCCGATGATGGCGGTAATGAAGCTGCTGAAAGTGCTGCTGGTGATGATGGCGAGGTAATACTAGATAAACATAAGTTTTTCACAGTTATGGAAATAAAAAAGCTCAAAGGCTAAAAAAATCCCTCTGATAATAAAATGTTCTAACTATGGTTAAACCTTTACGAAATTCACCCCTGGTTTCTCAAACGCTGATCAACACAAAAATTTGTGAATTTTTAGGCAAATCTCATGATTCACGATTAACAAAATTTACTACTAATCATGCTATATGTGTTTTGTAAATTTAATGGTCAACCAAATCACAGTCGTGATCAGTTGATTTGACAGCAGGTTCAATTGAATAAACCTTCAAGAATCCCGGGGTTTAATACACCGTGTAACATAATTAACGCACATCCTGAAACTACTTTGTTCAGAATCGATAACAGAATCCATTTCATTAATAAAAATAAATATTTTTTTTTACCAAAAAAATATTTAGAAATAATTAAATTGTAGACACTATTTTCATAAAGCACTCGAAGTAAACGAAAATGAGCCTTAAGTCGATGCAATAAGGCTATAAGGCTATAGGCTATAAGTAACGTATTGAGCAATAGGGCGCCCACGCGTTTTGCCAATTATTTGTACAAATTATTCTGACAATATGTAATAAAAACAAATATCTAAGAAAATGATAAAAATGTTTCAATACATTAATTGTGGATAAAAAAGGATATTCTTTTTGGGGTGTCTGTGGATGTGCGTTATTTCCGTTACACGTTGTATATTATTATGTACTAAATATATCTCGGGTTTACCAGGTGCAGTTACGGCGGCGGCCAGCGGAGGACGAGCCGCAGCGCGACACGCTGCCGGAGCGCTCGGCCAGCCGGCCCAGCAGGTGAGCCGCTTCGGCCGGTGGTGGGGGACTAGGGTGCTAGGGTCACGGGCTACTGGGGTCACTAAGGTCTCCGAGGATCTCGAGTCACTGGGTCTCCTGGGATCTAGGGTCAATGGAGTCAATGAGGACCAGGATGTCTGGGTCACTGAAGTCATTGGGACCTAGATATCTGGGTCACTGGGGACCTGGGGCCGTGGGGTCTCCAAGGCTTAGGCCCCGGAGACCCCATGACCGTGACAGTGACCTTAGGGTCACTGAGTCACTGGGTCACCGGAGATCTGGAGTCACAGGATCTGCGTGGACCTGGGGTCACTGGATCCCCGGGGCCTAAGGTCACGGTCACCGGAGACCTTGAGTAACAGGGTCTATGGGGTCGCTTTTGGGTTACACGTGTATAGCTTATTAAACATGCTCTCTTAAGTTTCTAGGACCGACAGACTTAAAAAGTGTTTGTTGCTGCAAGTTAGGGTGCAAAGGTATTTATGTGTTGTGTCAAGTTGTTTTTTTATGTTGTGTTGTTTTTGTTGTCGTTGCGCTAATACTTGTCTAAAATTAACTAAAAAGACTGAACATAAATGTGCAGAGTGTGCAACTGTTCCTAGCTTCTGTTTGTTTGTTCAATTTAACCTTAATCCTTTTTAACGTTATTCCTCCAGTTTAAACAAATTATTACTGTATTTGTTTTTTGTTGTTTTCCTGTTTTAATTCTCATCAATAAACCCATTGTTAATCAATAGTGAATTTGTGAGCAATTAATTAAAAATAAACTTATTGTTGCTAAAACTTAATTTCTAATTTTATCTCTTTGTTTTTATATATTTTCATGAAAAACGTTAGTATCACAAGAATACTGTCTGAAAATGCCTTGTAACAAAGATTACGGTAGCTTATATTTAATTTTGTACTTTTATTTTATTTATCTCAAAAGGGATTCCTAAAAAACAACTTGTCTACTAAATATTGAATAGAATTTAATATATTTACAAAAAGTACGGCCTTACAAAACAAAACATTTATTTTAAACTTTTGATTCAAACATTTTATTTTTCAACAAACGAAACCATCCAAAATATTAAATTTACCTTCAAAAATTCATAGCAAAAACACAACATCAAAATAGTACTACAGATACTTCAAAGTTACATCCAAACTAGTTACAATTCTGCCCCCGCCACCGGTCCCCCTTTATTAGCCCCCAACCCCCCTCGCTAGTGGATCTGACTCCCGCACGTTGCAGCTCGTCCTCCTCGCCCAGCGCCAACATCCCCCTCATGAGGATCGTGCAGTCCGTCAAGCATACCAAGAAGAGAGAGGGGCAGTGGCTCAAAGAGGGATGGCTCGTGCACTTCACTAATAAGGATAAGACGGTAAGTTGGTTGTTACACTTATTACGTTCTTAAAGTAATACCGGGTATCCCTTGTTTGAAAGAAAAAAAAGAAAGAAAATATATTGAATTGCGTAATTGAAGACGCGTAAGTACGTTACATGATCTTGAGTGAATAATAAATCAAACTTAAAAAGGAGGTAAAATTTTATTTTTTTTAAGTCAAAAAAAATTAATCAAGTCCCCTTCTATTAACATTCAATCATAAAAGTCAGAAAGACAAGACTGTCTTGTTACTAGTGAGCGCTGACTAAGGAATAAAACTTCATGCAAAGTACTTCTTTTACTTCTTTATTTTAAAATCAAGAGTAGATTTATTTATATGTGTACTTAAAAAATACACAATCCCACACTTACCTATACAGTCAACAAGTAATAACAATTCCATAAGTAAACGTTTGTAATATATTTTTAACCTTACACAAATGCTACCCCTACAGATAAAGCGTCACTACTGGCGGCTGGACAGCAAGTCCATCACGCTGTTCACGTCGGAGCAGGGCAGCAAGTACTACAAGGAGATCCCGCTCAACGAGATCCTCGCCATCGACACCGCCCGCCAGCGACACTCAGGTTACACCACGCTGATACTATATTATACTATGTTTACCTTAGTATACTTAGAAAACAAGTAAATTACTATAGTGCAGATATAGGAAAAAAAATATGACAGTGTCTGACATAATTTCTCAGGGTAGTCAGTTAGGATATGTCGAAACCAGCTCGAAACATACATAAGACATGTAAAAGTGATAATAATGTTCCTACAGAACAAATGATTTCAATTTTGCCTTGTTTCGACAAGTGTTCCCTACACCTAAATTTATTATTGTTGAGCTATGAAAAGTTATGAGCAGTTAAAAGCTAATTTGAGAAGCCCAAAGAAGCGTTTTTCGCGGTCATTACTTTTTTGCAAAAACTTGTAACCTTTGCTTAAGTCAACATAAAGACTTATCGTAAACATTTTAGAGACTAGAGTGGTGATGTAACTGTATTGTTGTGTGGTACAGACGTGATGCACTGCTTCGAGGTCCGCACGGCTAACGTGGACTACCTGGTGGGCGTGGAGGAGGCGTGGGCGGGGGGCGCGCCGCCGCCGCCCGACGCCGGCCTGGGCGCGTACCTGGCCAGGTCCTGGGAGACCGCCATACGACAGGCGCTCATGCCCGTCACGCATCATGCCGGTAATACACTGTCCACACCACTTCAACCCACCCCGAGGGCACGGCGTGGGGATATGTCGGACTTCCACCGACTAAAAACACCCAAAGCTAGCGTTACGGGATTTCTGCGTGACTGGCTGCTACGTACTTCTGTTAAAGTGAAATTGAACTTTCAATTACCTTTGTTCAAATATTATATATTTTCTTAAACTAGTGGATTTGATATACAAATAGGTCTAAAAGGAAAAACAGATGATAAAAGATGGATAAAACAATGTAGACATATTTCTTCGTAGATTTCTTCGAATTCTGTAAATTTGACATCTAATACAATATTTTTTTTCCTAGCTCGTTGTGTCCCACATACATAATAATATCTTAGTTATGCACTTAACTTTAATATCATGCAATTTTTTTGCACATTTTAATATAAATCAACGTCTGTGACGCTAAAATTGTAAATTTCATCGTCAAAAAAGTCGTCGTGTGGTTACGAGCCAGTGTGTATCGCTTGTTTGGTTGTGTAGCGGAGGCTCGCGGCGGGTCTGCGGAGGGCGAGGCGGGCACGGAGGAGCGCGTGACGGACATGGCGCAGCTGTACCAGATCTACCCCGACGAGGTGCTCGGCTCCGGGCAGTTCGGCATCGTGTACGGCGGCCTGCATCGCCGCACCAAGCGACCCGTCGCCATCAAGGTACTCACAATCAGCATACTTGGCTCGGAACTTTCCGAAGCCAAAAAATCCTCCTATTCTTTTGCTTAAGATCTTGAATGAAAAAGTACTCAAATTAAAGTTGGCATCAGGGGCTTACCAGCAAGTTGGCCCTAATTTGGATAAAAGCTCACAATAGATATCGGAAAGATACCTAACAAGTATCCTATTTGTCAAAGACTTTTTTTGGATCGATAAATAAGAGTGAAAAAAAATATATGGATAAGCTTATTTTTAATAATAACAAATGAATTTTCAAACCCAATTGTCACTATACTCACTGTATTTAAAAAAAAATACTTTTAAAATTACCTCAAAATTTTTTCTACACCCCAGGTGATAGACAAACTCCGTTTCCCAACCAAGCAAGAAGCCCAGCTCAAGAACGAGGTAGCGATCCTGCAGAACCTGTCCCACCCGGGCGTGGTGAACCTGGAGAGGATGTTCGAGACGCCCGAGCGCATCTTCGTGGTCATGGAGAAGCTCAAGGGAGACATGCTGGAGATGATCCTCTCGCACGAGAACGGCAGGCTCACTGAGAGGATCACCAAGTTTCTGGTGGCACAGGTTGGTTTTGGACTGGTAAAAGATGATAGGTTTTCTGTCCTGTAGTGCCGCGCATTTAGTCATAAATCCAAACTTCCAAACTAATATTATAAATGCGAAAGTAACTCTGTCTGTCTGTCTTTTCTTCACGCCTAAACTACTGAACCGATTTGTGTGAAATTTGGTACAGACATAGTTTGGAACTTGAGAAAGGACATAGGATAGTTTTTATTTCAAATTTCAAAAAATAAAAAATAAATTTATTCCGGACATATAGCGCCATCTATTGTTCAATTCCGTACTATAAATGTCGAGCTGTTCCTATACTCCGTAGATAGATGGTGTGTGTGCGCGTGGCTAAGTGAGTATACATCTATTAAATTCAAACGCAGAGCTCATTATGTGGATTCTTGAAGAGTTCCCTAGAATATCTTCCACATCTCATTTTTGAAGAGATCCCGCGAGATCGGGAACTATGTGGTTAAAACCAAAAATTTGCCAGAAGTCACTATTCCACGCGAACGAAGTCGCGGGCAAAAGCTAGTTAAATAATAACTAGGCATAAATTCATGTTTATGCTGTAATAAACATGAGTCGTGCTATGTTTACTGCTTTAAAAATAAATTATTTCTTCCCAATCTTCCTTCAAAGTCAACATATTATATTACGCTCACAAATATACGTTCATCTCTCATTAGGTCTGCCTATTAAGGGTACACAGTAGAAAAAAGTAACTAATAGGATTGCACGAATATCCTCTCAAATAGTGCCGCCCTATTTATAAATATTTTTACATTCCCCGCTTCGCAGCATCGCTCTACTTCAGAAAATAGGCCTCTTCAGTAATCGGCCATAGTTTTTATTTAATTTCTGGTCTTCCACTCCCAGATCCTCGTGGCCCTGAAGCACCTGCACGAGAAGAACATCGTGCACTGCGACCTGAAGCCGGAGAACGTGCTGCTGTCGACGGACGAGGAGTTCCCGCAGGTCAAGCTCTGCGACTTCGGCTTCGCGCGCATCATCGGCGAGAAGTCCTTCCGACGGTCCGTCGTCGGCACGCCGGCTTATCTTGGTAAGTGGACTATCAACAGAAATGTATTGTAATTATTTGGAGAAAGTTATAACAACACTAGCTGTTGCCCGCGACTTCTTGTTGTTCGCGAAAACAAAAAAAATGGAATGAAAAATAGATGTTGGCCGATTTTCAGACCTACTGAATGCATATACAAAATTTCAAGAGTATCGGTTCAGTCGTTTCGGAGGAGTATGGCAACGAAAATTGTGACACGAGAATTTTATATATTAGATAAACAACAAACGATCAACGACTACTTAGTAACCTGTTTTGAATAAAAGATTTCGACTTTAATTTGACGCGAATTCTGTAGCTTATACACGCTATTTATACTTTGTTCCTCATTTGAGTGTTTTCACTATTTTTCATAAAATATTTGCTTAAGGTAGTCAGTTTTGGTCATATCGTACCACCTCTCGTAAATTTCTCGGTACGTATGTGATACACACAGTAAGCATGCTAATAACATCTTTTATCATCGATCAAACTAAATAGTACGGCTTAGGAACTGCCGAAAAAAATTTGAATCTCTCGAAAAATTTAAGAATTATTATAAAATATGTTACCGACGGGTTGCACTGAAAGACAAACTGGCCCCAGCTTCTATAACCATGGTGTCTGTTCCCAGCCCCCGAGGTCCTCCGCAACAAGGGCTACAACCGCTCGCTGGACATGTGGTCTGTGGGCGTCATCATCTACGTGTCGCTGTCCGGCACCTTCCCCTTCAACGAGGACGAGGACATCAACGAGCAGATCCAGAACGCCGCCTTCATGTACCCGCCCACGCCCTGGAGGGAGATCTCCGCTGAAGGTAGGACTCGTAACAACGATGTCTAAGTTGCAAACCTTAGCCTGTAATGATACCCACTTTTATTTGAAAGTTTTGCCTCCTTAGTGTCCTTGTGACGTCGAAGCGACGATGCTGCATTGTTTTTTTATAAATGTATTTTAAAATAAAATCCTAAATTATGGAGTGGATTTCCGGTATAAAAGTGTCAATTTGGAACCACGCAACTGGAGTCAAAATAAAAACCTTTTGGTTTTGATTTTGAAAGGATAGTGTTGGCGATAGACCTAGCGATGAATGGTGATACCTGCACTGTATTAAGTGGCTCAAACGGATACTAACCACAGCTAGACAAAATTGCGTGCGTGCACACGTCGCAGCACAAAACATTAATGAGGCATCAGGATTGCTATCAGATTATATCATCATGATCAACATTCCCCTGCCCTTATCCCACTCATAATTTGGGATCGGCGCACCATGTCTTCTTCCACAAGTTCCTATCACATTACGAACCGGTGTTATTGTTGGTCCCAGCGATCGACCTGATCAACAACCTGCTGCAAGTGAAGCAGCGCAAGCGGCTGTCGGTGGACAAGTCCGTGTCGCACGTGTGGCTGCAGACGCGGCAGGCGTGGGCGGACCTGCGCGCGCTGGAGCGGCGCGTGGGCGCGCGCTACCTCACGCACGCCAGCGACGACGCGCGCTGGAGCCCGCACTGACCGTGAGATTCAATTTTTTGTAATGAGCAACATAAGTTCACTTAATGAATAACCACAAATTGGGCATATGGTGTTGTTACACTTATTAATGAAATTTCGAACTAAATTGTAAACGTACTATGTTAACAATTGTTGGTTAACCAAATAAATTCCTGAGAGTAGGGGGGGGGTATAATAATTTGCGGTCCAAAATTACGTATGTTCGTTATGCTTCGTCAGAGGCAAGAACAATGAAAACATATTGCGAGTTTTTTTTTAATACATACTTCCACAACTTTAGGTAGAGAAAAGTAAAATTGAAAAATTACCTTTCCACAATCCTCTTCAAATTGACCTCTTGCGGTAACTTAAAAACTTAAAATAGTAAGAATAATCAAACTCATTTGTTCCGCAGATCGTCGGACCGCGCGGACGGGGAACGCGCGTTTTGCGTCATCTTCCACTGGAAGAAGCTGCTCGTCCGCATCAGGTAGACCCGGGGTCAGCATCAGGTCTTATGACGCAGGCCACAGACCCTCTGGTCCTACCTTAGTACAATCTGAAGGAAATCACAAGTTGCGAATAGTTAAGTCACGTTCGTCGATCAAAACTGTTACGTAGTAAGATAGTTTAAGAAATGCATTTAAAGGAAATATGCACATCACAAATTTTAAATGTTATAGTTAACTAGCATCGTCTAATAAAAACGTTAAAAAGTTAAGCATAAATTCAACACCTATGCTCAAAGACTGCACGGATAACCGAGTGGTATAGATAGGTCACCACACCAATTACAATTGTACGCGACGTGTCGCGCGTTCGATACCCGCGTAGGACAAACAATTGTGCGATCTGGGTGTCTTTGTGCATGCGGAAGTCGTTTAAAAAATATATATTTTATATGTTAGTCGCATCTGTGAACGTGTATGTCTCAGGCCTCAGGCCGTGTGGCGTGCGGTTACTTTCTGTGTTCTTTCGACAGCAACAGATGCTAAAGAAAATCACTTTCAAATATTTCATAATCTTTTAACAAAATATTAGTATGTCAGAGCACTTTTCTATTACTATAAAAGTGGTGTTGAATTTATGCTACCATTTTCACAGATAACCTTTATTAGGTATTCAATTACATGATTAATCGGAAGCTAGTTAACTTTTTTAATCATAGTATGGTAAAAAACACCAAAACATAATAGTGTTGCCAGACTTAAAAATAAATATATTTTTGTTATTACTTTAAAGTGAACAATTATTTTGATATAAGTATTCATGACAATACAACAAACCAGATGTGTATTTATATGTTAGTGTTAGAGCGTTATGTTGTATCATTGCACCTGCTGTAAGCTCTGTCACCGGCAGGGCTCTCGCACGCACAAGGTTGTCTAATATCTGCATTCCTACGTTAGTGAAATGTTTTAATTCTTTTTATTGTTTTAGCTATTTTTTTATTTATTTACCGAAGGGATATCTTCTATGTAACATAGTGAAACTTTATCACAATTTGCGTTTATTTGTTGTGAACAAATATTATATTTAGTTAATTATTTTTAAGTGTTACGATTTGAGAGGGCTTTAGCCGAATATTTTTATGTCACAAATAGATATGCTAGAGACATGTTAATGTCTAGACACGTAAAATATACCTTATTGAGTACTACATAAGTCACAAACTTGAAGTACACGTAAACACAGCATTTATTTTTAAATGTATACTTAGTGTTAACAAATATACAATCTAAATTAGCTCTTAATGATCATCACACAAATTCCTAACTTGTTAGTAGTAATTCTTCTTGTATTATTGTACCTATACTTGTAGTACGGCTAAGGCTGAGGTCACACTGCACGACAGTGCGCGTGCAGTCGCTGTGTCGCGCAGTGTGTACTCAGCCTTAAGATTTTTAACTCACTTCTTAATGTTAAGTAAACTCCTAGTCTCTAAGATTTTTAACTTTATCTTCTAAGTTACAACTTTAATACTTCTAATATAACTTGACTAGACAAATTGAAACTATCACTTCCAATATTAAATCTATTTCATGTTTGAAGTTGTGATAGTCTAGTGGTAAGACCGCAGGACTGCCAAGTCAAAGGTCTCGAGTTCGATACCAATGGCGCACACCAACTTTTCGCGCGATCTAGAAAAAAATATCACAGCTTCCGTGTTTCGGAAGGCACGTAAAAATGTGGGTCCTGCGCCTGATCTCTCTCCGGTCGTGTCGGATTACCGTCCCATCGGGCTATGAGAGTAAAGGAATAGAGAGTGCGCCTGCGTTTGCGCATACGCTTGTACACTGTAATATAATCCGCGTAGTTGGCTAGTGTCATAGCTAGCCGCCGTGGCGTAAGTCAACCCGGACATTATTATATCAAGTGTCTTTCCTTACGAGCCCGGGCGGTATCGTCGTCTTGATCAAGTACTGTATATTCTTTGCATTCGAGCACTTTCTTCCAGTCTATCGTAAGTTTAGATATTACCATCAATACTCTGAGCGTCGCCTGCGTGTAGCGCGGGCGGCGCGGCGCCTAACGACGGCCTAAGTAGCAAGTATACTGTGACGTCACCACGCGATAGAGGTAAGCGGGGTGCGGGGCGCGGGGCGCGGGCGACTGCCACGCCTCTCGCGGTCAAAGAGAGAATTACAATACTTCATGCACAAATATTATTAAAGATTATATTTATCATCCCAAGTGACAAAAGTACAGTAGTGCCAACATATTATATTTATACAACCATGAACATTTTGTAAATATTTACCCATTTTATATGACAATTGTACGTTAAGAGTTACAAGAAATATTTTATTATAAACGTTTAAATGCATTTTAATATTCGTATGACAGTCTTCCCCGTTTCGTTACTTAAACAGATATATTATATGAAGTCAATGCAAAGTACATAACGTTAAGTATTTAAATATTATGTGGACTATCACGAGTCGATATCTACCGTCATATATTAGTCCGGTCATTTGGTAGTTTTACCTGGAAAGTTTTCCGGGAGTTTTGAAAATTGGGTATTTTATAGATTTCGATATGCTCTTTTCAAATTTTAACTTTGCCACCTCGTACGACCGCCGCTCGCGCCGCCATTTTGAAAAAATGGCGCCCAAAAACGGTTTTTTGGGAATATCTCCTTTCTGAGGCATTTTACGAAAAAAATAATTTCTACAAAATTAAACTAGAAAAAATTTCCTACACTTTATGTCTTATTCACTTTTTCATAAAATCAATAGTTTTGGACGTACGAGCGCTGCAAAGTATTGTTCATTTGCACCACTACGAGTGTTTCGTATATTTTTCTTAACTGTTCTATTACTGCCGTCGGTTTTTGAGAAGTAGGTGTCAGGGTAATATGTCACTTTTGAATCGGGCCCTTTCTCTCGACTATAAACGAAACTTCAACGAAAAATTTTTTGGTAAAAGCTATATTAAGAAAAATATTTAGTTTAGACTGAATCATCAATGTACGTTTATTGACGTACAGTGTTGATTATGTTCTTAGATCTATGGCTTCTTATACGGAAAATTGTTTTATTTGTGACAATTCACTTGAAAACCGGCGGCAGTAATGGAACATTTTAGAAAAATATACAAAAAACACGTGGTGGTGCAGATGAATAAGTAATACTTTGCGGCGCTCGTACATCCAAAACTATTGATTTTATGAAAAAGTGAATAAGACATAAAGTGTAGGAAATTTTTTCTAGTTTAATTTTGTAGAAGTTATTTTTTTCGTAAAATGCCTCAGAAAGGAGATATTCCCAAAAAACCGTTTTTGGGCGCCATTTTTTCAAAATGGCGGCGCGAGCGGCGGTCGTACGAGGTGGCAAAGTTAAAATTCGAAAAGAGCATATCCAAATCTATAAAATACCCGATTTTCAAAACTCCCGGAAAACTTTCCAGGTAACCCCCTTATTTTCTACCAAATGACTGGACTATATTTATATCCTAAGTAACTTATCGTAAGTAAATCGTTGTTAAATCTGATCAAAAATCTTGTTCGCTAGAAAGTATTAGAGAATTCTCTGACATGAATAGAGCGCGACTTATAATAAACTATGAAGTACATTAGGTAATATGTACGGTTAAATAAATAGTAATGTTTGTGGCGAATGCGAACTGAAGGCTGCGTGCAGTGAGATGGGACCTAGGGAACGTGTATACGTCGCGTGGGTGTACAGAGTCGCTGTTGTACTGGCCGCGTCTTGAGCCGGCATTCCAAGAGAGAAGCGCGCCGGGAGCTCACCAAGGATATCTAGCGATAAAGGTGGTTTTTGAGGGCCAACAGAATATTTTCACTTACCAATCTTAGACAGACTTCTATTAAAGAAACTATTCTATTGGACCTAAAAACACATGATTCGCTGCGCTTTCTGTCCTTATTTTGCGTATTTCATTACAACATACCTGAGTTCCCTTTAGAACCTGCTCCCGGCCGCATATCATACCGTAAGCTGTGATTTTTATACATTTTTTTATTTTATACACTTTTACAATACTTTGCAATACAAGCTTCCATTTTCTGTGATCTCTTTGTACGGCGTTATGTTACTCGCAGTGAAATATTATTTATAATTATACGTATGTATCTTAGGTGTATATGTTGTCTGTGTAAACGATGTTAATCTTTGTATTTAATCTATGGTAATCATTTTTGTATGTGAACTTGTGTGTAATGTATCGTTAAAGGCCTACTACCATTTCTTGTAGAAAGACTGCTACCGTTTTGGAAAACAGACGCCGCCCTACGCCATGTAGTGCGCTCTCCCTCTTCGACAACTGTATCAGTCTTACTTTACTGTGGAGATAAAACTCTGTTTTACTATATTTTCTCAATACACACAAGTTCACATAAACGATACATTTCATTCGTCAATTCTGGCCTTTTATTATAAGTACAAGTGTTAGTCTAGTGTTTGATCGGAAACGCGAGAACAATACGCTTGCTCTATTAGTATTATTTAAATGTTCGTTTTGATTTGTGTATCCGTTATTTTTTATGAAGAGAAGGTTATCGGCCAATTTTTTTTTATTACGAAAATAGTGCCCAATAACCCAATTTTGTAACTTTATTGTTGAAAGTTACTGTTATCATTGAAAGTTGTCATGTTACCAATACAACAAAAAATACTTGTATTTTTTACCCATATGGTAGTAAATTGTTTTGACAATATATTTTTTTTATTAGCAGTCAGACTATAACCTCCTTTATTAAAAATAACGAATACACAAAATAATCGTGTTGTATATTTTATGATTATTTTCTAACTCAGTTGTATATTATGTTATAAATTGTAAATTTTGGACCAAACCCGAAATTATAATGGTTATAAGGATGTAATGTAATTTAACATATTAATATATCAGCTGTTAAGTTAATGTGGTGTCCGTATGCGATAGCGTGAGACTGTGTGATGACTCTGCAGCTAGAGTTTCTGCGCCCGAAATGTGGCCAGGTTGAAGATAACAATGGCAGCTGATAAAAGAAATAGTAATAAAACTCATCCATAGATGGCGTTTCTATAACAATCCAAATAAAATAGCCAGAAATACAACTTGTGCGGATTGGGACAAAATAGCGAAAAGCTTAATAAATATACAGGTTAATATTATTATAATCAGTTCCACGCTATCACAGATGGACGCGTCTGTGGCAAAATGTGTAACTTTAGTACCTAACAAGTGTCAAAGTGAAATGTGGTCGTTATGTGTGCGCTAGCGCAGCGTACACTATGGCGCGTCATACTAGATAACATATACAATTAGTAATAAATTTACTTGTTTAACAGCTTCTACCTTAATCGGGTTTCGCCTGAAACTAAGCTGATTAAGTGACTATATTATGTTTTTAATGTTGGATGTTTTCTCTGTATTTTGGTGTGGCCACGGTGTACGCGCGCTAGACCGAGTGTATAGATATAAGATGAGCATAATATTGAGTGTTTGTTGGAGTTGAGAGCGAGGCCGCGTGCTGTGCTCGCCGGCCAGTCACAACAAAAACATATTCTAAATAGATAGTACTATAGGGGTAATTGTAAACTCCATAAGGTTCAAATTCCTGTAGCAAGATTTATGAGATAAGGAATACTTTGCGGCAGTTATTTAACGTGATGGTTAGTATAAGACTTTATTGAAATAATGAAGGCAGCTAAATTATTTAATTAGTATAATTCGTAAGTACTTAAGTGGCCTTTTTCGTGTGAGCCAATTCTGACCTCAATTTCCTTAAATTATCATTATAAAGTTATAGAGCTAGTGATCGATCGAGAGGAAATAATTGGGTGTAATCTTATTCAAACCTAAACTTTAAAAAGTTATTTCACCTCCGTGAACTAGATAAATAACAGTATAACTTAATTCTATAAGCCAGTACCCTTCCTGTAACATAATACTTGATGACAACCACAAACTCTTGAGTAGATAAATTGAAATTCAAATTGCATTGCAATGCAAATTTATCTACTCAAGGGTTCAGCCTGGTACAGGTACTCAATGTTAGAATTTTCCTGGACAATATCAAAGGTTATGTCATATCTCTATTAAATGCTGATTATATTCGATCGTGTAATAGTTAAAACATTGTTAGTGTCCCTCGCCCGAGTTCCTCGCCCACACAGTAGCGCGAGCACAGCACCCGGCCCCAGATCTGTTGATGTTTTAGCGTAAGAGATATCGTGACGAGATTCATTTACAAATTGTGTTAATATTATTAATTATATTAAATAATAAATGCCGTTTTGAATACACTGTGTCTTCATTTACATACTTAGTTCCTCCACGTCTTCCGAGTGGCAATGCCGTGAACTTGAGTCTATATCAAGGTGAGGTAAACAAACTTCACGCTCGGCGGCCGCGGCACCGGCAGACGCCGCGCGCGTGGAGCGGATAATAGCTGCGTTTATCACAAACATCACCAACATTTTCATAAAAAATAGATTCATAAAATCCTAGAAAGTTAACACTTTAATAATATCTGGAACCCATATCTCAATTTCAGGTATACCAAACTTAATACAATGAGAAGTTGTATTTTGTTGCAATTTAACATCGAAAGTAAATCTATTTAAAACTGGGATACATCTGTCTGCTTGCGAATTCGTTAAGTACTCTTTGGGTGCTTCAATGCCACACCAAAATATATTATTCGTTTTCCATGCTAAGATTGCTATGGTCCCGTTAATCATTATCAGTAATAACAGGAAACACCTACACTGCTTAGCTCTTAATCTCAAAAAAACTAATTCTAAACTCATACCCGAATAACCGTAAGCTTGCAAAACGTTGAGTACCTCTGGCATAACAGTAGTCACTGGGGCAACACGGAGCGTCACACGATGCGACACATTGAGACAAACATGTCAGCCGCCACACGCGACTAGCATGCGCCTCCTGACACTGCTCCTCGTCACGCGGGCGGCCGCGGAGTGGGTCGAGATCTCTCAGCACCACTACAGGAAACCCGTCAGGAATCATAACCCCTTCACAACTCCTAAAGCAATAAGCACAGAGGAGGCCACGAAACCCTGGAGCTACAACAACCGCAGCGTAACCGAGCATAACTGGAACAAGAGCCCATCGAGAACTCCTAGCATCGGGAACATCAAGCGAGTCCAGCATGCAAACACTGTACGGACAACGGAAAGAATTCTATTACAAGATGAAGACTTTAACGTCGGTACCTCGGATAACAGACATCATTACCATCCTACAGAAGCACCTCCGGAACTAAAGGTAAAACAGAAAGGTACGATAGAGAGAGTCCCCAACATCGGTAACGTAAAGCGAGTTCAGTTGAATGAGACCCCTGTCAAATCACATCCCATCAGATTGAAAGGAGATGGTGGAAAAGTCACTACCAACGATATGAAAGGACAGTTTATTGGTGATCCACGGAAGACCGAAAGTAAACCTAAAGGTGAGGGAAATCAAGAAACGTTTATACGAAGGATTTACGTAAATAAACTTAAAAAAGATCACATAATTGGGAGACCGGCCACTTTACCACCGGAAAATGAAGATGAGTTTGTTGCTGACGAAGTAAACGACTTTAAGCGTATGTATCGGAATTATACCTCTACCCATCTACTTGCTCCGAAACCGACTTTCATTACTGAATCTGAAGACTTCAACAAGTATGATATGCATGATGAGAGATTGTTTATTACGCCCGACAGACATGTTACAGAGAAAACGTTATTTTACACCACGGAGAGCATTGAAGATTTTAGTTTCGATGCGCCTAAAACTACAACTCCAAAAAAAACTACACCTGAAAGCTTTCAAAACTTTGATATTACAACCTCCCCAGAAACATCGTTCGAAAATAAAGTTTACTCAGGGAACAACGTAAATTATGAACCGCCTCTGGGACAAAATCATGAAAAAACTAAACAACCGGAAAATCCATCAGAGGACAACAACTCCAAAGTAAAAGAAGCTTTAAAAAACAAAGCATCAAACAGCACCAAAACTGAGAAAAATAAAGTGAATACCATAGAAAATGTACTGAAATTCATGACTGTTGTCGCTGACACTATATCCAAAAACTCTCGCAGAAGCTTCGGAGGCAAGGTGTCGTACTTACAGGACCTAAAAGACTCAATTTTGGCTAATATTGGTAAGATTACATTATGTAAATTTGTAATCGGTATATGTGGACTGCGATAGCAAATAGCAATAAATATGATTTTAACTGTACCTGCCTCTATTTTTTTAGAGGATCGCATCGAGGAAACTTGGCCAGACGAGGACAGTGCAGGCGCGCGACGTCACTCGCGCTCTGCACACGCATCCCCACGCGGCCACGTCCATATTCCATCTTCAGAAAGCGCGCTCATGACCATATCCTTCCTTACTTTCGCAGTTTTTCTCATTAAACTTGTATTGGTAAGCTGGATACCTATAGCCAAAGTTAAGTATTATCTTTGAAAAATGTATTGTAAAAAGCTGTCTTTTATTTTCAGCAAGTAATACATACCTATAAGAACAAGGCGATGATGGTTGCGCCTCTGGTAGTAGCCGCCGCTGGACGAAACATATTTACGCGCTCTGGACATCACTGATATTTATTTTTACGTTTCTAATAAATAATACTATCAAAAAATATTGTGTATTAATCAGCAAGCCTATTATTTAAGGTTCCTTTTTTATAATTTATTTAGTTACAATCGGCCAGTTTCCAAACTTATATTGGTGTCAAACCTTTCATTGATTTCTAAACGAAACGTCAGTAATCAATCAATAAGCAAAAACGAAGCTTGGCAGCTGGGTTTGTTCGTTAGCCTGCTGTTGTATGATATAAATATAAAATGAACGATGAAACGGAGCAAATATTTTTATTGAACACTGGCCAAGGCCCGTCAGTAACATTAGCAGAAAAGATGGTTGGAGGCCAGTTGCCGGGGACCGCACACACGAGCCTTGAAAGTACGTAGTTACTTTGTTGTTATGTTTTGAAAATATTGTTACATATTTCTGAAAATAGCCTCTCAAATTTCAAGACTTGAAATAAAAAGGGAACTATTATAATTATTACTAAATAGCAAGTGTAATAATCTAATAAATCGTATTCCATGATCTTAACTGTTCATCAATGTAATAAACTGATTCTCAGGTGTACTATAGAGTTATAGCTTTAAATACTAACTCAAAAACCATCTAATGTTATATATACCTGTATAATCACTGATTAATTCTTGAGCGATACTTAACAGAAATATATGTTGATAATGCTAAACACCCATGTGGTGACTTTCATAATTATAACTTTTATAACTTTGGTGCCAATTTTTCCCATTTGTTACTAAAATTCTACAACATCTAGGGGCAAACTTATGTAGTGAAAGATTTATCATTAACATGTAAGAACTTTATTATTGCTATATTAATTCCTTGTAGATGTGGATGATTTCTCCAATGTGTGCCGCACATGTGCAACTGTCACGGAGTTTGTTATTCCTATATTTGCGGGCGAGGGGCTGCAGAACAACTTGGCTGAGAAGATACATAAACACTTACCTATCAAGGTAATTATTGGGCTTATCCAGTTTACAACTGTCTTTACTAAGGGTTGAATGACTTAAACTTGTGAAACAATAACACCTAAGGCTGGCATGTTTACATGTTTATTTTCTGTATTTATTACAACTATTTACAATAGTTGGCATTAGTTGGTGCAAAAAGAGATCAAATGTAATAAATGTTTCATAACAGGCGTTAGCAAATTAACATTATACAAATTACAAACAATGAATTAATTATTAATAAATTAATTTAGTATTTAGAAAAACTGCATATTAGGAATTCCATTGAGTGCCACTGTCTCATCAATTTAGAATTTAAAATGAAACAATTGCACACTTGGTGCCACAGATAATTCGATGTACTGTTTGCAATAAGCTTTGAAACAAAATGGCAAAAACTACACATAACAAAAGGCGTCTTTACGATTTATGATTGTTTAGTGAGATGTTTGTGTGTGCAGGTGAGTGAGACGGATGTGCTGCCGCGCGTGGTGTGCTACCAGTGCGCGAGCACGCTGCTGGCGTGGCACGAGCTGGTGCAGTGCTGTGTGCAGGCCGACGCCGCGCTGCAGGCGCGTGTACAGGTACCGCTACTATAACATGTATTCCTAAAGCTAATACATGACCTCTGCAAACATGCGCATTTTATTTTTTTGTATTTGTATTGTAACTGTTTTTACTGTTGTATTTAAGTCGTGATTCTAATATTTTTATCCTGTTTTTCCTCTATGATATTCAGTAATACATGATGCATTAATTAGATTTTTGTTTCAGGAATCAAAATGCGCAGTCACCAAGCCGAACCCAACTTTAACAGAAGATGCAGAAAACAAGTAAGTAGTGTTAGCTGTCGTCATATCTGTTCTGTCCACAGCATTGGTCAAAGTTATTACTATTTCAGGTTGTTTTACAGCCACGTCAGGAATGTTCTACACAATAACTTTCTTAATGATTTGGACGGCGATGACTTGGACGTGGAGTTTGTTTGTCAGAAGTGTGTCGACAAGCCGTCGCTGGGCACGGTGCGTGACCTCGCGCAGCACCTGCAGCACTGCCACGCGGACGATGTGCGCGGCGACGGCGCAGTGCTCGCCTACATCACTAACTACGTCACATTCGAACAAATGTTAGTGGAGGACTCAGACAGAGAGACATCCTCAGATAAGAAGGAGAAGGCGCGCGCGGTGCTGCCGACGCTGCTGTGCCCGTTCTGCGCGGACGTGTTCTCGTCGCCCACGCGGCTCGTGTACCACCTCAACCAGCACGTGGACGTCAGCATCGAGGACGGCGTCGTGTGCTGCGACCTGCTCTACTCCGACAAGAGGAGCTTCGCGCGCCACCTGCAGGCCGCGCACGTCCACCGCGCTGACGACGCGCGCAGGAAGCCGCAGGCCAGCAGGCTCACTACTACTGGTCATGATAAAAGTAAAGAGAGTTCAATCGATAGCAACAAACAAAAGAAGGCTAAGCAAGGTAAGAAGCAGCAGAGCCCTAACAACCAGAAGTACATCCCTGCGGTGTGCCCGCAGTGCGGCAAGAGCTTCTCCAACAAGTACAACATGCTGGTGCACGCGCGCGCGCACGCCGCCGCCGCCGCCTTCCGCTGCGACAGGTGCCCGCGCACCTACCGCACGCAGGGCTCGCTCACCAATCACAAGAAGCTGGTCCACAAGGGAATACTTAACTTCGCATGCTCCGAGTGTGGCGAGGCGTTCCCCACGCGGTCTGCGCGCGACGTGCACTACCGCCTGCACACGGGCGACACGCCCTACAAGTGCGACTACTGCGAGAAGGCCTATCGCGCCAAGAACACGCTCGCGCGACACGTCGAGATGCATCTGAATGTCAGAAAATATGTCTGCGAGTTCTGCTCCAAGAAGTTTAGAAAGAAAAGTCACCTGGACTACCACGTAAAGACGCACAAGAAGTAACGGGAATTATTTGTTGCAGGAGCCCCTGTGACTCGCACGAACTGGAGCCCGACGACCGTACAGACAGGTACGCGTCCGAGCTGTCCGAGGACGAGCGGCCGCTCGCCACACTCGCCACCAAAAAGCCCGCAACAAACAATGTCTATACAAACTTCTACAGGGCACTGCTAAATTTTAGAGACCATTTCGTTAACGATGAGCATAGCAGCGACGAATATCCCGATTTTACCGATTCAAGTGCGTCTGAGGTAGAAGTAGACAACGAGGAGAACTTCGATGACCTGTCGGAGAGCAACATGAGGAGAGACCGACTGGACGAGGAGACCCGGCTGGAGCTGAGCGAGGTGCAGCACAAGATAAACGATAAGATGTACTACACGTGCAAGGTCTGCGGCAAGAACCTGAGCTCGGCGCACACGTACGTGTACCACAAGCGCATCCACACCGGCGAGCGGCCGTGCGTGTGCCACGTCTGCGGCAAGCAGTTCCGCGCGCCCAACGGCCTGCAGCGACACCTCACCGAGACGCACGAGCGCGTGCGCCGCTACGCCTGCACGCTCTGCCCCAAGAACTTCGCCAACACGCAGAACTTGAAACAACATTTAAGAATCCACACGGGAGAGAAGCCGTTCGTGTGTTCCCACTGCGGCAAGAGGTTCACGCAGAGCGGGTCCCTGCACGTGCACATCAAGACGCACAGCGGGCAGTTCCCGTTCCAGTGCGCGGAGTGCGGCGCCAAGTTCCGGCTGCGCTCGGGGCTGGCGCGGCACCGGCTGAAGCACACGGGCGAGCGGCCGCACGCCTGCAGCAGCTGCGGCAAGGCTTTCCGCCAGCGCCACGAGCTCAGCGCGCACAGCCTGGCGCACTCCGACGCCAAGCCGCACGCCTGCGCGCTCTGCCCCGCCGCCTTCCGCCAGCGCCGCGCGCTGCGCCACCACGCGCGCCGCACGCACGACCACGAGCCGCCGCCGCACCACGCCGGCTACAACCACGCCGCACACTACTGACGCACCGCCAACATGCTCGCTCATTAACACATCTTTGTCATTTGTATCACTCCTGATCCCGTCCTTTCCCATTCCAGAGGAGTAGTGCCGGAAGTAAAAGTGGAACAGAGCACCGCCCGAGGGCTGGCGAGAGTCACTCAGGAACTGGAGAAGCCAGAGTTGAGCGTGGGCGAGGACGGCAAGAAGTACGCCCTGTGCAGCGTGTGCCACAAGAGCGTGCGCGCGAGCGGCTGGCGGCGGCATGCGCGCGCGCACCGCGGCGAGCGGCGCTACAGCTGCCACGCGTGCGGCCTGGCCTTCGCCGACAGCGGGAACCTGGCGCGACACACGCGCGCACTGCACGCGCAGCTGCGCCCGCACGCCTGCGCCACGTGCAGCAAGACGTTCTCGCGGCGCGCGCACCTGCGCGAGCACGAGCGCTCGCACGACTCGCGGCGCGAGTTCGTGTGCGACGTGTGCGGCGCCGCGTCCAAGTCCGGCGCGGCACTGCGCATGCACCGCGCGCGGCACGCGCTGCCCGCGCTGTGCTGCGCGCTGTGCCCGGCCGCCTTCCGCCGCGCCGCCGAGCTGCGCGCGCACCGCTCCGTGCACGAGGGCGCGCGCGCGCACCTCTGCCGCTGCGGCCGCGCCTTCCGCCTGCGCGCGCAGCTCGCGCAGCACCGCAAGCGCCGCCCCGCCTGCCAGGACCCCAGCGAGGAGGACGGCGATAACACAAAAACCCAATAATATATAAAAATTACAAAATAATGACTGATCTCATAATAAAATATCCCGCAAAAAACATTACAATAAAAGGTATAAACTAGTATTACAAGTTTGTTTCGTTATATTTTTGACAAGTTATCAATGGTTGTTGTTTGGTTGCAGGCTGGCCCTGGTCCCTGTGACCCGCGCAGTGTCCCGCGCGCGCTCATGCCCGTTCTGCGGCGTCACGCCCCCGCACGCCGAGTTCCGCAAGCACGTGGTGGTGGAGCACTCGCACCTGCTGTTCCACTGCGAGGAGTGCAGCGGCTACGTCGACCGCAAGAACTTCCTCGTGCACATGGCGCAGCATGCCGCGCTGTACGCCGCGCCACACGCCAAGCAGGAGCTGCTGGCACTGGAGGCGCCGCGCCGCCGGAAACACAAGAAGCTAAAAGAAGAGAACGATGTCAAGCAGAGCCAAAACACGAGTGGACTTGCTCCTCTCGCAAAGATCGAGAGAGAGACTCCTGTTCAAGAGCTAGATAACAGTGAGAAGAAACAAACAAATGAGTTCTCAGACCACAGCGACACGGAGGATGGGTTCGGGCCACTGCCCGAGTCAGTGTTCGAAGCCATCGAGGACACGCAGGACAGCCAGCCGGCAGAGGATGAGGGCGCGAGCCGGGCCGAGCACAGCTCCACCGCGGCCGGGGACGACGCTGGCGAGCTGGCTGAGGACGGCCGCGACGCCAGTACGAAGGCCGGCAAAGACAAGAAGGACCAGAAGGTCCGCACGTGCCCCATCTGCGGCAAGCAGTACCGCGCCTCGTCCAGCTACTTCTACCACATGAAGTACGTGCACGCGCGCAGCCGCGAGCACGCGTGCGAGCAGTGCGGGCGGCGCTTCGGCACGCGCGCGGCGCTGGCGCAGCACGCGCCGCTGCACACGGGCGAGAGCCGCTACGAGTGCACGCTGTGCCACAAGCGCTTCCGCACCAACGCCAGCCTGTACATCCACGCGCAGACGCACGGCGCGGACAAGGCGTGGTCGTGCGGCACGTGCGGGCGCGCGTTCCGCTGGCGCGCGGCGCTGGCCCGGCACGCGGCACGGCACGCGGGCGCGCGCGCGCACGCCTGCCCGCGCTGCCCGCGCGCCTTCAGCGTGCGCGCCGACCTGCTGCGCCACGCGCGCACGCACGCGCGCGGGGACCACACCTGCGACAAGTGCGGACACAGCTTCGCGCAGCTAAGGTACCTCAAGGTGCACCTCAAGAAGAAGCACTAGCTCTCTAGTGTTACAGTTAAGACTGATTTACTTATATTGTGTTGACACTCATTATCTGCCCGAGCAACAAGCAACCTTTTGACAGCTGCCTTAGAACGAAACTTATCGTAGTTTTTCGGTTACGAAATCATAGTGAAAAAATCTAATGATTGAACAATATTGTAATTAACCAATGCAGGTTATTAAATGAAGACATGGGAATTAACAGCCAATAAGTAAAGTTTATTTTTGAATAATTCGTGAAAGCTATTTCAGCTTAAATGATCTGACCTTTGAATCAAACTGTCAAAAAGTTGCTCATTGAACGGGCAGAGTATAAGACTGGAAGAAGAAGGGATTTTTCCCAATTGTATTTGAATTTATAAATGACGTAGTCATTGAAATTAGGAACTACGGGTTTTTGTTTCTAAAAAAAAATGAGATATACTTTGATTTCTTTATTTAATGCAATCGTATCTTACAAGTAAATATAAAACTATGTTACAATCAACAATAAGTTATATGAATACAGTTGTGTGTAAAAATACAGAAACTTTCAAAAACACCAACTAATTCTGTTTTTGGCTGAATGTGTTACTTGGCCTATGACTATATGCCTTATGTACACACTATACATAACAAAATAAAAACACAGTTATTGCAGGTAACTTAATTATATTTGAAATGTATAAACAAAATGTATTAATATGTATGGAGTACTATGAGATTTTTTTGTTTACATATTTGACAATGGCATATCTCATGTTCGAAATAGAGTATATAAACATTTAATTTAAAATTATTTAACCTATATTAAATAATTTCAACACTACAGTACATAAAAGAAATGCTAAAAGCTCTAGTTTGTACAAACAATCAAAATCTATGTTTATTATCACATTAAAATAGTTAATTAAATATAAATAAGATTCAGTATATTAAATATAACACTTGTATTGCTAAATAAGTTATAATACATTTTGTGATATGATCATGTTTGTCTACTTGCCGTATATTTCCGCAGCACTTGTTTCAACGGAGTAACATGGAGCTAGTCAGACAAACGCCATGGATTTCCCTTTGAAACAATTGAGTATTGGACTAAATAAATCTAATTTGTCCATCAGATAGATTACCAAAAGATATTGGACACGTATTTTTGTCGCGAAATTGAGATCAGCGAGTTGTAATCTCGTGTGACGTCACATGGCATGTCTTAGTGCAATTTTTACTGAAAAGTGACGTTACTAGCCCCCACTTCCATAGATCCACCATCATTGAAATGTCATATCTTCGTATTTTTTATATGATGAAAGAATAATATGAGTCCAACTTTTTTTGGCAATCTCTGACGGACTAATTAATTTTTTAGACAAAAACTTCATTACAATACTTTTAATATACGACCTAGAATTTATTCCATAGATTACACAATCACTAATCATAATTACTTTGATCACCTACTCTAGGTATTTATATATTAATACAGTAGTTTTCTCGTTTATAGTTATTTTCTCATCAAACTGAAGCCTTGAGCTTGCGTTCAGAACATCTTCGAATGTTTTATTTGTGACTTTAATTTATTGTAGTTTATAGTAAGTTAGTGTTAGTTCGTGTGTGATACTCATGTAGTTTTGTGCTTCAATTATTGACAAGATATTGTTTATATCTGTCTATTATGTAACATTTTATATTTCCTTTTGTAAAATGATGATGTGTATTGGAATGTAAACTTTACTCCATTAAACAATAATGCTATACATCAGAGATATCCTGGTTTCCCTTTACATAACAATTTACTCCAGTCTTTCATAACATAACGTTACCCTCATTTCAAAATCGTTTCATTTTTATAATAAATAACTATTCGTTTACAAGCCTCATCTTTTATGATAAACAATGCTTCAAATATTTCGTCATTTTTAATTTGATAATAATGCAAATGACGCAAAAGGCGTATTTTTTAAGACCCTAAATTTTAGTGGACAACACTGGTTGGATAAGCCACTAACCAGCCAATGAACATGTGTATTAAACACTCATAATATTGAAAATAGAAGAGAGAGCATTGCTTTTTAATAAAGATATGATCGAGACTCGTATGTTTCGGCATAAGTTACCTCACGTTATGTCGCTCTCAGTACTGTCCGGTTACATGAGGTCCGCGGGCGGCGACGACCGGCCGGGCGCGGCGGGCGAGCCGCTGTCGTTGACGAGGCGCTGGCGCTCGCGGTACATCGACACCTGGATGTTCTCCAGCTGGTGGTAGCGACACACCTTCAGCGTCGAGAACACTGCCAGGCCCACCCACGTCGCGAAAGCCGCCCACACGCCGAACTAAGGGGAAGCATCAAAATTACCCAACTGGAGAATATTACTGACATAGCATATTTAGTAGGTAGTTTTAATTCAGAAAAACTCCATCACGGGTGGTGAGCTGCTTTACCAGAATCGATAGGAGTAACCGGCGGACTTTGAGATTTCGATAAGCATTACAGCATGCTGGCATGCATCATAATATGATTATTCATATGCATTATATTATAATATACTACATTACTGTAAAATTATACTTATTTTTCCAACTCAGTCAAAAAATAGTACATCGGCTAACAGTAGCTACTTTTCTAATAAATACGGATTAATAAAACTCGGGACTCTTTTAAAAAGAAGTATAAGATGATTAGTGCTAGAAAGTAAGAACAATTAGGTGTGCATACCTGTGCAGTGCCAATCTCTATGTAGAAGCCATTCGTGGAGATGTTATCTTTCTTATCTATGTTCAGGCCGGCCGCGTTCTCGCAACTGTAAACAATGCACTATATTCATTCAAATATCAACGTTTTCTCTGTGTCATAACTAAGAATTTTCGATTAACACCAAATGATATAACAAAAGACCTGTATGTATGTACATATGTGCATTTATATTTAGACTAAGACAACTCTTGTATCTGCTGCCCGGCTGCTGTTCACCTGGCCACTTTGTAATCTCAAGAAGTCAACTTATGTCTGACAACCTATTGTAGACGACAAACGGGACTTATTCGCGATATAATTCGAACTTTCTTGCACTGACCGTGATCACGAGTTGCACCGATTGAAACGTCGGGAGAAAAGAAATATCGAATTATAGAATAGAATACATTTATTTATTTAAACTTAGGTAACATATATAGAAGCTCTTAATTAAAAAATAATAAAGTTTTACTATGTTTCGCCTAACTTATATCGTGAATAAGTCCCGTTTGTCGTCTAAAATATGTGTACAAGTCGCGAAAGTTTAAACACATTAATGTCTTACTATCGACTCTAACAGAAAAGGTCTCTGTAACTGTTACCTGGGGAATCTCTCGACGATATTCTGGCACCAGGTCATGAAGCCGAGCGTGACCATGACGGCGGCGGACACGGCCAGCCCGCACAGCAGCACGCAGCCCACCGCCTCCATGAAGGCCGACAGGAACGAGCTGTCCAGCCCCTTGTACATGAACATAGACAGCCTGCAGAACAACACACTGGTATAATAATGTTAAGGATTAGAATTTAGAAAGCAGTGGAATATGCTTTCTATAGTAAGACTTTTGCAGTTGTGGAAGAAAGACGCCGTGCTACAAGGCGTAGCGTGCCTTGTGCAATAGTAACCGTCTTACTTTATAAGTTGGTAGTCCTAAAGTTTATGGTTGATGCTGCAAGCATTGTCAAAATTAGCTTGCCCTCATAAATTAGGAGAGCACCTTTAATAATTTAATCTTCCAGCATTATAAGGGTGACAGTGGTCGGTTAAATAAGTCTTTAAAAGCATAAATTATGGCACTGGATTTCATAACTGTAAATAAAGTAATGGATTATAATGATTCATTTATACTCCATTTGTTTAGGTAGTTAACTAAATGTAAACAATCTTGGCGTTACTTTTTAACCAAAAACATAATTTTTAATTTGGATATTACTGCTTATAAATCAATTAACTATAGTTTTAGAAAATCTGAATGTATTTCAAGTTGTAAAACGTATTTTACATTTTTAAAGATCACATTTTGTTTAAAAGACATACCAAAATTGTTTACATTTAGTTAATTACCTAAACAAATGGAGTATAGCATTATCTACTGTTACAGGCATGTGTATTAATAAATGGTGTCAAATCCCAGGATGAATCATGGTTAATTAATAACATCACTATTTTCCATATACAATGTTCTATGCTACAATGCCAACAACATTGTAATAATACTTTCTCTTTAAAAGTAAAACTTTTTAACTCGAAAATTTGCCATGAATTTCCCATTTGCTACAAGTCTGTTTTGCTACAAATGTCAAAATTGCTTCTAAGATCCAATTCGCTACAAATATCCCATTTGCTACAAAAATGCAATTTGTATCTAATTCTTAAAAATTTCTACAAAATGACTAGCATTATTTCAAAATCTTTCGCTGCGTCAGCTAAAATTAAGAATCCGAAGTTAGTCTGCTTTCTCGACAAACACACATGATTGAACTGAATAAATTAACAAGTTTTTAATAGATTTATAACCAGATCCTTGAAAATTTGGCAAATAACAAATACATGTACAATATACCTGTAGATCTGCACACAGCACACTATGAACATGAGCACTCCGATCACGAGCACATAGTCGCAGTAGGAGCGCGGCGCCCACGACACCAGCAGCTGGCCGTCCTCCTGCCACCGGCCGCGAGAGAACAGCAGGCAGTGGTCACTGATAACACAAAGAATAATTATTTTATGTCATTCCCCAATATATACTCATAAATAGTGGATAAATGAAGTTTATTCCCGATTCTTCTCCATAAGAATAACAGTTTGGAACCACGCAACTAGAGTCAGTTGTTTTGAAAGTGCCCGAATAGGCCTACTGAAAATAAAAACCTTTTGTTTTTTTTTTTTTATTTGTTGGCTTTTGTGGACACTGGATAGGAGGGTTTTTATCAACACTGGTTCAGGGGTTTAAGAGGCATATCTGCCATGTTAGAAAGAACAATAATATGATGTGTTCATAAATATTTTTATTTTTTTTATGTATGTGACTACATTTTAAGCAGATTGAATTTAATTTCATAAGTACTTAGGAAACCCCCTAAACATTCATATCAGTTGCATATTGTAATGTTAAAAACAGGTTATATTGAATTAAACTGTAATCAACACTCAACCTCAGACAGTAAACATTTATTTCATGCTAGTTTATCCTCTGTGATTTAATATTATTAGTCAAAATTTTATTTGCTAACCATTTCTACCCGACAACATAATTGTTCCTAGTAAGTATTCGTACTGCCCTACGAAAACATTCATCGAGACCATTGCATTAAACTCGATTTTATAATTTATTGTACTACTACACTCAAAGGCAAATTTAATTATGTACTACAGTTAAAATTCTGTTATATGATATGTAATAGAGATAAAAATACCATAATAACATGTTTGAAGGACATCTTACTTGAATTCATTCAGGTGCATGCTCATCGGTGTTATGATACATAGTGATAATATTAGTCCAATCACATAGCCTGCTATTTGGCTCAATAGCAGCACGTTCGTTAACGCCATGCTTCGAAATGTAACGGCAACTCACGAAATTAATTAGACTATATATCTACGACGTATTTTCAAAGGCCAATATTGAACAAAACACTGAACAATAACAAAAGCGATAAATAAATTGCTGTCACTTGAGTTCAAGTCCTTCACAGATGTCGGCAATTCGTCGCAAACAGATGACATCTGACAATGTCGTAAATCCCACAGGTAAGTAAATAAAATTATATCGGAACGATTTGTCGTATTTAAAAAAAAATAGAAATTAGGCTATTGCAGATAAAATAAATAATGTTTGTTATTGAATAATCAAGAATCGATTAAATTAATAAATAGTTGGAGTAAACAGAACAAAGTTTACGATAAAGACATGACAACATTTAAAAATTCGTTTCACGCATAGTACAGTGAAATAGCATTAATGGAATCTTAATAAGGTTACATTTTTTGCAGATAGTTACTGATAGAAAAATAAAATGTTGCTCTAAATTGACAAGTTATTACTGGGATTAAATTCTCTGTCTATCTTACAGCTTTTAAATGTGTAAACAACAGTTTATTGATTGATTAGAATCGAATAAGATGAAAATCTTGAATGTCACAATGAAGTGTCAAATTGCGACAGATCGGACGTTGGTGATGTGTTTCAATCAGTAGAATCAGAAATAAATCGTGTTAATTGTACAATTTACTATGTCATTGCCCTCCCATTAGATTAATAGGAATATATAATAATGAATTTTAACGCTTCTAGAAATGGTAAGAGATTATTTTCGTATAAACACCGTAGTCACCTGTTACCGACTTGATCAAGCTGTATCCATGGATTTGCTTCGATTATATTACATTATATTCAAATAGGTTCCTTCCTAGGTAAATCTATTACACTATATTTGCATTCATTATCATCGGGTATCAAAATTGTTTAGTAGTCTGCATTATAAAATGCAATAAAAACATGATTGTGAATTGGTTGGTGAGTAAAAACAATGAAAGTTTTATCAATAACTCAGGTTGCGGTGTACAATAGCAACTGTGATAGTCCTAAGCTGCCAACGTTGTTCTAAAATAATAGTTAAAATGGTGTTATATGTAGTGCCAATTACTTTTAGTGGGTCAGGCTGGTGGCATACGCAAAGCCAAGCGTGTGAGTGATGTCGCGGCCATGGGGGCTCCGTCCCCGAGCCCGGCCTTCAGTCCTGCGCCGGCCTACCACCCCGGGTATCCACCTGCTGGCCCTCCTCCTGCATACCATGAAGGAATCCAGTTAGATGGCGGCCAGGACTACAACACTCCTACACCAGTTGGCAGTAAGTTTACACTTTTTTCTGTTGAATATCTGCATTTGTGGGCCATAATATTAAACTATAAATTTAATATTAAAAGCTTTCCGTGTGGTGTCCGGATATAAAGAATAGCACCACCCCATATCCTCCACTGGGTGTCGTAAAAGGCGACTAATGGACCTTAAGACCCAGTGCACTGTACCAAGCACCTTGGGTCACCCGAATGGTGGCGGGTAAACAACCAACAATCGTATTCCCAAAGAGGGTTAGTGTCAGGCAGGCGGCCGACTATAAAACCATAGCCAAAACTTTAAGCAACACGTCTAGAGGACGTGTTGCGCCGACCCCAAATAAATAATTGGGATAAGGGCAGGGGTATGATGATGATGATGAATATTAAACTATAAATATCTTAGTATGGACTGCTTGACAAAATCATTACATCAACCATAATAATATATTAATGTAATATTAGTTATATGAATGTTTGTTAAATTTTGTATTCAAACTATTGTAACTTCGTAAAGTATACAATTCAACAAGAGCCTTCGAGTTGCGCGCGAGACGGCTTGTCGAGAGTACGTGTATTTGCTTACCGATTCGCGAGTCAATATAAAATTACGTTAGTTGATAGTTATTTACGTTCGTTATTATTATGGAAGAAAATAGCCTGGGAGAAGATGACATGGATAAAAGTGATTCAGAAATAATTAATGAGTGTGAAAAGGAGCTTCAAGATATGTCAAAGTCTATTAGATTTTCAAAGAATAATCACGATTTAATTATTGAGAAAAATAATGTTGAGAAAAGGCAAAGGGATAAGAGTGAAGAAAGTAGTGAAGAGGGCTTCATAACTGTTGCTAGACGAAGACCAAAGAGACTATTAAGGAGTGATTCATTGGAGGTGCATAACCTTAACAACTCGCATTCTATTGAAGAAAATGCTGATTCGGAGGGTACTTTTAAAATAATTTTGTCGTCTGCAAAAACATTGCCCAAACAAATGGCTATGGCTAAATTATTACGCAGCGAAAATATTGAAGGCATAACTACGGTCAAATTCAAAAATCCATACAAAGTGTTGATTTGTTTGAGTAGCAAGGAGCAAGCAGAGAAAGTAATAAACAACCAAAAACTTTTAGAGTTAGATATTAAAGCTAATTTTGCAGATCAGTCTTTGGTATCTTATGGCATAGTTAGAGGTGTTGATTTGGAATTCGGTGAAGATGAAATTTTAGAAATGCTGAGCAGTACACCAGAAATATTGTCAGTTAAAAGGATGAGACGGGCGAACTCGGAAGGAAAATGGATAGACAGTGAGACTGTACGTATTTGTTTTAAAAGTGCTGCGATTCCTACATACATCTACGCTTACGGTTGCAGATTTAAAGTAGAAAAATATATGTTCTCAGTCATGCAATGCTCTGCGTGCTGGAAATTTGGTCACATCAAGAAATATTGTCCCTATAATAAAATCCTCTGCCCTAAATGTGGAAAAGAACACAGTAATTGTGAAACGCAAATATTTAAATGCCTTAATTGCAAAGGCCCACATATGGCGCTGGACAAGTCTTGTCCTATCTTTTTAAAAGAAAAACATATACGTTCTATTATGACTGAAAATAATGTCAGTTATAAGCAGGCTTTAGACATTCTATTAAAGAACAATAGTCATGTGAAATATCAGAATCAAATGCAACCACAAAATATAAACACTGATATGGATGAGTCATTTCCCCCACTTATTCAAAACAGATATGCCAGCTTAGGAGAGGAAATGGACATTACACAAGAAAACCAGACAGATGATTCGGAAGAAAACCAGGAAGATATTGTTATGAACAAAAATCCTGCCCCACTCAAAAGAATAAGAAACAAAAGAAAACAAAAAAGTTGTACTCCGAAAATTTGTGTACTTATAAATTAAATGATAGTGTGGAAAATCGACCATCACACAATTCTAAAATTAAACAAGATGAAGGAAAACAAAAAGGTGCCAGAATAAGACAGATATTTAATAAGATGAAATATATATTTTTTTCTGAAAATAAACTAGAAGATAAGATATTATCTATATTTGAAATGATATTTGAAGAATTGAAATTGTTTATTTCCAATTTCTTTACTAGTGAGCAATTATTTAAAATAGTAACTAAATTTTTTGATGGATAACTCGAGTAAGGACTTTGTTATAAATATAATACAGTGGAATTCACAAAGTTTAAAACCCAAGTTAGTAGACTTTGAAATGCTAATGAATAGGGAAAATATTCACATTGCTGCATTGGGTGAAACTTGGCTGGATTCATATTCGGACTCCTTCAACTTAAGTGGTTATAACATATATAGAAGAGATAGATTTGATGCTTATGGAGGTGTGGCTCTCATAGTTCATAAATCTTTTATTACACAGGTATGCCCTATCAATTTACAAAATACAGGTATTGAAGCTATACAGATTAAATTGTTGAACTGTAATGTCCTAGAAAATATTATATGTATTTATTGCCCGTCATCAGTTCATACAAACAGTTTAGATTGGGATAGTATATTTTCAAGAATATCTAGGAAATCCCTAATATTGGGTGATTTTAATGGGCATCACACCAACTGGTCGTATAAGACTGACAGTAGAGGCATCCAACTACTAGACTCCGCATTAGAAAATAGTTTCATTTCTATTAATAGCGGCGAACCTACTCGACTTAAGTTAGTTAACGGTATTCTTCAAAGAACTTCACCAGATATTACTTTTGCTTCATCTGATATTGCAATCATTAGTGGGTGGCAGGTATTAAATGAAAATTTAGGTAGCGACCATTTGCTAATAAAAATAACTTTAAATTTCCGTGATACGCCAAGGTTCACAAAAAAACGAAATTTTAAAAGAGCTAACTGGGAGAAATTTAGTAATGACCTTAATGACTCATTCCTGGCATTTAACAGTGAATATTTCCTAACAACAGATATTCAAGTCATGTATGATTATTTAGAAGCTCAAATCATCTTGTCAGCAGATCAAAATATACCAATTAAAAAATATGCTCAGATCCGATCAACAAATTTAGACCTAAAGAGTATTGGAATCCTTCATTATCCGAAGCAGTTGCTCAGAGAAGGTTGGCGTTAACTATTTTTAGGAAAAACCCGTGTCCGGAAAATTTAACCAATCTAGAAAATAAGGTTGAGAAATCTCGGTCTTTAATAAAGCGAGCTAAATCACATAATTTTAAATGCTTTTGTAGTAGCATTAAAGAAAGTACCTCTGTCTCTGATATGTGGCAAAAAATGCGTTGGTCTAAGGGCTATAGGCAGCCTTCGCGTTTTGTTCCCTCTGAGGATAAACAAAAAGAGCTATTACGTAGTCTTGCGCCAGACTCTGTTAGGAACGTACCGCCGGTGTTTACATCTTGTAATGGATTATTGGAATTGCCTTTTACAATACAAGAATTCAATAAATATCTAAAAAAAAAAGATACTGCTCCGGGTAGTGATGGAATCACTTATTCAATGATTTACAACCTCCCTCTGTCTGCTAAAAAATATCTGATTAAATTATACAACGCAATTTTTCGTTCAAGCTGTATACCTAATCAATGGCGGACTATATTAATTGTTCCAATTCCAAAAGTTGGTAATAACTCCGAGACTAAACTCCGCCCGATATCTCTTTTGTCCTGCTTATGTAAGATATTACACAATATGTTAGTAGGTCGCTTGGAGTGGTATATAGAAAATAACTCAATTTTGTCCAAATATACGTCAGGATTTAGAAAGGCTCACTCTTGCTTAGACTGTCTCACAAGATTTGTAACTCATGTGCAACAAGGATTTTCAAAAAACATTCCTACAGTTGCTTGCTTTCTTGATATTTCGGATGCATATAATAACATTTTAGTTGAAAAATTGGTTAGCATACTTGATGACCTACAAGTGGGCAAAAACATATGTAAATATATATGGTCTTTTTTATGTGACAGACAGTTAATGATCAAAAATGTGAATCTTAATCTAACTGAAATACAGGCATCCTACACAAGACGGACATACAGGGGTTTAGCTCAGGGGGACCCATTGGCTCCACTGTTATTTAATATTGCAACTTATAATGTTTGTCAACAAATAGGAGAAGTTTTATTTACACAGTATGCGGATGACTGTGTAATTTTTATCAGTAATAAAGATTTACATTATTGTGAGAGAACATTACAAGCATCACTTAACTTAATGGTTTCCAATTTGAATGATATCGGCTTACAGTTATCAGCTACTAAGTCAAAATTCTGTATATTTGGTCGTGGACGCATAAGAAAGCAAATTAAATTAAAAATTGATAATAACCTTCTAACTTCGGTAGATAATATTAAGTATCTTGGCCTATGGCTTGATAGAAGTCTTCTGTGGAACAAGCATATTAATGAAATAGCTCAAAAAGCCTCTAAATATCTAAATCTGCTTAAAGTATTGGCAGGGCCTACCTGGGGTGTTCATACAACACATTTGAGAACACTTTATATCTCACTTATAAGAAGTAGATTAGATTACGGTTCTTTCCTTTATGGTAGTTGTGCTAAGACTCATCTGTATAAACTAGATAAAATTCAAAACCAGGCATTAAGAATCATCGGAGGTTTTATCAAGACTTCTCCAATATATACTATGGAAAGTGAATTGTGTTTGCCACCATTATTTATTAGAAGGACATACTTATCATATAAATATTGCATAAAGGCGATGTCTTTTAAAAATAATCCAACTATAAGTTTAATAGATGAGCTTCACTCGCAATTAAATAATAGTTACTGGCGGAAAAAAAATACACCTTTACTACTAAAGTCCTACAATGATACTAAAAATATAGATATACACTCATCATACCCATTAGAAATGTTTTGTTTTGATATTTGGATATCATACATAAACTTGGATAATGTAATATATTTTAGTTTAGACTGTATTAAAAAAGCAAAACGTGATTATGATGTTAATTTATTAAGATTTGAAGTCCTGGAAGAGATAACTATCAAATATAATGGATGGCACCAATTCTATACAGATGGGTCCAAGTGCTCTGTTGGCAATGGAGCAGCATATTGTTATTTAAATGGAGGATGTTCGGCTATGTATAAAACTACCTCTCCTGTATCCATTATGACGATGGAATTAGTTGCAATTTTAGAAGCGTTAAATTGTATTAAAAACCTGAATGGCCAAAACTTTGTTGTGCTTACAGATAGCAAAAGCGCCCTGCAGCATTTGGCTCGATGCGCCTCTGGACGCAGAGGTGTTTCGGTAGCCTATGCTGTTATTAAAAGGGTTCGTGAAATTATAGAACATAAAAATCTAAAATTGCAATGGATTCCATCGCATATTAATATTAGGGGTAATGAGGAGGCCGACCGACTAGCTAAACTGGCAGCTGTAGAAGGGGAAACTATTAATATTGTACCAAATTACACAGAATTGCTAAACAAATTTAAAATTATGTGTTACAATCATTGGAAAGAATATTTTGATGAAAACTCAAAAGTAAAAGGTATCTGGTATAAAACCATACAGTCTGAACCTCCTCATGTACCGTGGTTTGGCAATTTAAAATTAAGTAGAGCTTATGTAACAATGATCCACAGATTACGCTCTGGACACATTCCATCAAGAAAATTTGAACATCTTATGAGAAGGGCACTTACACCAAATTGCGAGCTTTGTAACAAAGAAGACGATGTTCAACATTTGTTGATGGAGTGTGTCAAGAATCAAAACAAAAGAAACTCAATTATGGAACAGTTTAAGGTAAACCGCCTGGATGTCGGTGTAATCCAAAGTATTTTGGCCACACCGACATCGGAGCGGGCCTTGAGCTTATGTAATCTAGCATTTTGTTCTTCCTCTAATAATAATTAGAATGTAAGTTGATTGTGTATGTATGGTCAGGCCTTATGGACTGACATGTTCTTGTAGAACAAAAGTCCGATTAAATAAAGAGAAAAAAAAAAAAAAAAAAAAACAAGAGCCTTTGTTAGATAATAGGTCAAAGGCCAATTTTTGATTAAATTATGTGTTCTTAAAATCTCGCTTCATTAGCGATGAAAAGTATAACTCTTATGTTTTAATTTAATGTTTCCAGACTTTGGTTACATGGGAGGATACCCTCAGTCTCCGATGGTAAACCCAGCACACATAGGTTCCATGTTACATCAGCCCATTGTACAGGTATTTTGTCATGATATAAGTCTACTGAATATTTCCTATTTTCTTTATACTCTATGTTTGAAGATAAGTTTATGCTTTCCGAGAAATTATGTAACTGAAAACATATTTTACTTAGCTCAGTATAAAAAATACTTTATTGCTTTTTTCAATGTGAATTTTTAGTTGGTAAAACTCAAAAATAGTTACAATTGTAACTCTTCCGCAATCGTAATTAGCCTAAATTGCTGCACCAACTGGTTAGAAACGGCAAAGTAGGGTGCTGCAAAAATAAAAATAATGTATGGAACCAATTATTATTATTAAATGAGTAGGTAATTTATGGTTTTTTTTTGCCTAGGATTGTTAGCGTAATTAATGCTAAAAAAACTAGAGAGAGAGAGTAATATGTACCCTGTTGAGAGAATTTATACGGTATAACCTTACATATGGTTGTGTGCAGGACATGGCCCTGCAGTACGGCAACCAGCTGGCAGCGCAGGGCCGCGAGGCGGTGCAGCGTGAGATCAACAAGTACGTGCCGGTGTCGCGCCTGCGCTACTACTTCGCCGTGGACTCGCGCTACGTGCTCAGGAAGCTGCTGCTCATCCTGTTCCCCTACACGCACAAGGAGTGGATGGTGAAGTACGACCAGGACTCGCCCGTGCAGCCGCGCTACGACATCAACGCGCCCGACCTCTACATCCCCTCCATGGGCTATGTCACCTACGTGCTGCTGGCTGGCTTCATGCTAGGTATGTCGTGTTATAAGTACATTATACATGTTGAAACTCACACTTTGGATTTCCAAACCAGGTTCCTATATTTAGAATCCTGGTTTCATTGCAATGATTCCCTTCACCATTAGTTACTAGTGACAATAAAAAAATTACATAAATTTAATAAAGTTCTATTGAAACTTGCTTGCATTGGGATTGAACTAGTAATCTCATGCATACAAATTTGTTTATAGATCTGTATAGCCTCTACACCATTACGGCATAAAACAATATTATATCTGTTAATAAATATATTTATACACTATCCTATAAATAAGGGATATCCTGCAAAGATATATTTGGTATGGGATTAAAAATGAGTGGTGATAAAGATTTCTGTGCCACAAAATTTAAAAGTAATTATAAAATGAGGATAAATGTAGTTATGATGGAGGTATAACAATTTTATAACAGGTGTAATGATCTTCCCATATTACTTAGCCATACCTTAAGCTTTGATTAACATAAGTCTTATTATTTGTCCAGGTCTCCAGCAGCGCTTCTCCCCTGAGCAGATAGGCATCCAGGCATCGTCAGCGCTGGCCTACATCGTGTTCGAGATGATGATGTACCTGGTGACGCTGTACGTGACCAACACCAGCACGCACCTGCGCACGCTGGACCTGCTGGCCTACTCCGGCTACAAGTACACCGTGATGATAGCCAGCCTGCTGGCCGGCTTGCTGCTCGGCACTACCGGCTACTACTGCAGCCTTGTATATACCAGCTGCGCCTTGTCCTATTTCCTGGTAAGGAATATTTTATGCTGTTCACCTCAGTACCTCAGTTCACACGCACATTATTTTATTTAGTTTTGTAGTCAACATAAACTTTTTATCTTTTTGCTAATAATTTTTTATTTCTCAATTATGGAATTTTAATCCTTGTGTCGTGATGCAAGGAGTTTTAAAAACATTCAAATTATGCAACAAGACAGTCAAAACTTAAAACAAGCTTAAGTGGATTACACACAATATGTGCTATATGAGCTATTTCCTATATGAGGATCGAACTCACGAAATGTAGATAAATTTGATTAATTATTGACGTTATGACGTCAATTTGTTAGCTCAGGTGTTACAGTATGAAACACTCATGACATAATGCTGTGTCCGTGCAGGTGAAGACCCTGCGGCTGCAGCTGCTATCAGGCGCGCCGGCGCCGGAGGTGTCCCCGTACGGGGGCGCGGGCGCGGGGCGCGCGGGGGGCGGGGGGGCGGGGGGCGGCACCAAGCGCCGCGTGTACTTCCTGCTGTTCGTGGCGGTGACGCAGCCGCTGCTGTCGTGCTGGCTCACCTACCACCTGGTGCCCGCGCCCGCGCTACCCCCGCCTACCGCGTGATACCACACACACCACCCTCCTGTAAATATAAACTGTTCTACCAAACGTTCGTTGCATTTTTTAATCGGTGGAAATGAAAAAATATTTTGAGATTTTGTAAGGACGATTGGATCGGTTATTGGTACCAGCATCACACGACCCCGCGTCCGTCATGCGCCCGAAACGAAACTAGGATAATAGATTAACTGTTACTGCTCTATTAGACTATTCTGAGCGTTTAATAGGAATAAATTTGCTTGAGCTTATATCGCTTAGTTACTTAAAAAAACTTAGTTCAAGTTAATTACCTTATTTTATGTTATATTCTACGAAACAACACTACTGTATAGTAGTGTATTAATTAGAATACCTCATGTTAGCTAACTCTTTTCTTGACTGACAAACTTATGATTCCCCGGGCAGGGCCCGGACTCGCTTCCCAACTATCTTCTATGCTACATTCATAACATTCGAATTCTCATAATTATTTAAAATTAATTGGATGTTTGATCGTAAGTTATTAATTAAGATGTTTATTTTATCAAGCCAGCAAAAATTAGGAAACCAGTAAAATTATATTTTATGCTATTGAATTTGTTACTGACGGGATTACGCATTTATGTGACAATTGTTTGATACGAAGAGCTCAGTAACGCCATCTGTTGTCAGCTAGTCTAAAACAAATGTAAATATATAACAAAGATTTTTAAATAACTTTATAATTTTATTTTTCTTAAAAAAGCTTATTTGAATAAGATATTTTTTAAAGGACAAGGATTAAAAAATAAACTATTAAATTTTCTACGCATTGTTGCATATTATATAAATAGAATGGAATAGTTCCTGGTATGTCCTTATGTCGTTGGCATTAAATCCAATTTAATTACCTACTAATTTAATTAATTTGAGCCTTATATTCCTTCTTTATGATCTGTAATTGCAATACCGCTTTGTTATAACTGGATCCTGTATAAACTTACAGACATGCTGATGCCTTTGGGACAGACCGAAGTGTAGAGGATTTTACTGACACTCGAAAATAGACTTTAAAAATCACACCAAAGTTTATAAAGATTAAATATAAGTTTAAAAAAGAAAACAAAGTAAATAGCTCGGGTACTCAAAGCCACTATGTTCAATTAGGCATTTTATTCCGCTATTTATAAATCCTATTTTCGAGTGCCTTAAAAATTACTACAAAGTGTTTACCCAACCGTAATCATGGGATGTTGAACTTTATTTCAAACACACAATATGTAATACACAGATAAAGACATTTGTAAGAGTTTTGTTTGTGAGAAAATAAATAAAACATCGCAAATAATGTTTGTTTATATTTCCTAGGTATGGATTCCCTTATGAAGTGTTAAATGTTATTATATTATATTGTTTATCATATTTAGCGATAGTGGCGCCATCTGAGCTGTGACGGATGCTAAGAGCGTGTGTTTTGTACTAATTCAATGCAATATTAAAGGCTAGTTTTGTATCGATATCTTGTTATTATTCACCCCAGTGTTCTTGAAAATGCAATTTTAAATCATTAAATGTAACCAGAAAACAGCTTTGCAACAGTTAAATTCCTCTAACTTTGAATACATGTAACAATTATTACTCCGAGCACCTCTCGCCCACGTGACTGCTCTGTAAAGGGTATAATCGTAGCTGATACGACCAACAGCCCGCCTCCGCTGTTGTGGAATGAGGGCACACGTGACCTGCTGTACTGTGGACTCCCGCCATTGTTCCCTTGTATCGCAATGCTTCTACGATTGAAACACCAAAATAATTGAACAAACATTATGCCTCCTAATGTTATAGTTAGTGTGAAGTGGACTGAATTCCAAAAAGACATTGATAAATTGATATTTAATTACTAATTCCATCCAGTTTGTTACAAAATATCACCTAAATTGGTACCCAATAGCCAAGAGCGGTGCCATCAGAGATGGTGAGCTCTTATTGCATAAGTATGCAACATAAATATCAATTAATTACTATCATTTCAACATGATGGTAGATCGACCAACTAAAAATGCGGTGAATACTATTACCTAAATTAATATTCATGATTAAGTACTATTCCTATACGGGAGAAAAAGTAAGGCTACCTCGATTTATTTGCCATTTGCCTTGGCAAATTATACGACAACCAGCTTACCAATGGATCTGAAATTTTGATATAGGTAAATTGATATCTTTATCTAGATTCTGCCAGAACGAAAACACGATAGTGATAATTTTACTCGATCATAATTAATTTCGAAAACACGTCTAAAAAAGTACTATTTTTGATTTTACAAGCAAGTTACACGATCTTTATGTTTCAAAATTACTCTAATACATTCGTAACATCAATATTAAGGTTCTGTCAGAACAATTTTTCCATAACTATTACCAATCATTTTTAAATAAAGTTTTAAAATTTTGGATTTTTTGAGCGGCCGCGATCATGATAGACGCTACGCAATTCTGAACCTTATGCCCGTGCGCTAGCGATTGATACACAATAATGTACGAAGACGAGCCAGTCGGGCGATTGGGCTCTTCGGGGTTGGACCTATGCATGTTGTCGCTCCGGTCGTAGGTATATTCATTTGTGACGTGATGATCTTAGGTTTTAAATATTTTGTAAGTGTAAATATTATAGTTATAGTTGGCTTAGACGTTATAGGTAATACTTATATTATTAAATTTGGTTTAGGTTTTATAATATAAAATGGCAAGAACTTAAAAAAAATATAGTTTCTTAAAGAAAACAACACCTCAAAGAATGTGCCAAAAACGCAGGAGGTGAAAAAGGCAAGGTAAATAAAATAAAATCATCATTACCTATCTATGCAACTAGTATGTAATTTGTTAATTTTAGTGAAATTGTTGTTCTATAACATATTTTTGTAGTTGTAAACAATAACCATTCGTAGGAGAGTTGTAACTATAGGTAGATCTCGCCAAACTTTATGGTGGCTTTGGATATTGCTCGAGTCGCTGCATAAACACCATTTTAGGCAGGGAGGTAACAGCGGGTGATGGTGGGCCACATAGGTACCTACAACAAGGTTGTACGCGTATAGGTACTCGGAAGTTAGATGCGATGCGACCAGCCACTATTAAATTTGGCGAGAACTTTTGGTATATCTACACTAATATTATAAAGAGAAAAACTTTGTATTTTTGTTTGTTTGTATAATGGAGAAACTCAAAACTACTGGACCGATTCTAAAAATTATTTTACCATTACAAAACTACATTACCTATCCACGAGTAACATAGGCTATATTTTATCTAGGTAAGTAATATGAGTGTTATTAGATATTATTGTAAATATTAGCACAAATCACTAAATAAGTAGCTACTACGTAAACATAAACACAAAACAAAAACAACAAAAAATCTATGGAGACTTTGTTTTGTGTTATTTTTCTTGTATTGCCTTTTAGGAGAAGTTTACAAAATGAACGGATTCTGCCAGAAAAAACAATATGTGCTTTAGATGCCGTTCCAGCAACGAATTTTTAACATTACATTATTATTTATATTTCAGTTTTAATAAATATGTTTAAAAAATTATTATTATTGAGGTAGCTATAAAAAGAAATAACGCAATTCAGCATTTTTTGCGGGCGCTATCTTGGATTTTTAATTTATCAAGTCCTTTCATTTGATACCGATATTGAAGGTTTTGTAAAAAAATATGCTATTCGCCATTTGTGGCGGGCGGCCATCTTGGGCCGATATTCACCAAATAAAGCTAGGAACACTTCCGATTAATTCCTATTTCAAACAAAAAAAAACTAAACAACTATCGACTCAGCCGTTCAGGATATACACAAACACACACACACAACACACCACACACATACATACATACAACCATGTCGATGCACGTCCAACTTATCATATTAAGTTTTCATTACAAGTATTTTTTGTAAATACAAAAAAAAAAATAATCCGAATAAAAATTTAATGTAAGTTGCGGCTCCTTATCTTCTCTGTTCGGTTCTTTTGACCCCGCGCTGACCTCGATGTGTGCGATTTGCGCGAAGTTCAAATTTGACACATTGAGTGAAGACGATAGCTTGCGCGACGCGCGCGACGCGCGGGGCGCGCGGGGCGTAGTGGGCGGAGCTATCTAAAATGAAAATATTCGCGGTAGCGTCTTAACGTAGAAATAAGTTCAATTTTACTTTAGATAAAGAAAGATGAAGTAAACCTATTTTAGTATTTGAATCTGTATAAAGCTCATAATCGATCATCGGCCATTTGTAACACCGTGCTGGGCATATTTCTTATCATGCAGTATAACCCATAGCGACAATAAGGAAAGGGCCTAAAAATCCGTACAAGGTACATATTACACATTGCATATTACATAAAACTCGCGTTTCCATCGAACTCGAAAAGCCGTAGCTTTGAACAATTACTACAAATTGTACGATTCGTGAAATTCCTCCAAATCGGCACAAAATATGTCGGTATTCGTGAGTTAATTAAAACCCTGCTGTCACGCACCTATCCACTCAGACCGGGGCCGCCCGGGCCGTGGGCGTAGCTTGCGAAATCACCATGACTTTGCCCCCTAATGGTATTCTAATGCTTTATGGGGCTTTCGACGTAACATTTTTGACACACTTCATAGATTAAAGTGTTTATGACTTTGTGTTTCTGTTATCTTTTAGGTACCTTGGACTTGTTTAAGCTTAACGTCTATTCAACACTATCTAGGCATTGTTTAAGTTTCAGTGAAACCTTCAACCAAAATCGGAATAAAATCATTCACATCCTCATCCGATAAAATGGCCAATTTGTGCCCAATGAAATTTTAGTATTTCATTGGGCACAAATTGGCCATTCTTCTTCTGGTACCTCTCTACTCCTGGAGGTTGGCCGCCAGTTTCGAATACCGCTCTCTGTCAAGACGAAAGAGTTCTTCTACATTAATCGTTCATTGTCTAATATTTTGAGGCCAGAATATCTTTTTTCTTCCCAGGCATTTTTCCCCTTAATTTTCCCATCATTATTATGTGAAGCGTGTGACATCGTTTATGTCTTTATACATGCTCTGAATAGGCTACTTTTCTTCTCTTGCCAATTATTATGAGTATTTCTAGTTACATTGATAACACACTCTGTCGTTACATTTTGCATCGTGAAAACAAACAGCAATTACAAAATTAAATGAAAACTCACAAAGCTTTTTGAAAAGCAAACAAGAACGTTCAAGGTGTACAAACATGCAACCGTTAGAGAAATTCGAATACTTTTTTTATTTGTTTTAACAATAAAATGTCGTATCATTTTAATAGCCTAGTGCCTTAGTGGGTTAAGAAACGGATTTGCACGAACGTGGTAAATGCCTCAATGGTACAACACCAGACAAATAGGCAAGTTCAACACCAAACAGTTAAGAAATTCAATGCCGGGGAGGATACTCAGAGTTTATCTTGAGATAGGCGATCATATTGTTTCAAATCACTTTGAATGAGGAAGTACACAACGAGTATATAAACTTTATACTCGTATATTCGTTTAGGATTGAGTCTGCTTTGAGATTCTCAGTCAGAGTTGCATTGCAGTCGACAAGTAGGTACCAATATCCGTCGTCTAGGCAACCTATTATAATCGGTGGTGGTGTAGGAAAAAAGTTGGGTCACTGCGGTAGGAAATCAGGGTGATAGATATTGATGTTCAACCGGCGCGGCTGAGTTGCAGATAGGATAAACACGAATTTTGGAAGTCGTGTCACTTTTAGGGCATTCAAATCACCTCGTATTTTATACGCAAATAAGGCAATAAATTCAAATAATAGTTTGTTATTTAATTAATCCATAATAGATAAATATAATATTTTTTATACGTTCAGTGTTATTGTTGTTTTTGACAACGCCGATCGAGTTGCTAACTGCTATTACTTACAAATTAATTAATGTTAATTGAAGCAATTTGTTATTACTTATGTGATAAGTTAATTGTCATGTTTATCATTAGTATTGTGTTTTTTTAGTTTCTCTTTTGTTGAGGAATGTGCAGACTGCGTATTTATTAACGGTTTACAGCATACGGTGCTTATCAATATTTAACGATGTTACAAAATTTTGTTTCGTGTTGAAGACTTACAATATACTATGTGGACGAGTCTCTGCCGACCTTTTTGGACAGTAGGTAAATAAGTGTATTTATAACTTATTTATAAGTATACTTGGTCAACGATACAGATCTAAAACTGAATCTTTAGGATCGTACCTACACACTATGGTTTCCAAATCTTAATCGACCTATTCCTTTTCTAGTAACGCGGACGGTTACGCGTCGCTTCTTACTACTTTTTTAGGCCATTACAAATAAACCAAATTATGATTCTAGCAGTGTAAACCAGACTTAGGTATCCTATACGTTCCTCAAGATTCAACAAAAGCAAAATTTGGTTCGAGTTTTAGTTAGTAGATGGCGTGAGATGTACCCGCAATGCGCTACCTATGAGCTATGCGGCAAAAATGATATAAGAGAGAAGATTTTAAGTTTAAAAAACTTAACAGTTGGTTATTAAATGCTTCTCTCCAAATTTTTTGTATATTTTATTACAAATGCCTTAGTTTTTTTTCTACATCCGGTTTCACATGAGTATTTTTGGTCTTAAGTTTCCAAAAAGGTTGCTTCTAAGTAGGTTGGCGTAAAATGTCTAAAAGTTTCTCGTTCCTACATGACCTAAAATTCTCATGATCTGGTTGCAGGAGCGAGATAGAAACACTTACCTTGGTCCTTGACCTAGTTATGAGCTATTTTGCTAAGTCTATTATAAGGCGCCATATTTTTAAACTATACCTGAAAGTAAGAGATATTTTCTTTGCAATGACGTAATAAAATTAATTATTCACATTGAATTTTAAACCATAGTACACTAAATTAGTTTAATAAATTTTGAAGTTGATCTAAATATTATTTCCTTTTATTTAAATAAATAATACACATTAAAAAGTTATTTCTTACCAGTTCTCTATTTATTTTCGATATCTAAAAAGATACGTAACAGTTTACGGTAATTTTTTCTTTAAATCTCGCGCACATTTCCGTAACTGAGTACACTGAAGTTGCTTCAAATTCTGATTGGGCACTCAACGACCTTGGCGCATTATGTCTTTATAGTGTTGCACTACTATGCATAAGAACATTATCGACACAGTAAAAAATAACTTATGAAATATAGAAAATATGATTCGTTATAAAATTAATATAATTATTTTTGACTGTCATAAATATTCAAACGTAATGCTATTTCGTATTGCGAAATGAACCTTGAATCGAATGTTTTTGGGAATCATAATCAATATCTTAGGGAAATTTATGCCGTGATTTGGTTTTAGAGGCATTTAGTTTACACCTAAGATAAGTAGTACTACAATTTAATCTAGTTCTGTCTTAGATCTAGAGTCTTGGGAATTAGAATACCGTAAACAGTCGTGACGACTATTTCTTATTTCGAAAATAGAGAGGAAAATAAATGTTTGACTATCGATAAATCAATTGTACAACACCAGCGCAATCAGCTGGTTCCTGTCAAAATACAGGAGAGCCAACTGAACGGCGTGACATTCGCTACTAACTTCACGTTGACCAGGCGCTACAAACAGCCGCAGTATCGACAAACGTTCACAAAACGTTTAGACGTAACAACCATAGTGTCACTTCTCTTCTTATTTCATTAACTACATCATTCAAAACTTCAATTTTCCTTCGTTTTTAGTTGTTTAAGTGTTAAGTGTTACCATTATTATGTTAAAATAATATATAGTGCCGCATAATCGTACATATTTTGAAGCAATTACGTAATGGGAATTATGCTAGACAAGTTTAAAGTTTTGCCCTGAAATTCAACATGGCCGCTGACACAGGGATGGATACTTGCCCCAGTCCGGAAATCACGGACTCGAGGAAACGACCGCTTGACGGTGACTCGGAGAATGGAGATGTTAAGAGATCACACTTTAGCTCGGGTGAGTAGCGCACTATTTACCTGTACACTATACATATTAGTGATGTATATGTCTTTACTTCATTGCGTACTTGGCAAGGCGGGCATAACATTGACACAGCGAACTTGTGGTCGATTCAGCCGCACGCAGCTGGACTCTAACTAGATTCTTATCAGTATACACTTTTGTTATCACTGTGACCTATTTTTCAGTGATTGTGAGGTCACAATGTATCGAATTTTTAACTTAAAACAGTTTTGTTTGATAAAAGTAATGTACTGTATAGTTAATGCTTCTTTATTGCTGTAATATAACTAGTATAATTCCGTTGATAAGTTGTAAGAATTATAGGCATAATAATTATCAGAGTAATTTCGCCGTTCGTTGATAAGAAATGGGGGGACGGCTCGGCCGTCCGCTTCGCGTGTAGTTTGAATATATGCAATGTTAAAAGATAGTCGTTGTTTTTTAGTGCAAGACTTGGTGACCGCGTTGCCACTGGCCAACGGCCATGGCAATATTACGTCTCATTTCGGTGAGTCGACAGTCAACGCATATGTTCCCTCATCGGCTTTGTGGTTGTTGCGGCGCGCATGCCTCACGCGCGCACTCTTCGCGCTCATCACCTCTGCTGATGTTCCCGCACACGCGCCAGATCTCATGCAATCCTCGGATCACTTCACCTCCCGCCCCTGTAGACTTCCGATCATTCTCACAAGAATCTTATTAGACCCCACTAATACCAGTCGACAGACTTAATCTGTACTCACTCTCACTAGCCTCATAATAGCCTCAAAGGCCACACCAATTTGTTTAGACCTCGAAAGTTTGGGTAGTTCCTAGAGGCCATAAGTACTGCTGTTTATTAGATAGAAGTAATATTGAGCAATGCAGGTCATTGCCTAATCAACTAAATTAGTTATTACATTGAGTTTCATAAAGCTAAATGTCTAAATTGTTCCATAAGATCTGCTTTGTAAAGTTTAAACATCAATGTTAATGAGGTTTTATTCATAAAATGTAATAACATAATAATAATCTTGACCTCACCATTTTAGATGTAAGTATCCCATTTGAATTTACTCATAAATTTGTAATAATATTTGTGTAAAACATCAGCAGAGTGTGAGCGGGCAGCATTGGTGTTAGCGTTTATCGTTAATTCGTCCATCGTGCACAGTACATTGCCTCGTTGTTGTGAGCCATGTTGTACTTAGCCTCACACCAAACCATCCATGGCTTAGTCGTTGCATCGTTGGTGTGACCATCCACTTCAATGTACAGAACTTCTACCATTTATTATTTTGGTGTATTTCTTCTCACCTTCTTCTTCTTTGATAAAAGTGTTTATTATTTTGCTTTGATTTTTTTCGCTTCAATGAGAACTAACAATTGAAATAATTAACATTAATTATTTATTTTGCATAATCAAAATCATTAAAATTTAAAATACACAAGTATAATAGATTGGCACTGTTTCATCATCATTAAAAAACTTATTGGCATCAGTTTATGGTTATTAATATTAATTTGTTTTATGAAAAAGCAATTCTTTTGATTGTTTAGCCTTAGGATTCAGTGAATTTATTTCCTACCTGATAGTAATCTGAATGACTTTGATGGCTGGCTGAATACTTGTGTTCCAACTTATGGGTTTCTCTTTAGTTGTTTTTTTTAGGAAGGTGGTGAAAAGTTACACAGTATACTTTTGGCTTGACTTCTTCTGTTTATGATTTTACCAAGATGATAATATTGGTTGCCACTTGCCCCATGCTTCACAGTCAATAAGCGATCTTCTCGTATATAAGTGATATATTTCTACTATATCATATTTTTTGGGTTAGCAAAGTCAATAAAGTTGCGTTGGTTACGGTCCTGTTCATACAAGAATTATTTACAAACTTTCCCTACGAATATCTGCCAATTTGGCTTTGGCGACCGTATCAATAACTTTCGATGGCCGATTCGTTTCGGCCTCCATAAAATAACATTAGATTTTCAAATGAAACCTTTTATAACACAACAACATACATACTGAGCTGACGTAATGCGTTTAGAACCTTAATACGTTTGAAACGTGTATTAAAAGCAATATATTTTGTAACTATGTGAAGGTCTCCCTGCTGACACCAGATTGATGACAGGCAAGGTCATTACCGGTACTGACTGCACATTTTTCCGCCGGCGTTTGATTTTAAACTGGTTTCCACTGCGATAGAGTCTATTGTCTGTTGCGTGAGGTTTGATTAGTCTGAAGGTTGGCGGCAGTAATTTGTCAAGTGTTGTCTCTTCGGTTACGCGGTGAATGTTTGCGCAGCGTAATGTGTTGATTTAGAACTAGTACTGTCTCCGTTATGTGCCATTAACTCGAATCACTTAAACAAACATAAAATGTGTTCTTCCTTTAATATAAATTAAGTAAAGCGATCGAAGTTTTAAAAGACAGAAATGGATACCACTTATCTTAGTTTACTATAAAATATCCGCAGCTCCGGCCCACACAAAAGCACTCGTAATTAGCACGCTTTTAATGTGCGGTAATGATACTTCATTAATTAATTTTATGAAACTAATGCGCTCGCCGCAGCGTACATAATTACCTCACTTCCCGTGGACGGTTCGTCGACAGCGGCCGAGGTAACCACGACCACCAAATGTCAAGGAAATTAATTTTAACCTTTTTGGTTACTCAATAAATCACTGCACGTTTAGATACTGTCCTATTAGCACGTTACAAAAAAAAAAAACTATTGAAATATGCAATATTCATGGCACTGTTAATAAATAAGCATTCGAAACTGACTTCATTATGTGAATTGGGATTTAAATATTTTGACGTCTTATAATATTTGTCTCAATATTGATAGATGTGTTTAACATTTTCGTATTCATGCCGCAACCGGCGCGGCCTAATTTTCATGAATACTGTTATAGAAATATGTTTTGATATTTTCCATTTATTATTTTAACGCAAATGTGTGCAAAGATCGGACGGTAGAGCAGGTTTAAGTAACTCCTAGTAATCGAATCCGGTCCCTTAGGAGCACCCACATCAAAATATTCCCTTTCACATACATAAAAGGGATAAAAGTAGGACGTAATTTAATGAAAATGTTAATTAGTTGATTAAAGTTTGGCTTCTGTGGCTTTATAAGGTCCGGGAACCCTTTAGTTTTTCAATTAAATACAATTTAGGCGAGTACTATCAGTAACTTCAAAGTTTGTTACATAATTTTAACGGAACAATAATGTAATATTGTTGTATTGCGTGTCCCTCAAATAACATAGCCTCATGTGTCGGAACTTTCCAACTAAGTTAAAGTTTCGCTTTATCGTCATAGTTTTATTTACCATTTTCTCGTTCCGACTGTTTCAGTTTGAGTATTGTCTGTAAAAAGAATATAAACTTAAAAGCCTGAATCGTTAAAACAATGTTGTGGGTTGAAAGCATTCCGAAAACTGGGTCTTATTGAAAGATTTTGCCGCATACTTCTGTATGGCCTCTTTGAAGCTTTCCCCAGTTAAGTAAACTTCAAATTCTTCCTTCTTCAGGAACATTGCCCATTATATTTTTATGGTATTTAGAAGTTACGAAAGGTTAATCGTTGGACAGTAAAGCAAATATTGACTCCGTTTAACGCGTGATAAACACAGGAGCCCGTATCATAAGTTCTAACAGCGTGTAAACAGGGCGGATGTAAAGAGGTATTGTGTCGAAATAAATATTTGTTTTGCTCGCAAATTATACGTTCGTCGCTCGAGCCGTTTGTGTGGGGCGAGCGCCGTGGGAGTCAGCCAACCCTAGGCTTTGAGAAAGCGGCCTCGGTTAATGGTTTATGTCGGCAAGTTTTAATAAAGACTGTTCTTAATTGAATCTTAAAATTTCTTTAGCTCTTTTCAAATGCGCCTATAACCAACGTCCCCATTCACGGATGTTTCGATTTTTTCTATTTCAAATTTGGTTCGGGACCTATCTGAATAAATATTTTTCACAAATATTTTGTAAAGCTATGATTAAATATAATAAATTCTGTATATTTCATGAGCACGGCCCGATGAAAATCCCCGACCTGGATATTTCCATATTCTATGGGCTTTGATTTACCGCCCATATAATGTTTTGTTGCAAAGATTTGTGGCCCGAGGGTTGAAGCTTGTTCCGTCCCGGCCCGCAACGTGCCTGTTTTTATCCATATCTGTTTTAAAGAAAAGACACAAATACATGTTATTGATTATTCCTTAGCCTATGTTTCGTTTCATCGTTTTTAAAAAAGCGATACGTAAAATGTGATAAATCTTGACATATTTTGAATATAGGTAAATTATCGATTATGATTACTTCAAATAATAATTTCACGCTTTGGCATTTGAGCAATAATACTGTTATGTTTTCTAGAAGCCAGAAGTATTCTTCAATTATAAACGACATTAACACTAAACGAAATATTACAGACGCGCAAATTAACAAAGTTACAGAAATATGTATACATATCATCCTTTTCATATTGGAGTAGCTATTCATTAAGTTTAGGTCGGAAGCATCGCTATGGACACGACGCCGCCGAACAAAGGTTTTAGGGTGCCACTGTACTAGAGCAAAATCAATAATCTGGCAACCGCTTACGTTTCCGCCGGATTACCCGCTGCGGCCGGGATCCAGACACTATTGTCACATATTTACTACGTTCTCATATTTAATATTATCTTCTATTAAAGCTTTATTCCACGTATAAGGGTTTCCAAGTACAATGTGTAGTCTCAGAGGACACACCCGGGTATCGCAAAAGGACCGCGCTGGGAGTAATAAAACGTTAGCAACAAAGGCGCTCTTTGTTTCTTATTTTCATTTAATTATAAAAGGTACTTGACTTTTATGCGTAGGCTGATGTTGGAATATTTAGGAATAATGAAATATTTTTTGGATGAATAATAAACAGGTGATATTTGTGACTGTAGATGGAATTTAAAATTAATTTACTTGATTTACTATTGCCTAATTACTTGCTTCTATTCCAATTAGTATAAATAAAATGTCTACGTTGACTATAAGTACATAGTTCTCTGTGCCAGTGAGGTAGAAAAGTAGTCGTTACATCAGGCTCTGCCCTAGAAACCGTCATCATTGTTCGTGCCTTTGCAAGACCTCAATTTTAAGAAGCTTTTTACCTCTCTTACGGCGCGAGTACATGCTCCGCTGTAAGCCCACATACGTCACGGACATTACCTAAATGATAACAGTTACATATATGATACCAACTCGAACTATGATAATAGACCTCTTAGGTATATTATTATTACTTTACAATTTGTCGATACGCTCCCACTTAGTGATAAGGCAATCTTATCGGCGAACGAGGACATCACTAGACTTGTAAATTGATAAATAATTAATTATAGCCCAGTTTGAAGTGCACCTATGCGCGATAAAATAAATATTGGCAGGTTTTCAATTCTTAGATTTTCAACGTCAACAATGTTGCTATTTAGTTTCTATTATTTGATTTATATTTTTACTCTTTTAAATCTTGTAAGCACTCGTTTTAAAATAAAAGGGTAATAGAACGAGTATCTTAAGTGTTGAGTTAATGATTTTACCAGTCCCTCGGTAGTCGCTCCGCTGCGAGCGCGGAGGTAGAGCAATCGATCACGATCGCCTGTTTAGCATTCTGAGCGGCTGTTGTGGTTAGTATTCATGCTATTAATGCCGGGAATAGGTACAAGTTTCATACATTTACGTTCTCTACTCCAGACTCTTTGTAAGAGAAATTATCGATTTATGTTCCATTTTGTGTTATGTTCACTGTTATCCTTATTATAATGGCTTTGTATAGAGGAAAGCTTCTCAGAATATTGTCGGGTGCTAGTTTGTGGAAATGCTTCCTCACTCCGTAGAAACGACAGAAGTTCCCTTGTATTAGATTTCCAGTGCTACACAATACAAAGTTACAGCATTAAATAAATAAGACGAGAAAATAAGCTTATAGTAAAAATGAAGAGCAAGGAGTAAAATCACAATAAACTAAAGGATTGTTATTCCGTCTTCATATTATGAAGAGCGCTCAGTTAACAGCGCTATCTCAATTTTATTTTCATTCGGAGTATCTTCGATCCGATATAAATCTAGTTGTATTTATTCTAGTGGAAATACATTCAACAATTACATTCCGTAGTACAAACACACATCTAATAAAGCAATAATCGTTACGTACAGTTTGTTTATCATAACAAACGGTTTATCTCTACCCACACTAACAATCTAAATTCGACCTAAACACGATACTGCAGAACACAATTTTCTGTGTACGAAGTAATCACGTAGAGTTTTTTTTATTGAGAGCAGTTATCAGTTGTAATCGATGCGCATTACCAATGGAATTGTCACAATGGCCATGCGCGTGCGCAATCACCAACTGAATGACAATAAGCGACCATTTTGATTTGTTCCCATTAGCGGTTAGCACTGATTTGATGCAATTGATATAGTCATACACATGTACCGTCGTGATATGAATTCCATAACTATTTTTCGCATATTGTAAGGCAATAGAAGCTTTGGATGAGCCACCACATGTAGTCCCAGACAACTAGTGGCTTATGAGCTAATGTTATTAGTTTTAAAATTACTTAGGACGTATAAATCTTGACCTTAATTTGTACAGTCGCCGGCCCGATTAGGAAACTGGGCTGGTCGTAGGCATAAATTGATTGGTTAGACAAACACGTGGTCTAAGGAATCCTAACCGGAAAATATAAAAAAAATAAATAGACCACGAATTTCTAAGAGCGCAAACACTTACCTAACAGTTGTTCTTTTTTATTTGTTCATCAAAAACAATAAAACGCGATACAATATCCCTGACAACACAAATAGTATAATAGAAAATCCAATTTCACGGCTTTTGTCGAGTCATCAAGCCAGTCACACCGTTGGAATAGTTTCAGCGCGGCGTTCGGAAACAAAAAGTAACAAATTACCCCCCACGCGTTACGGTCGCGATTGTGACTCTCATTGACCTATTAATACATGCGATCCGAAATAAACGCGACAGCTGGCCGAGTTCGAGTGCTAAGTGATGATGACAGGTATTCGAGAGCACCGACATCGACACGCCGGATCACCCGTCCCTCGGCGGCAAAGGAGACTCGGAAGGAGGAAGAAACACTTAACGTGGATATAGCGTTTTGAGTTTTAATTTGAATAAAATATGATGGTCGATGGCTACATCTTGTTTGAAGATATTTACTCAAAAAATAATGACAAGTATTTATGAAGTATAAGCTTTGGAAAACAATTTAGGAGACTAAGCTCAGTTTAAATGTTACGGAATATTAATGTGGTCAGACAAAGCCAAAATAGGGCCGAGTTACTCACGTAGGTGGGTCGCATTTTGGATAATGTTACGCGAGAAATCTTAACATGAATGGAGGCCTCGGAGCCGCCACGCTCTGCTTCACGATCAGTGGGCCCAATGTCACCGCGGTGCTCATGCAAGACCTGTGCGGTAACAATCCGGAGCGGCATTGACTAACAAACCTGATTCGCGGCACTACCGTTGCCATGTGCACCTGCTTCACTTGAAAATGGATTTAATCAGTCCATCTCTGTCTGTATTTTACACCAATGATTAAAGACCAATGAGAAATGCTACCTATTTAGAGAGATTCCTACCAAAGAGGCAAGATACCAAAAAGTAGAGATCTTCAATTTTTCAATAAGAATTCATACAAGGAGTTTGGAAAATATTTATGCTGATTCAGAATTTATTTTGTTTTCAAAAAAATTGATAATTGTTACAAAATAACACCATAATCTGTTAGGTAGGTATTGATTACAATTTGATTCTTTGATAAAATATATCTATACTAATATTATAAAGCTGAAGAGTTTGTTTGTTTGTTTGTTTGTTTGTTTGAACGCGCTAATCTCAGGAACTACTGGTTCGAATCGAAAAATTCTTTTTTTGTTGAATAGACCATTTATCGAGGAAGGCTTTAGGCTATATAATATCACGTTGCAACTATTAGGAGCGAAGAAATAATGGAAAATGTGAAAAAAACGGGGAAAATTGTTCATCCTTGAGGGCTTCCGTTGCGTGCGCTGCGAAAACGGTTCAAGATACACACAATATATGTATGTAAGAATTATTCCTATTGAAATGATCTAAAAAAATGTCCGCGACAGTATATGTCTATCTTTTAAGAATAACTCACTAGAACCGTTTTTATGGTAATCAAATTCGATCGAAATTAATGCATCAACGCACAGCCCAAACTACTGGACGGATCGGGCTGAAATTTGGCACGCAGGTAGATGTTATGACGTAGGTATCCGCTAAGAAAAGATTTTGATAAATTCTACCCCCTAGGGGATAAAATAGGGGATGAAATTTTTTATGAAACTTTGACAAAATTAAACCGATCGGGCTGAGACTTTACATGCACATAGGTACTATAACGTAGGCATCCGCTAAGAAAGATTTTGATAAATTCCACACATAAGGGGATGAAATAGGGGATGTTTGTAGAAATCTTCTTAGATTTTTGACTATAAACAAGTCTCAGGGGCAAACTCTCAAATTTGGGGGTATTGACTTGAGAGAACATTGCTTCTCTCATGGGCAGTTCTATGTTGCTTGCTCACGAGTAAGTTCTCCCAGTAGCTTGATAGGTTTAGCGCCAAATGTCAAATTAGTTAAGAATATTGTGTACAAGGAAGTTTTGTAGGCCCTAATTTTTACACTAGCTTGCTAAACAATAATACTTCTTAACGCGTGCGAAGCCGCGGGCAAAAGCTAGTCATTTTATAATACTGAACAAAATGTTTGTAGTTAGGTACAATAAATCGAATTAAGTATTACCGGCACTCTGGGTTTTCCAGTAGTAGCTTACCGAATTTTTGACATAGTTACATTTCTCTCTCTTTTTTATAAATTATTTGATATCATAATTTTGTTTTTTCCTCTTCTTTTGAGTATCTTTTTAAATATGATTATGGTAGAATATTAATTTATTTATTTATTAGTTAGATAATCTTATTTATTTGTTAGCTATTCTTTATGTTTTTATTTCACGATACTGTAAAAATGATGTGAGGTAAGCTGGCAGTAAGACGGTCGGCGGTCGCTCTCCTGAACGATGACGTCACACTGCGAAAAGTTTACGTAAGGGTTGCGGACGGGAGCTGGCATGCTCGCGGAAACTGAGCTCTTGATCAAACTGACGGTAATATATCGAAGCTCACCCGCTTTATCGCAGATATTTCTAAAGATTTTTCAGTATTCAGTGTTCAACACACGCTCTCAATCCGTGTCTAAATCTTATCTCGGATTAGACCATCAGAACTCACATTCCCATTTGCCAAGAGCTTTAAAATAACAGTTATTCCTTATTGTTACTTATATGAACTCCGATTCCATATGAGAAAGTTTAGATCGACTTGATAAATCAACCCCTAACTGTCATAGCGAGTTGTCGAAACTTCAGGCAGTCGTAATCGTCTACACTTAGTATCGAGAACTTCCGTATCACGATACACAAGTCCTTATGTAATTTCTTCTCGGTAATTACGTTTTTCCTTGTATGAGCAATATCATGGACGAACGAAGTTTTCGTCGCTGACCCTGCCTTTGACCGGCTTATTGCCGATTGACTTTGCATAATGAACTGTAAATAAAAGGTTTTCGTACAGACTGTAAGAAATAAAATGCTATCTGTTTAAATAAATGTAGTATTAATACCAACTTTTATTCCCATTCCGTTGTTAGAAATATTGACATGAATACCAGTAGCGATCTGATATTGCCGTCAATATGTAACAATAGTTTGGCGATAAAACGTCCGTATAACAGACGCTATGTCGAAGTCCGTGTAACCAAGTTGGACTTTGTGAACAAATGTGTGTATTTCCAAATTCCTTTGGTTTTTATGTGCAAACATGGAGCTTGTTAAATAACTAACAACTTGCCTGTTTCTATTCTATGTATCGCCTACAGAAGAAAACTGAGTTTTATTTATCATATTATGCAGTACGAAAATTATCTCTTACATGTTATCGCATAAAGAAATGCACGGCTTCTGTTGATTCAAGGTTTAGATAAAAAGTGGAGACTGTCTATATTTGTTTTCGCTTACGTTAGGTAAGGGCCATCCTTGACGACGGGCTAAAAATAAAGCACTACATGCAAACAGACGTTAGCGGAATATCGCAAACATTCATGACCCGAGAGCCAAGTAACCCATTTGATATACTTTATCTTATCTATTGCCACTCTAATTGCGCTTGTACCCGAAATATGTGACGAACAACATTTATTTGGAAATGTTTTTATACCTACGAATAAATGATAACCAAAATTAAGTTCATAAATATTTTTGCGTTTACGTCGAACTAATAGACGACGACTAAACTGGGATCAAAGAAAGAAATTAATTAATGTAGGAACATTTAATATTACGGCTTGCCTGATATTGAACACATATTAAAAGTTTAGAAGTTAACATTGTAAGAAAGAATTCTAATTAACATTCAACGTAAAAAATGTAAAGGAATTTGTACCATTAATATCCAATTAAATCGTTTACGAGTTACCGTCTACAACATAGTATGGCACACAATAGGAGGTTGTCGGGCTCGTTTGGATGCGCATGCGCAAGCCATGCGCTAGGAACTTTCGTTTTTTGAACAAGTATACATACACGATTGCGCAACTATTACACTATGACTTAGAAGCCTACTTACATTTTTGGAAGACTTTCACCGCTTTACCGTTTAAAGTTTCTAATTGAAGAGTTAAAGGAAGGTTTGGTTTTAAAGGAAAGTGAAATTTAAGCCGTAGTTTATTTTGAAATCAAAGATTTTTTTCTCTTGTTGAGATTCCTCAAATAACTTTCAGTGAATCCTTTCAAGTCCACGTGCATATACTGACCGTGCAGATCAAACAGTCTTCCAATAAAGCGGTCGTAAGCTGCAGTTATAGGCAAGGCTTACGCCTGCTTCGTGTAAATACCGTGAGCTACGTACTAAATAAGTAAAATCTAGCTAGTCTAAAATTCCCACCACGGTCATACAATGGCCTTGCGTATCAATAATTGAGCTGTAAGTGCGGCACACATCGATTGCACGCCATTGTGTCGCGTGCAAGCCGCCCACTGCATGCACGCTCTATGTTGTGAAATCCGTGAACACTATCACGGAAAGTGCATTTAGTCCCCAGTGTCACGTAACTCGCTGATACAGATCGGCTATGTGACTCAGATTCGGGACACAGATTTGGAAGAGGTGCTCCATGCGGACTCGAGACTAACTTACGTCACGGAAATCGATGACGACAGCAGAATGCTCGCCGGCACTGGCAACCCTCCATGTTCCGAGCAGTTTTTACAGCCTAGTTCGGCTTTTGACGATATATCCGCCAAAGTTTCCCTGAATTCAACCTCATTTCTCACAACGTTGTTACCAACATTTTCAAAGCAATTTTAAACGTTATGCTTCTTAGTAGATATATTGTTGTTGCTCTTATTTTGTAAGTTCAAAAAACTTTGTAGTGAATGATATAGAGTTGTAATAATAAAAACGGTCATTCTCGCGTGATATACACAGTTTATCTATTTTAACACAATCATAAGCGACCTCAATGCTCAAATATATTATTTGTGGGCTCTAACATAAATTCGTTTTACGCTACAATTAGAGCAGGAATTAGGACGTGTATTACAATTTATTACGATTATATAGAAATATCTTTCACTGCAGAGCATACGGAGGTTTGAGAGGAGAGTTTGTGGCTAATGGCCGTGTCGAATTCTAGCCGTGAAATGTGACGGAATAAAAAGGTTGTAAACAAGTTAGTGCATCTAAAGTGATGTAACAAGAGGCACGTCCAGGGCTCTCGCCGCTTTTGTGGTAACCGTTATGTACTGAACTACAGCTTGCTTTGTTAAATCTTTTGTAAGAAAAATGCTTGCAATTCTGAAAATTTTGTCTGAAATTCTCGGTAGCTAACCGAGAATTTTGTAGGTACGTTAGCAAAAATGGGATTTATCTATAAAAATACCAAAGTAAAAAAAGAGGAAGGTATAATTCTAGCCCAAATATCAAAGCATTCAGTTTTGACGCTGCGTGGTGTATCAGTTAAATCGGAATCAAAGCAAGCCTTTGATAGCCACTGGAGCGGACAGCCCGTGAATTGGCAACGTCACCAGATGAACATAACACTTGTTTTTGACTTGTTGTTACGAAAATGCACGAATATTTATTCCAGATTCGCAGGAAATAAAACAGAAAATGAAAATTCAAAGCTGTGAACGCTCCTCCTCAATATTTTAGTTTTGCGGCGATAGATTTTAAAAGCTATTGTTTGCTGGCCGTGACAAATGTTACTTTATGTACTAAATATAGAACTGCTACAGAACGAAAGCTAAAAAAAATATTTGGTCATCCACCACGTACGTTTTGCTAGTTATTTGTGTCGTTGTAAGTAAGCATATCAGTTTATTAGTTCATAATAGGAGTTAAGATGGTGCAAACAATGCTACGTCAATGCGGGATAATCGTGAGCTAAACCGTCCATATCTGAATGGCGACGAGAGAGCATTCGTGAAAAGCGTTGATGAAGCTAAAGAGGTTGTCGAGAGGCTCTGGAGTACGACTTTTTATCTGGCACAAGCGCCAAAAGGAAGTGCGCCCTCGCCAACGGATAAATGTACAAGCGTATCTCAATAAAAATACCCTGGAATTTCTTCAACCGTACAATTTAATTGAATATATAATGACCAACATAAAAGAAAAATGAAATACATAAAATAAATTACCCTCTTTTTATTATATTAACGGCGCAAAGTTGTTTATTTTAAATTTCTCTGGAGTCAAGAACTCAATAAACGACTGAAAAACACGCGTCGGCTCCCCGAGGCGAACGATTAAATTACATCTTAGGTGTTCTTTAATCTCTGTATAACTAAGTTTGATTGCTAGCTTTTAGTTCAAACCTTGATAAATTAGAGCGTTGATTAAATTTACGGGCACTGTGTTGATATTGTGTTGAACTTCCCAGTTCGGTGCCCGTCAAATCATAGACCAATTCGTTTGAGTGCTACCCCAATCAGAAGCGAGATCGGTTATTTGTACGCGATATTTAGCTATGGGATGGGCGTAGACCTAAACGAGGTTAACGACCCGATATGACGCCATTTCTAAATCCTTGAACGATTAAGGAATTCGGGTGTGTTGCCAATGATAATGCATATTTCTTTATAAATTAAGCAAAGTTTTTGTGTTTCAGTTGGTAATGTGCTTGAAGGATAAATATCTGAAACCGTGATTTAGAAACTCGGATATCCTCAAATTAAAATAGATGATTGCAGAAGCAGAATCCAGTTAAATATGGCCTAACAATCGCCATTTATCATGTAGTCACGTTCATTAAAGCCTGCCAACGTAACTCTATTACATTCAGTTTCTTGTTAGCGCAGCGAAGTCGTAAATTTTGCTGTCAATTCATTAAACACACATATGTAAACAGGTTATTGAAAACTGTCCTGTCTTTACGACGTATGACAAATGCTGCATGGGAACAATATAGATTTGTGCGCAATCTTGTCCAATTATGTTTTACGATCCCAGCATTAATTGTTTGTGGTTGTACACCATTCGAATATTGTAAGACATTCTGAACCGTGTTTAATGTTATTACCACTAAATTGTTCTTGATTTTAGCATATTTGTGTATTTTGTCACGGTGGCCGAAGCCAGCAGTTTCTTAATCCATGACAGCTAGTTTCTGGTGTTATGCAAAACTGCCTCTTGACCTCCACAACCCTCTGAGAAATTAGACTCGGCCCAAGCACCTGCTAACATTGTTTTAAAACAATGATGGTGAATATTTTAAGAATTTCGACAGTATTTTTAGAATTCCTTAGCGTCTTAAAAATACAGCTACCTCGCTGCCGTCCGTTATATTATCTACAAAAGACTCTTAATAATTCTGTTTCTATGCTATAAAACATATTTTATCCAACTTGGTTCTTTATCTCGATGGCTAAAAATAATTCTCAAGTTGAGTTGATGATAATGGAATTTATAAAATAAACATAAATTGTTTCTTTTTGTGGTTCTTTCATAGCAAAAGATATTAAATGTATTACAATTAAGAAGCCCAAGAAGGTTTTCTTCGCCTTCAGTGGAAGTTGCGCAGTGTATTAGGTCGATCGATAGATATTTGGTGTTTTGACACCATTACCACTGCGAACTTCTGTGTTACCGCATTCTGATCATTAATCTTAAATTCAGAATAGGACTGAACTGCTCAAGTAATATTACTTCTAACTTAGCTTGTATTTTATGTTGTAAAAATAATATTAATATGATATTGAGTTCGCAATTAGGGTGAATATTTTACAACAGGCGTTGCTGTTATCTAGTGAGAACATATTAAAACAATGATAACCTTGTCTTATTATAACAGAAATACGGTGTCAAATACAAAGTTCCTTCAGTTCCTCAAATATTATATGCTGCTTAATTTTATCAGACAATAGGTGGATCATTAATTAGAGTGTCGAGGTATAACTTCCACGGGTTTTCGTCACATCATCGTGGATAGGATAAACCGGCGCTATACACGTCTAACGAGCGATGGCCCCGCGGTATTATAATATTAAAGTGATGGTATTTCCCATCATTTAATATTGTTGAAAACCGTGACACTTGTTTGCAAAAACAAAAAATCATACAAAAAGTCTTCTACGTGTAATTAACGTAAAAATAAATTGGACACCTAAATAAAATATTATTTAGTTTACAATCTAACCCTTAATATTTTACATCCAAAACATTCTTCATGTAATAAAAAGTTAACGATCGTAAAATGTCCTCGATTCAATCTATTTCTACGAATTCGCAGCAGCCGACGATAAATTTAATAAATGAGCCATAATGGTTTTCCAATTTACCATTTTTCCAGGCAGTCTCCCGGGAGGGTCCGCGCCTGTTTTTCAAAGAGCGTCCTTTATACAGCACGTCTGGGTTATTGACAGTTGTATCCGAGCCGGGACACCCTCCCTCTTGCGTCATTTCCGTTCGTATTCTACCTTCGGTATTTGCATTACTTCGTCTAGCATCCTGAATTTCGCTGGCCATTCCTAAACTGTGCCAAATAGCGGCTGTCTCGGCGCAAAGAGGTTTGTTTAGACAACCCCAAAGTTTAGACATAATTCCTCACTGTTGTCCGCTTGCTGTAGCATGTTCCTTTAAATAGAAATTTTAGGGTTAGGTTAACCAAAGTATGCCGGTTATGTGCCGTAGAGCCCCGAATATTTTCAATATGTCTCCTCCTCCCCTTCTGACCTTAATGTGTATATATTTTGATTGTTGTGCTAAGTAGGTCGGATAAATTTCATGCATAATGCATGCTTGATGCGCTAACGGGCTGGCGTCATGTCGTCATGGGCCTTTTTTAGATAGCCGTAGATAACCTCTGAGCCCCGCGGGACGGAGACTGGCGAGTGATCGGATCACGCGTGATTTATTAGAGCCATACGCGGCCATTTTGCTGAAAATGCGGTAAAAATAAACACCGCCATGATGCGGGTACGCTTTACACAAACTTTGTTGGGAAGATTAAAGCGTTTTTGGGAAGTTACACGGCCATGTTGATCCGGGAATTTATAAAGCGTTTCGCGTTCTATTCTTTATGGCGGATTAAGTATTACGTCAAGGTATTAAGTCTTAAAAAGAAAGGTAATTTTATTAAAAAGTTACTAGCGTTCCCATTAAATGGTTTGATGAAAAGGCGGCATCTACGTTTTGTACATGTATGATGAAGATGGGAGACAAAGTCCTATTAATCTCGGCAGCAAGCTCCAGATCAAAGCACAAAGATGAAACGCCTGCAGCCTTGTGCACGCCGGGTAATGGGAACACGCTGAGAACCATAACACGCTGAGAACCATATTTATATTGTGAAGCTCGAAATTCTGCATTTGGGAGGTCATATTGAGATCATATAAGTTTAAGATTAGGCTTGAGTGTCAATTAATGACATTGTTTTACAGTGAGAAAAAAAAACTTGTTCTTAAATCAGCTCCTTAAACAAAGCCTCTTCTATTTTAACACACAAATTAAACATTAGCGTGAAGTTCAACAAGAAACAACTTGACAAAAGCTATTTGGCCTAGATTCGCCGCCCTGTGTAGGCTGGTGCATTACGGCTACAGCTTTGACGATGAAAACCGCCACCAGTGACACAATTCCGCTGCAGCGTGAATATTACAGCGGCAGTTGACTGGCATTGACGTCAAACTGCGATTGTTGCCATCGATTGGTCGTCAATGTCGCCGCTCGTCGCTAGAACAATGTGTGTGACAGCAATGGGTTTCACTTGCTTGTGATTTAACGATGTTGATTGATCGACGATAGAAGTATTACCGTATTCCCTCAAGCACATTTTACTTTTTAAATCTTAGTCTAAATATCATTTATCTGCTTTTCATGACGCATGAAACTTAAATACCATGTTAGACTAAATATTCGATTTCCATTACTCCCGACCTCAATGTTTTGAGTAATTATTATGAACATAAAATAGAATTGCAAATGACCAGTCAGACTAGTATTAATATAATATCCCACTGAGAGTATAACTACCTAGTTTATTAGTTATTCTGGTCACTGGTCTCATAGCTAAGAGCTAAACAAATGAATGCACATTGCTTGGACTTACCAAGGCCATGAGACTCGCAGTGCAAAGGCGTCAAACTAATGAGAGAACAGCGATATTGTATTAAAATGAATTATAATCTCGTGAAGATTAGATAGGTATTATTTGGAACACCCACTGTACTCACATTGAAACAGTCCGTTACACTAAAAGGTTTCGTAAGAGAACAGTTTAATATCACGTTCTATTAGTCGCGGTCATACTGCAGACTATTACCCGTCAGACGCGCTAGCTGAAGCTAAAACATTGGAGCTATTAAATTTAGTACACGTAGCATTGGTTTAAACTGTCAGCAATATGTTCGTGTCTAGAAGCTAGCATCGCCAAACTTTTAAAAGCTATGCATTGCCAAATGCGGCGCTTGGCAACGTGCGCCGTAAGGTCGCGACCCAGAACACGGCAGAGGTGCGGCGCGGTGCGGCAAACTCACCTATTTATGTTTATAATTCTACGACAAGCGACACGAACCACTTTCTAAGGAAGATTGCTATTAAAAAATAATTGATGCGAAAAAACGAGACTTCACCGCCTGTGAACACGAGCGGGCCATTAAAGAATAAGGTCCTTTGTCAAAGAAACCTGACCCACGATTTGAAGCTTATTATTTCAAAACAGATCGTTTCTTTTGTAAGACAAGCACCTAAAGCTTTACGATTTTTGAAAGAAGATTTTATAAAATAAAGTTTATTTCAAAATGCTTGCAAAATTAATGTGGGTTTTAAGTTATTATATACGTCAGGGTCAACCCTTCTAAGGTAGATTATCAACTCCCGAGCCGGTTAGATTAGCCCCAGATCTCCATTGTCCATGTGGGGGAAAATAATAAGCCTTTTTTTGCCTACCATCCGTCCTCTGTTATCCAGATAATGACGACATTGTACATAGAAATCTCTCTCTCATAGAAGTCTCTCGGAAAAATCTTTACCATTGTCCATATCTTTTCATTATGGTCTTGAATGGGTGCAGGCTTTAAATGAAAATTTATAAGTAATGTTTTAATTAAATGTATGACGTAAAATCGTAGGCAACTTTATGAAAAAAAAAATACGGAGTACGTGTAGTTAAATTAGAAAGTTAGGAGCACCAAAAGTAGAGTCCAATTTTAGGTACCTAACATGTTCTGATACTGTTTAATATTGGAAAAACAAAGCTGGGTTAAAAAATAAAAATAATTGAATAGATACAACAACGCTGACAGGCGTATAATAAATTCATTACCCCGCGTATTACCTACGTCATGAAAATCTATAAATCAATGACAACCCTTTTTATATTGGGTGCTTGCAATGTTTGAGGAAAATATGATTTCCCATCGCTTGGGCTGTAGTCGTTAAAAAAATGATACTTCTTTAGCAAAATGTATTTTCATCCTTTTATGTACTTGCGGCGTATTTTCCTTAGTTTTTCTGCTATAAAAGAGTATTGGATCGCAGACACAGTATTATCTTTCCATCTAAGAATCTTGTCTCCGAGAATGTTATTTTATCGACATCGTTTTTCTAACATTTTTTGTTAGCACTTTCAGCTTGTTTTAGTACCTCACTGCATTTTAAATTCCTTTTTTTGTTGTTTCGCTTTATTTAATGCCGACGTTGTCCCAAAAGTTTTTTGTTTTAGTGCGGTAAAATGTATAAAACAAGATAGATTAAAAAAAAAAGGATGAAACAGTAATATTTTATGTACGAGTATTACCAACGAGAACCAACCGCATTTTCCGAGCGGAAAAAATTGACTCTGAATTATTTTACCGACAGATTTCTGACGGAACCTGTCTAATCTGAATAAATAATATGTTTCCTTCGCAGAAACAAGCCTTGTCTTCGTTAAAACATTATTGAATAACTAACAGAAAAAATACATGTTGTGATGTATTGTCGCTCATATCTTGCGGCGGCTAGATGTGGCAGGTGAACAGCCATGCTCCATTTGAAATGAGGTCAAATGAGACGCGCCGTCAGCCGGTGGGATGCCACTCAATTGAAACATATTGAATGTAGGTGGCACACTAGTTTCTTCATATTGTTATGCACAACGGTGCTCCGCGATACATGACTTATCAAAAGCCACTATCTCTCAAGGTCTATTACGAGATTGCTGTGTAATTGAACCATTAGCCAAAAATGTTCAATTATTGTTTCTATATTAATATTCCCTTGGGTTACGTAATGTTTATCTAATGTCCTTCTATGTGGTTTGGTTACGTCTGAATGGATGAGCGCGGTTGGTGTGCAATTAATTATGAAGCCGAAAACAACAATGTGGAATTAGTTTTGTACTTTGTCCCTTCTCCGGCTTGTTTTCTTTTGGTTATGTTAGCCGTTTGTGTCGTTTTACTTCTTAAAATATTAACATATTCCCACGTTGGTCTAGAAGGAGGGTCGTTTTGTCGAAAGTGTTTTGTTTTGCATCCTCGGTTTCACCGACAGTCATTTCTGGTTTAAACTCATTTTCAGCAATGATTACATTCGGGTCCTTATATTTCTACCATCATCATTAGTTATCTTCTTGGTCGTATTTTCCATCCGTGATTAGATCTAGCATTATTAAGCGAATTAAAATGCATGTAAATAACTATAAAATAAAATGCTATTCTATATGCCTTTAAAATAAAATAAAAATCATTAAAACCAACACACCTAACACTGGCACGAGGATAACTATCCACCGTGCCAAAACAAACTTGCGAAATTAATTCGTCACCAAAACGCTAATGTTGGTGCTAATTAATACAATAATAAATTACTTTTGATGTTGGCTATTGAATTTTCATACACCGTCATTGCGACTGACATCAGCACAGGTCCTGCAGGTGTGGTTATAATACATACATAATATTGCACATCACACTGACTCATGCGAGCTACCGGATCTGGTACTCCAAAGTGGATTCCTGACGCTTTTGATCACCAGCCGCCACGCAGATGTAATTTACATTCTCAATTGGGATTTCATGGTCTTGATTGAACTGCAGTATCCACACAATTCCATGAAAACTCATTTGAATGTAGCCGAATGAAACCCAGCACTGTGTTTTGTTGTTTAGATTTTATCTTCCTTTCATTTATTGGATTCCATTTCAACGAAGCGAGTCAATTTATTCAAGCCCTTTCACGTTTCTAATCTGAAATATTTTCTATAATTACCTCTGTAAATTCCTATTCTATATATTGGGAGCAATTCCAAGAAGTTACTCAAATCAATTAGAATTTATCATTATATTTCTATGGGTAGTCAATAACGCTTTCAATTCATTCACTAGAAATTAATTCCCAAGCTTGTACATATTTGCCAAGCTTTGTGGAAATAATGCTTTTATTTCTTTAATGTATCGTTTTATGATATAAGGTTTGAAACCTTACATCGTTCGTTAGTACCAATATTATTTCTGAAACACACATTAGTTTTCTTGGAAAATTACATTATAATAGAATTTTGTATGTTTTTGTTACAAATTCTTTAGGAGTCTCCCCTAAGGAATATTTTTCTTTAATATTGTTGGGATCAAATTAGAATAACTTTCATTGTATGGATTTTTGGTTATCATTGCTAGACGAAACACAGTGATGGGTGTGTAATACTCACGTAGAGCTCGTCTCACCATGCTACTGTATGATCTGCAGCCGTGGAGCCGACATACCACTTCAAGGTGCTGGTGCCGTCCATGGTGGCGGGCGCCATCATCGGCAAGGGCGGCGAGACCATCGCGCAGCTGCAGAAGGACACCGGCGCCAGGGTCAAGATGTCCAAGTCCCATGACTTCTATCCTGGTGAGTACAACATTCTCTTAAATAACAGGCTTTCCAATTGTTACAGTAATTAATAATTCTCTGTAGAATTTTGAGACAACCAACATCAACCTCGATACGGTGCCGGTATTACTCATCGTAATATCAAAATTCCGCCTTCCTCAACTTTCACATTAATTTCCATTTACGGCGATCCCTTTATCCTTATCTTTGGTTAGCGGACTATGGCGGGCAATTATTTCCACAACAGTTTTGGAGCCCAAGCAATCAGGCTAACAAGGCTTGATAAAAATCTGAGGTCCATTCAACTTACATCATTTCGGCTTCGAATTGTCTAGGCGTGTCAAGGCTAGCGTGCGATCACTTGCACAACGTGGATTCTATTGTAAGTTTGTGTAAAAGTGTTAATGTAAGAATTAACAGGCTCATAGACGTGGTAAAAGATAGATAAATAGTGTTTATGCAGTTTCTGTCTGATACAGACCGGACTGTCTGATTTATTTGCCATTTCTGCGATGGAAGTTTGAGAATCTGCCAATATTTAGGAAAGATAAAGTGTTTAATGAGGTTTTAATAGGTTTGTTGAATACAATATGACTCGTGATAAAAACTGTAATCAATATGAGTAGGTTTTAACGATCGGAAGAAAAATACTGGTAATGGCGTTCCTGACGTATTAAATATTTATATGTATATGTCTTCATTTCTACAACATACTTGAATATGTATACGAGGATACACATGTCGTACATTCTATTCCAAGTCACGACACGTTTTTGATATTTAAATGATAATTAATTGTTATGCTAATGTAGATATTGTATAAAAATAATATTAGCAGGTTGGCAACACTCTGACGATTTTATTGCCATAGTTTATGTCCACAATAAAAAAGTTTGAATTCTCTATTTTATGGTTGAAACTGGTTGTGGTTAAGAAAAAACTGTAATGGATGAATACCAAGCTAAACTTTTCTGATTTGTGTGTTTTATACACGAAACATACCATTTGGAATTCTACTCTGAACGTTTTCAAATGAATACTACTTTCTCCATATTTTCATGTAAAATTTTATTTGATTGTTAATTACAAGTAATCTAATTACTGATTGAGTCTAAAACAACTTTTGGAACTTAGTCTAGTAGATGAATAATTCGTATAATTGCTGTTTGAGTCACACAGCAAACAATATAGTATGTAACAAGCAGCCAAACAACTTAACCAGTTTAGCAGAATATAGATATTATGCGCAATTCTCGCACACAGTAGCGCTTCATTATAATGTAGGTCACAGTGTCAGGTTCGATTTCCGAGCGGTGGCTCGCACTCGTAACGCCGCATAGCAAGCAGCTCTGATTAGACATGTCGCCCTAGTACACGCTAATATTATCATTAATGTTGAATAGCTTTGTACGCCTCAATATATTCTATTCATGAACACAAAAAGGACTTTCTTTTATGCTGTTTGATCTAATTGTAATGATAAAGTACGTTTTTCTATTTGTATTCATAACATCATTTTTACGCGTTAAAATGTTTTGCTTCAAATAATACAAAAAAGGAATGTTTACTTCTGTTTTTATTCTGAGTATATTTCTGCAAAGCAAAATATTAAACAATTCTCACTAAGTTTTCTCCAACGTTTGTAATCACGTAAACGTTTATATTTCATCTGACAATGCAGAGGATAGTGGGAGCTGCGTAGCGTTTGTCTTGGATACGCGACGTGTAGAGCTTAAAAGGTCACGTGACCTTTTCTCGTTTGTACCAGAATAACTATGTATTTTTAGACTTTATTAATGATTACTATTCATTGTACGTGTTGTTCTAATTTCTATAGTAAACTTACCGAGTCGACTCATTACCTCGCGCATTATTTGCTGCGTTAATTAGAAATTGTTGTTTATTTTAAGTAAACACTAGATTTATAAGCTAAAGTATTGCCTTACGTGCGTGCTGGCCTACGTAGGTACTGGCTAGGTATACAATGATGTCAGATTACGTCACTCGTTACTATTTACAACGATGGAGTCACACATTATTATATGTTTTGTGGTTGTTTGTATTTAATTGCGGGCGGCCTGATGACTGCAGTGGTGTAGTGGTTAAGCTTCATAAGCCGTGTTTGATAACACGCCCGAACCCGGATGGGGGCGGCCTTGATTGCATTTACTGAGTCATACGTAAATTCGTAGGCTGCCTATTGTATGAACAGCTATTTTTGGCTCAAAAGGTTTAGCTTTTCCCCTTGTCTGCCTTCTATGATTACTTAACAGATTATGATGTGTCTGCGACCTCTTTGAAAGATGAAATTGGCTAGAGCCGTTTCTGCTATAATAATAGAAAACTTATACATATAACATGTGTCTAATATGGACTGTTTGTATTATCTCTGAGTATATTCAGCATTTCGCCCTATTTACTTTCCCTCCTAATTAGTTAATTACTGTTAGAAGCGTTACCCGACATGGTAGGTGTAGGGAACCTCTCAGCCTCTCAAACAACACTTCCAATTAGAACAAATACGTCTGGCAATTAATAGTTTTGTGCGTGAATCGAATCACTAACTAATTGGGGCGTCACAATTATGTATTGCCTAACTAGATTTGTGTCTCATTACTCTGACCTAGAATATCTAGTCCGCATAGTATTGAACGAAGTCGTTTCCCCGCTGTCTATCTCTATAAATGCTTAAGTCTTTAAAACTCCTTTTTTAATTTATGAACTGTTTCAAGAGGAATATTCTTTGAACGTTAATGATATTTAGTTTTTTAATATTTTTATCAAGCGACATCATTTGTACCAATTTATTTACTTTTTCTATACAAGTCCACAAATTAATTGGTATATTTCACTTGTTTCGTCTCTATTTTGTCCATCCTAAATTAGGCCGCGTCCTCACCAGCAAGATTAACAAAGTGGTCGGGCAAAAAATACCCGTGACAGGCGCACGCGCAATGAATGACATTAATTATCCTGGCCGTGTCCTGTGCCAAATTGCTTGATGTAGTTTAGTCAACAATTTAGGTTAACTCCAATAGTGGCTCATCTGGTAATAAACAAACACCGGTTATTACTTGTGCGAGTTTCAACGTAAAACACTTGTTTACTGTTCCGCTCGATACGGTCGTGTTATCTTAATTATCATAATTAATGTATACTGATATAGGTGGGGACATTAATTGGCTTTTAATCTAAGAAAATTATGTTTCTTTTTCTAAATTATGTAACTTATTTTGTAATTTGATGGTTGCTAGGGCAAATTGAGGATTATAAATTCAAGATCTCGCTTAGAAAGTAAGTGTGTGCGAATGTATATTTAAACAGTTAAAAGGCCAAAATGATAGACCATTTAAAGGCAGTTATGGCCCATCTGTATCGACTGAACGAAGTTCCACCGACTCACATAAACTATAAAGATTTATCTCACCTTATTTACTTTGATGTTGTGAATGATGTCAATGTCGAGCGATGCGCGCGCGCATGTTAGCCGCCCGTAGTATCCGAGTGTCGATGGAATATAGACTAAACAACCCAATAAATGATGGCTACAGATAACCATATCATACGTTTAAAGACATTATTTTTATAATTTATGTAACTTTTAGTATCTGTCATATAATACACAAAACTAGAAATAAACTTGTCATCGTTTTAAACGGTATGATGCAATAATTTTGATGAACGCAACAGAAAAGTGTTGAAAATATATTTTTTCTTGTATGTATGCGTGTGACTGTGATGTGTGATGTCAAGCTGCCGCAAATAGCATGTCGGTGTCAGAAACAGGCAATGTTGTGTAAACTAACAAGCTGCTTCAACTGCACAGCTAGCTAAGAAGACTCCATCGTTCTCTGAAAGCTAGCTTATGAACATTTATAATAGAGTACCAGATTAACTGATGTTTGCCAACCTTTAGCAAAGGATTATGCGCAGTGTATTTTTCAAGAGCTCAGTGGCTCAGTGCTCCGCGGTGAAGGACCGGAGGGTCTCCGAGTTGTTTGTATGTCGACGATCAAAAGCTCTAGAGTAATCTTCAACATGACTTAGTATGTATAGCTTTGCTACTTGTATAGTGCTGTCACAATCTACTTGTATTTTCTTACTTGATAATACTTTTAAAGAAGATATCTACATATTTCGTAAATGAAACATCGAACAGTCCAAGTCGATCTGAACAAGTAATACTATTACTTTTATGAGTAATTCAATTAGTGCCGTATGTTAAGAAACAAATGGCGCAATCAAGCATGTAGCTCGCCGCTCTCACGTACAAAATACATAAAACGATGAGCTCGTGACGGTAAGGCTATCGGGATCAGCGCGCGTGTCTCGCGATGTCATGTCCACAGCACGCGTGATTTGTGCCCATAGTGGCTGCAGTGCGCCCACGAGACTGACGAGACAAAGTAATCCTCGTGTGGGGTGCGTCGAGTGTGTGCGACTCCTCCCCGACGCGGGCTGACAAACAAACGCATTACTCACGCGGGATCAGTGAGGCTGAGCGCCAAGGAATGCGAACACTTGCTAACTGAGCCATCACTACTCGGCTTGTCTTTTACTGCAGCTATCTTATGCTCGTTGCGTTACGATACCAAAGTGATTAAACGATTTGTTAGGTATTTTATATCCAAGTTCATTTCCAGTTGAAAACCAGTTTCAATACGAGAAGGTAAACGTTTGTGTACTACACTATCATGTCGACACATACCGACGTCTAATCATCCTTGCAACATTACAAAACAGAGCAAAAACTCGACGACAGACCTTCACACATTGACACACCTTTTCCTTTCCCAACACGTTATTAACTGTAAAATAAATTTATAATTACCACGTCCTAACCTTGACCAATGTAAAGCGTGTGTAATCTGCTGAGCTTAGGAAAAAAGTTTGCACGATTTTATATTATAAGAGTAGGTGCACGACGCCGACGTCGCGTCGTCGCAGCGCTGCGGCGCGTGGCGTGACCAGCCCGTGGTTTATTCCTCGTGTCGCTCGCTTTATTTATTCGCTAGTTGGAGGGGAGTTTTTCCACGTGAATAATGTATGTGCTTACCCTTTGACAATCTGGACAGGTCGCGTGTTTCTTGGCTTAGGGTGTGCGAACCGGAGCGGGCCGGGCGACGAGCGCCGATTAACGGATTATGACGTGCACGTGTGACACAATTCGTAATTGCTTTTTTGTCTTTTTTCACAAGTGAAATAAATACTGTGTCTAAAATCAAATTAAATTGACACTGTTAACACTCTTTTTTTAATATTCTATTATCGCAGAGATGATATTCATTAAAAATATAATATTAATCCTTAATCTTTTATGATGTCATCACCATTACCATTTTTTTTGCTTAGATGACACTCTAGACCCAGTCACGTAGAGATATCAATGAGTCATTTACCTACGTAATTAACATCGACAGGTATTAAAATAGCTAAACTTGTATTAAACATCATGCTGTAGGTATTACCTAAATCTTCGGTATAAAATGGCGGACTGCCACAAGTTGGAGTCGTCTTTTTGTTGGTGAAAACTGTTTTCGAGACTGGAAAGTGAATTTAATACGATTGTAGCTGAGCTTTGTTAAAGCCCCTAAATACTAGCGAGTGAAATAATAAAGTTTTCAAAGTAAATAAAATTCTTCAGCATTTCGTTTCAGCTGGCTCTCGACAAAGCTGAATATTTTCACGTAACATTTGCATGTAAAGTAATTCATATAATTCACATAAGCCGGGCTCAAAGGTGAAATGTCTGAAGCATTCCCGTTAGTTGGATTGTTTCTGACATTTTGTTTGTTACCCTCCTCACCGGCCGGGCGGGCGAGCCGGGCGCGCGGCCGGCCAGCGGGCGCCGGGCGCCGGCCACTGCTGCCATTTCTTACATTGTTATTTTTATGAAGTTATTTACGCTTTGCGTTTCAGTGGTGGGATACGGGAATTTGATTTTATATACTGATATCATTTTCCTAATGAGGGTTGAATAAATAAATCCGACGAGTAAATATTGTTTCAAACGTTACGTTGTTCACATATATTTACGGTTTGGCAATAGTTTTGACTTCTACACGTGCTCCATTTAATATTTCCTTTTATACAAACCAATTTATTTTCGTAAGACTATCATACATTTAGACCATGAGTAAAATACCTCAACAGACAATGTTTATATAAAAATAGTTGTAATACCTACCCATCTGTAAATACGAGTGGTAAATCCTTGAGCAGTACTTAGCTGACATTTAATCCTAATTCAAGTGTTATCCGTCCGGAGATGTCGGATAACGTGTTGGTAACTACCGTATTAGAAGTCCCCAAAGATTTATCAGCCGCCGTAATCTTTTCGAATCCCCCGCGACCTTGCAACTAGTTAAGAGTGACGTTACGCTGTTCCGTTATGGTCGGAGAACATGTAGCCACGTTACCGAGAGAGAAATTAACAGAACAAGCAGCTAGTACGAAACGTGTTTGCTCTACATACTCGGAGCTACGTCATATCTCAAGGATTATAAGTTCCATACTAATTATACTCATTGGCCATTGATTCAAGTTTCTACAAAAAAAAAACCCACTGCTTTTTAATAATTTTCCTGTTTACCGCTCGGAAATTAGGATATTAGCGTTACGATGCTAGGTGTGGTATATTGTCTCCTTGAAAGCCTTGAGTGTCTATTGTGGTTATAAAAACGCCAGGCTAATGATAATATATAAGAGCCTTAAGCCCGCCTATCGATCAAAAATGTAAATGTTGGCACAAGATTTGACATTTAAAATATTCTCGGCTCCATGAGTAACCACTCATACGGTATGATTACTCAACACCCTTCTCCACTTTATTTTAATGAAGATAAAGGTGATATTCGCTTGAGTTTTTCATGTAGGTACATAGAACGTACAGTTTGTTAAAAGATAGGTTTTTGTGTAATTCAATCGAAATGTATTCGCATATCGATTTGGTTGCGTCACGGCGTCTAGTTGTGTGTGTATTGTTCTATGCTGCATATACATCGGACATATTAGCTTATTTATAAGATGTGATTACATAAAACAGTATGTGCAATGTGTATTAGAATATTCTTTATAACAACTAAACACATTCTAAATTATAGAACGTGTCTAAAATGTTTTCAAGACTAACTGAGTAATTACTTTGACTCTACTTCACTATTGTTTGTTAATAACTTGTACTATGTTTTCCCTATTTAAAATTATGACATGGTGTTAAGTAAATTCTACAGCAAACGCAATGAATTGAAAAGAAAAAAAAACATTTAATGTTTGTACGTATAACTGCAACTGAAACGACTAGGTTAAATAGGAATTTTATGCAAATGAAACCTACTTTAACAAACAAGAAAATAGTAGAATACTTATAAACACTATAAAACAGTAGGTACCTAGCATAGGTAATGTTAGCGTTTTCTTTTGTTAGCTTTACATTCTACTGAAAATAAAACTAATATTTGAAGTCAGCTGCTTTATCAGTCGGTATTACATTAGCATAGGTACAAATGACAATTTAATTCACCTAAAATACTCGGAACGGCGTGAAAGCAATCAAATTACAATTAATGGATCATTTAGTTCCGATATACGCCATTATTCGGTAGAGCTCACACCGGCCTGACGTCCTCATTAAAACAAGCCATTGTCGCGTGAATGTCGCCACGCTGCCACCAATTAAACATTATTATAAAAATACTTTAATAAAAGAGTATTTACTTCAATTAAACACCTTGGCTCGGTAAAAAATATCTTACGTTACCGTGACAAATAAACAAGGATTTTATGGTGATTACAGACAATCGAAAGATCGTATGTATTGCGCCAACTCCTACTAAAATTAGATGCAGAAGTTATGTTTTTCTACTTTCAGCTCTGCACAATCCAATTACGGACGGTCACCATGAATATTCAATTTCCATTATTCCTTTAAAGAATCTGCTAGAATGTTTAATGGTGCTACTATTGCTTGCCGCTTGGCTAAAGCAAAGTTGCAGACCTCTTGACATAATAACGCTAGACACAGTGGCATGCGCCGGCCGCGGCATGGCGGTGACCCAATAGCCACAGTACTTGAACAACTATTCTGAGAATAGCCCTTAAGAAATATCGACAGAGAAATCAAAATTTGCTGGCATCAGATTTTTATGAACATGGATTTCATTCTTAGTTATACATTTAGGAAACAATATAAATTTTTGGTATACGAACTTCAAATACGTCCCTTCCAAAGTAGGACTAGGTCTGAGACACTCGTGAACCGGAGCTTAATATTCATAGTCATTGCATTAAATTCCCAAGAGACGGTCAGTCCTCGCGTCCGTACTTAAACTATAGGGTTATAGGAAGGTTCCTCCCGGAGAGCCCGAAATCACCGCATTACTACATCGATTCGTACAAGTGTTTCCCCTCCGTTCTAACTGCTCCGAAGTGCACCATTACAGGCGGCTCTAGGGATTCAGTCATTATGCGAAGACACAGGATTAAGGGATTCTAGTTATCTTTATCTTCTTCTTGGAGTTTTTGTACAACAAATTAAAGTTTCGGTAATGTCTGGGGATTGAATTGTAATTACGAGGCCTTTACATAAAATACTAGTTAGGAACTCATTCATTACCGGATATCATATTACTGCCGGAGGTGCGTCATTTTCGACAGATATAATATTATTATGATGTATAATACCGAAGGGAATTGGTGCGTGTATCTTTTTCGCTGGTAAATTCTTTTCGCTTGGTCATTTTGGCCTGAGTTGGATTACAAGTAAAATAAAAAGAAGCCCATATCCTTTTAATATAGTTTTAAACCTTGTTGTCAAATCTCAATCTCCCGTCGCGACAGTCAGTAAATCAAGTCGTCCAATCAATAAGGTTCAGTATACCGATGTCCGGTACAAGTTGTATCGTATCATGATGCTTATCTGGCTGCGAATCGTGAGAACCATTGAGGAAAACATGGCAGGTATGCGAATCTTGTTGCATGCAAGCTGCCAGCCCCGCCGCCAGTCCCTTTGGACTTTGTGTTCATTTAACTTTTGTACTTTGTAGCTAAATCGATTAAAAAATGGGTTATGTGAAAATATTCAATGAAGTCTTTCATATTGTTGTAGTTACAGAAAGACGAAGACATCCACAGTCAGACAGCGTATAATTTGCAATATATGTAGCTAAGCAGTAGTTTTAACTGCTGTGTCTATAGGTAATCGTTTCTCGATACACATCGTCGTATGTTAGCACTTAACTGGAAATCGACCACTTTACCTTGTTTTATTAACTTAGAAAATTATACGTATTCCATAGTACCAGCTATAGGTATACTTCAATGTCGCTAAGTCAGTGGAAGCCGGAAAACACGAACTTAGAGGAACATTTTATTGTTATTTGATCTATAAATACATCCGTTAAGAGTCCCTTAAAACCGTCCCTCAGCTGGGCAAAGTTTGCCTCCTTTCCCTTATTGTCTTTGCCAGATTTCTTTAGTCAACATAAACACACCTATTACATTGGTAGGTGTGTATACAACTTGGCTACGGATCAAAAAAGTTTGGCTCGACCGGAAATATATGCTCTCGCTACATACCGGGGACACTAGCTTAATGAAGATGTATTACGAAATGTTTCAGTGCACAAAACTAATGTGCAATGTCCACTCTGTAATGCAATCGTACTACTAACATTTTAAGTGTTAAACACTGAAGATTGTGACGGCATTTCTGTTCAAATATAAGAATACTTGACTTGGAGAGGAATGTTTTGTATGACCGTCTGGACATTTATCTGTATTACGGCTTTTTACGAAAACCTTCTAGTAGTAACTAAACTAATCCTCCACGTTTGTTTTTAACGTACCATATTACTACAATGATAACTGGCTTGAACGCAGTACATGTAACACTACAAAGCATAACACAAAAACGGTACATTAAAGTTGCGTAATGACGAGTACATTTCGCACTTATCCATGCAATTATCACCGGGTATTAGATGCACAGGTTTTTCCATTACTCCACTAATGGCATAGAACCTGCTTGGAAACAATAAAGGTTAATTGTTAATTAATGTTGCATCGTGAACTACACAGTTTGTTCTATTGTTCTTGGCTGTCGTTAAAGTGGACGCCTTGTACTTACAGACGTAGGTTTATAGTGCCCATGGTCCACTCTTCTGAATTATTGCAGGCTAAATGTCAAAATAGTAAAACTGTTATTTATGATGCGTAATATAAGGTGCTATATTTTAATAGCTTTCAGCGTAAAAACCGAAAAAACGTTCAGTTAAAAATTTAAGTTAATATTTTCAAAGCAGTTTCATCGTTATAACCTAAAAACGGACCCATTGCATATAAATGCTGAATTATTAAAACAAAAATGGAAATATTTAAACGCTATAAAAGTTGCAAGAACAATAGATTTTTATTTGATAGCCATCGCGCATGCTAACGGAAGGACGTTCACGATAAATTGTTAGCGCACTACAGTAATGTAGAGCTGTTATTATTCGCGATGACAGATACGCTGAAGGAAGACTTACGAGTACCTTTGCTTTATATTAATAGCCAGCCGTGGCCTACTGTTTAACTAAGGCCTCCTTGCGACTGTGCCGCCTATCTTCTCGGCGCGGACAAAGTTAAACAGAGTTTATTCTGCCCTTTCAACGTCCGGAGTGGTTTGAGGTATCATTTTGTTAGCATTGAGTTACGAGTGTTTTTGTCGTGGTTAAAATAAGTTAATGTAGAGTTGATTATTATATTTGTAACAAGTTGCAGCAGTTACCGACGGAGTAGTCTTATTTTTACTTAGTCCAGTTGACAATTTGCATTAGCCTTAAAAAAAAGGTATTAGAAAGAAATCTTAGTTTTTCCGCAATATAACACTCACTTTTTTTAAAGCTGGTTGGACAGCGCAAGGCAATCCGACTCTAGCAAGGCCACTGCCGCTTCTATTGACGTAAACAACTTGACACAAATATAACTTACCTCACAAATCGCACAATATAACTTGAACAAGATAATACATTACAAGTAATATTCTAAAATGTGTTTACCGAACAACCTTGCCCGACCTCGAGCAGAAAAAAAGCAAAAAATCTCGACACACATTCGCTCATCATTCGTCGAGGAACTTGTCAGTCGCACGTCGAAGATATGGAGCTGGTATTTGGCTGAGCATCCGGGGCCTTGACCCAAAAATAACAAAACATACGTCTTGACACCGTCACATCTAGTAGAATACTTTTTGTTCTACTGTACGAGCTGTTCTCTATTGTCGCTATTGTCTCACTCCGAGATCACTTTCGGTTTTAGTAACCGCGTGTGGGACTGCTACGGTTTACGTAGCGGCGTGACGTAATGTGACGACATTGTAATATTCTCATAGAAATCACCAAAGTCAGCAAAAACCTTTCGCCGCCGTCTTTACAGCGGTTTTGGTAGTGTCGGAATAGCAGCTCTACATTATATGTGCTCAGCTTTACTCAGTGTTTGCGCTTACATAGTCTTGTTGTGTGCATGTTTAACTTAGTTGGGTCTCTGAAGAGCTGTACAAGCCTGTCATGTAATATTCGCGGCACTTAACTCTCAGTTCCAAAATTAACGTATAATTTAGCACAGTTATACGGATGTAATTTGTTATGTCATTTATAAAAGCGTGCGAATTAAACGTGCAAATAAAAAGGGAAAACACGATTCAAGGCCGTTCCTAAATTATGAAGCAACAGCATGTTAGATATTAATTAGGAATAAATAATTTAATTATGCAAAGTTAATTAAAACGTACGTGTTCTGACTATTTCTGACACATAGTTACAAGTACAAATAAGTTTCATTTTATTTGCCTTTAATAGCGGCAATAAAAACGTTATCTTAATGACATTTCGAGTACTAAATCTATGTAAATTGTACGATAACATTAGCGCACACCGTGTACAGATGTGATGTAGTCGCATCGCTCAGGACCTTGCTCTCATTTTGTGCTAGCTCATAACTGTGGGATCATACCACATTTATTGACTTATTCTATTCTTTCCAATCGCTCGCAATTTACCGAATAGCTGTGGCTATCTAAACAGGTTTATTATACGATATTGTGGAATCTATTAAGTGCTCTATCTACTAACGAAACGTGTGCTGCCATCTATCGGTTGATTCACTTTAGAACAAGTTTTTTTGGTAAGCAAAGGAGGAAATATGAAATAGTCACAACTGAACCTTTGAAAATATATTATAGTAACCGAAATTCATTAGCAACATTCATGTTTACCCGATGACAGTTTGACATTGCTCGCGGTAACTATGAAAATAAAAAGACCGCTCTGAATAGTTGACCTACATAGTAGGAACGTTAATGATTTATAACAAACTCGAGTACTTAATATACTAGTGTTTCATAACTGGCAGTGTAAACACGCGGAATATCTTCGCGCGAAGTACTACAATAACTCAATAGCATGTATAATTGGATAATAGTGATAATCTTTCTTTATGACTGCGGCCTTGCGCTGACCGAGCGGCTACCCGGCCGCGTGCGAGAGCGCCGCGCACGCCCGGGCGCCCCGCGTCGCCACGCGCCGCCTCCACTCGGCCGGACAGTACTCAACAAATGTTCGAGCCGAATGCGGCGACAGATTTCAATACTGCTCACATTTGTGCCAACGCATGAACAACCTACCTATTTCTAACTAGGTACTGTTTTTTGGCCCACTGTTCTCAATTATCGTAGCATTGGACTAATACCAAGCTACACTATCTTTGTTGAGCGATAATGGGCTCTAAATATTAAATTGTAGGATATAGAATGGTTTGCATTAGTTTCCAATGCTTCAAGGTCAAGGGAGTTACTCAACAAGACCGGTTGTGTATGACACTGTGTCTGTTCGTTGCATAATTTCCCGCGGTCGCTATTCTCGCCAAAGATGCCTCGACACACTCACTCGTGTCGGTATTCCTTCCATCTTTTCAATAACATGTATTTATTCAAGACAGGTTTTAGTTTGCGTCAAACGCAAGTTATATGTTCAATATTATGCGATGCGGTTGGCATAACTTACGGCGCCGGTGTAAACTGTTTATTTGTTAGGAAAAGCGAGCTGTAATGTAACACGGTAGGCAGGTAGGTACAGTCGGTGCTTCATGGTGATAACCTTGAATATAAACAGTTATTATTGTGTGGCGTCAGGCGATAATGCTGCACTTTGTGCTATCGATTGAAAAGCTAAACGCTTAGGTTCAAAAGGGTAGCCTTCAGCCGCCAATCACGGAGGCTTCAACAGAAGTGGGGCACGCAACGTTCAAAACCTTGTTTACGTTTGAAGATACCTTAAAAGTGTATAAACCGGTGCGATAAAGCCCTTTGCCGGTCATTTCTATAACTTCTTTGTCTCGGTGGGGACTAGAACAGTAACTCTCCTCTCGCGACGTACTTCCTCCGCCGATTTATACAGCTTGCCTGACCTCACAGGCTCCCGTTTAGGAGCGCTACCAATTTATAGGCACCCGAGTCCACCCACAGCTACTTTATTCTTAGATTTAGTAAAACTGATAGCATACATCTGAGATTAGAGGAATACACTAACATTATAGTAATATTACCTTCTTAGCAAAAACTTTCCTCTCATCACTTAGTGGTATCTACAAGTTCCTTCAATTTATATCGGCTCAAAATGTTTTCGTGTTCTGGGATTTAAACTTGTTTCAGGAACAACTCAAATTAAGATTTGTTTCGATTTCAACAAACAACTGACATTAGGGACGTCAGCATTTAATATTAAAAAACTTTATGAACAAACAAAAACAGTTCCTTTCGGGATAACATAATGCCGCTGAAACATTTTGTATTCAAGCCCCCGGAGACAAAGCTAACTTCGGGGTTTCTTTAGAATTATTTAGTTTTATTTTTGTTTTTGACCTAACATGTTTAATTTCAGACATTTTCGTCCTATTAAACTTAGTTTTGTACGTAGAGTTCACTACTAAAGAAGGCTATCGACAAGGAAACTAAATATTGGTATTATGATAAGAATTAATTCTAAACCGAGAACAAAATAGCCTGATCAAGGCGTTTGGAACAGGAAAATAATAAATATTAATCACGCTATATATTTGAACTCAGATGCCATCAAGGTAATTAACTAATTCCAATAGCATTTCGTAAATAACATTTGAATAACAGAGCATTATTGTAATTTGATGTAATTTTATTATGCATGCATATGCATTCTTGAATTTGGCATTTGGTGATGACAATAACGGCATTATAAATAAGTATTATTTTTACCTTTCGTATTGTCAGACTTCCTACCAGACAAGTATCTGTATTCGAAAAATATATTTATATGATACAGTAACATCATAAAATAATTGAATATATTCCGTTAACTGTTGCTTCGTGTATAACAAATTTTCAGTACCGAAGCCGACGTAATCCTATACAGCCGCCTAATACGGCTAACAAGCTAGTTAGCTTGCACACATGGCTTCAGCCGTATTTCAAACCTGTAGCATTGATATTTGCTGCCCCGAGGCAAATACTACCCGGAAATTGGTCAATCCCTGCCATTGACGTATTTCCGCATGTTGCGATCCTGTTGCTGCGCTTGTCAGGACTATTTACCTTTCACGTGAACAGTTTTCAAATAAACGATTTACATCAGCTACATGCTGCTGCTGCAAATTTTGCGCCCCTTCACTGTGGGCCATTTCTAAAGAGAAATTTTCATAAGCTGCCCTGTGTTGGGAAGACGGTGGTATTAAACCCTGTTCGATAAAAAGCACGCTAAAGCTTTGTTCGTGCCTGATCGCCGTCCCATAGGGATATGAGAGAGAGGCGATGGATATTGAACCCGTGTTTACGCATACGTTCGAACAATAAAATATCTTGTGTGACGAAAATCGGTCGGCAATTCTTACTTCTGGTTGAACATCATTTAATTCATACAAGTGAGTTTTAATTCATGTATCTAATAGTGTTGTCGGCACAATTAACGCTTGAATAGAAGGAAACAAGTCACGCATCAAACATTAGTATTGTAAACACGTTGCAACAGAAACAGCGTTTACCCAGCAGGTGTAGCGTAAGCGTTGCATCAGCGCCGAACAAATTAGCTCATCACCCATAATAATTGAGAAACACGCGGTAATGTAACTGCATTGTAACTGATACTGGTTTCTCTAATAGCTGCGTATTTGGTTGGATTCTCGTTGACTGCACATAAAGCTAGCAACAAGGCAAGTGCGCATTAATAAGAAAACCAGAAGGAATGGCCCTTATGGCATGGCACAGGCTTTCTATTCATGGGTATTTCATCTAAAGACAGTAGCACAGACCAATATAGTGGATAAATAGCATACAGAAATAGAACAATGATTTGTTGTGTTTTGTTTGGGAAACACTGGGACAGCTGCCTTTTACGTCACGGAATAAACAGTGCCAATAGCTGGCTTAGCCGGCTCACATACATATATGTAGTGTAACCAAATAATGTATGTATTTGGAAATGTATGTCACATCGTTGTGCACTATATTCACAATAAAATAAAAGTAATCTCATGAATCAAATCACGAATGGTAAATCATTCAGAAACACAATGCCATAATAAAAGTATATAACGGCCATTATGGTAAAACATGTAAAAATATGCAGCTATCGAAGGTTGCCAGACATGCTCGAAATATGTTTTTGTAGAGTAGACGAGCATAAAATCAAAATCTTTTCAGATTCATACGTGTTCGCTAAAACGTTCGTTACAAACTCCATTAATCTTCCGTCAAACTTAGCAAATTGAAGTATTGATAAAATCTGAATAAAACTTTGGCATAAATAACGCGTGACGAAGGCCTATTCATTGTGGCACGACGCTGGCGGCCGCGCCGGCCAGCGATCAATAACGCTGAAACACCGGGTGCCGTACCCCATAACCCTCCAGCGCTGATAACCCCTAAACCTTGATTAGGTTGAACTTCCACAAAAGGGATTTGATAAATTAGAATCTGAACTGTAATTGTGCCATTTGGAGCACCTTGCAGCAAAGCTTTAATGATACGTATTTCTCTCATTTTGCCATTATGGTTGCCCGAAATCCAAACGAAAATGGATTAAAACCGTATGAGGCACATCGCGTACACAACATATACAAAAGCTAGCTCCGTAGCTGTCAGCAATAAATCTGTTTATTTCATTTAGCCCTCAACTCTTGAAGATGGTTCCGTTAAAATGGAATTTAAATATAGGCAAATAGGTATGTTAAAAAGTATTTTGACACTGAATAAAATAAATTGGTTACGTCGAACCAATAAATAAACTTAAATCAACATTCCTTTCAATTAACGTCAAAAATTCCACTTTGTAAATGAAGTGCACGGGTATTAAATGGGCTCACATTATTCACGCGAGCGATAGCCCATATCACGCTAGTCTGCCAGACTCCCGCCGGCCGTTTGAACGCTATCCGTCATTTTTAGAACTATTAATAAAATGAGGCAAGTACTCTATTTCTGGATGCACAATATCATACACGATTATGAAATGTACATTTTTTCCCTGTTCTTCCTACGGGAATTCCACGCGTGTTGCTCCTACCAATTAAGGTTTATTAGAATTAGATTGTAAACCTGTCGTCGAACTCGTTTTCTTTAGATCGTACCATTAGGGCTTCCATTAACATATTTCGTCAGTTTGTATAGTTTTATGTAAATCTTAAATAAACATCATTCAGACGGAGCTCCTAAAGATTTATGTAATTGGAATATTTATTTCAAATATAGTTTCCAGCTTTCGCCCGGAATAAATAAATGAGCAATTTGCATCGAAATCATCGACGTAACTTGATTTATCTCGGAGCGCTTTACTTTTTGTGAGGACGAATACAAGTATACCACTTACTGTTTATTCAATATTTTCATTTTAACTCGGATGAAATCCCCTGAATTTGAGGTAGCGCTCGAATTTCATGTAATTTGGGAAGTTACAGAGTTAGGTAATTCCTGTTTTCCCTCAAAGTACAGGGAATTTTATGTTCAGATTAAACAATGGTAATTATGAAAGCTTATCTTTTTAATTAAGTGACGGACTTATCTTGGCATCGGGAACCATTGCAGCCTGCGGGAGAAGAGATTTGTCGTCCATTTTCCTCTTGTTTGTGTTCATCGTAACAAAATATACGGTCTTAATTTAGCTTTTATGTAAAGACAAATATTCTTATGCTAATCCGAATGGAGCTTAATTAGCAAAGGAATTAAATAAAATATGTAAACGTAGTCCCACATCTTATTAAAGCTCGTTCTTGCCTTTTTTGCTTAAGATGTTCTCCCAATGCATTCTAAATTCTGACCAAAATTTTAAAAGGAATAAAACTAACTCTAGATGTGTCTTGTCCGCAGGTACAACGGAGCGAGCCTGCCTGATCACGGGCTCCGTGGAAGGCATCATGGTGGTGCTGGACTTCATCATGGACAAGATCAAGGAGAAGCCGGAACTCGTGAAGCCCTTCCCCGAGGGTGTGGACACCAAAATGCCCCAGGATAGGGACAAGCAGGTATGTGCCACGCTTTTACTTCTAGTGTCGATAAGTGAACGGCGTAACATTTACTTAAAAAAATCCTGAGCAATTTAAATAAAAGGCTGATACCAAGATTTAAAAAAAAACAATGTCAAACAGAGTTCTGTTCATATTTACAGTTAAATAAACACCAATTTTAACCTTCGTAACACTGTGCCCGATTATTGAAAACACCATTTGCAATCAGTCGTTTTATTGTAATCAAGCAACCTATGCATATTCAAAATCAGTAGGGAATGTTGTTGCAGTTTTCTGCTACTAAAACGAACTACTTTGTTGACGATCGCCTTAATGGCAGGAAACATTGACACAACGCATTAAGGGTCATTCGGGTGCCGTAATGTGCGGATGTGACCTTTTTGCTCATCATGAATTAAAGTTTCCAGTGTCTTACAAATGTATGCGCACCATTTGTTTTTAATGGCGAGGTATATTTCCTTGACGCCTGGCAAAGAGTATGATATCAGTCCTATTATCCTAAATCATCGCATTACGCGTGTCATGGCGCACATACGGGCATTCAGAGGCACCGCCGGAGTGCCGCATAAATTGTAAGCAACGCTACGAAACTGAGACAAATGCGAGCCATTTAGATCCAACCTTTAAATAAATGTTAGATTACCTATTCTTATGTAACTTTGCATTGTTTGCAAGGACTTGGGGTTGTTACTTCTCAGTTTGATTTGTTTGCTTAGAAATTGTTCTATTGAGTTAAGATTTGGGCGCGTACCTATTTCATTTATTGTAAAGTTTATTTCTGTTTCGGGGTGCTTGTATCCGTGAAGAGCAATATCCAGTGTTCCGCGCTTGCGTACTCGGCCGGGGGCGCCGCCGTACCCATAAATCCACGTATTACGCTAATGATTTGTAAAATGTTCCCCAGTGAATGATTTTGGCGATTAGAACTCTCCGCCATTGCTGCGCTCTGGATTTTGTTATATTTTATAATAAATAACACAAAAATAAGCACAGAATCTCTCGGCTCTTTTATTTTTTTATATTCTCTCAAAATGGCGGATTTTATTAATTCGGTCACACAAATGGTGCGCTACAGATACCCTAAAAAAAGGTATTAAGAGCATTTCGCTATGAACCCTCAAAAACGTAACAACCGCAACAAAATGTCACAATTAAGCACTTATGCCGGTTCCCGGGTGGAGCGGTGACCCCCTCGAACACTTGCGCGCCGCTGGCTGTGCCAAAAGTGTTATATTTACATATTTATTCAGCCTCTTCGCCTTACATTGTTGTGCCTACTATGAAACGCCAGTATGTATGTCAGGGTAGGCAGAGCGAGCCAGATATTATAGTTTATGTCTTTGTGCAAATACATCTTTTGTTCTCTATTCTGCCGCTTTCTCATTAGCTTCTGCATTAATTAGAACGAAAAGGCACCCACTGTGGTTGCTGTTAGGTACCGCATATACATAGTTACCATAACGTTTATATCTATATCACGTATCAAAAGTTATGACTAGGACTACACCAGACTTCTCTCGTCGAGAATTGCAAATATTTTCACAGTCAAAATAAAAGTTTAGTACCTCGTCATTAATGTGTTGTAGGGAAAGTTAAAAAAAAATGTACTCGTTTAATGACAGGCCTTCGGACCATGGGTTTGATTATATGAGCTGACGTTAAGCACGACGGGTGGGGTTCACTCGGGCGACAATTGGCGCAATGATTTCTGTGCCCGAGTCCCGTACGACTAATGTTTGTGTGAGCCATAGCTCGGTTGTTTGCTGAGCATATCATGTTTATGGCTACACGTGTACACAGCTACACATGTCACAGGACACTTGCAGGTGAATTAATGCGTGATTTCAACAGAGGATTGTAGCAATGCAGATAAATCGATAAAATTAACTAGTGTACAAGAACTCATTCTATTTCATTCTGCCATAAAGTCACAATTACGTCGCGTAACGATTTCTGGAAGTAAACTAGAGCAAAACTGTTCTAGCATTCTATTTCAGGTAGAATAGTTTATCCACATTGTATTGGGCTACTAACTTGTAAAGAATTTTCTATGAAAATGGTTCAAACATCTTATACAAATGTTTTGCCCACGGCTTGAGAGGCGCACAATCGGTAGCCGGGAGCCGCCGGGCCGGAGCCGGAACCTCGTAACAATCCCGACAATAGGCCTCTCGGTACAGAGATCAAAGCAAGCAAACGGAACAGCTATCTAGTTCACTCACGGCTACTCCTGCGCTGCTGTACAGCTTTGTTCAGCTCTGTACTGAGCTGCTCTAGTGTTCTGATATTATACGCCCGGAGTAAACGTACGACATAAAAGGTTTCTCTTTCTCAAGTATCTTGGCTAATTCTTTACCCAGAATTTAACTCTACGGATTCCTTCCATTGAAACTCTCTATAAAGACTTTGATGTTACGTGACTTTTCGTTCAGCGACAATGAAAAACACAATTTTACACGCGGGTATTATAAAGGTTTAAGTTACATTGTCAAACATTCGTACCTCACTCTACATCTTTAATTGAGTGCCATTCAAAGTCACTAACTTTAAAACTCAGAAAATAAACATTAAAGTCTTCTGTAGAATATCTGCGCCCTTGACGGTCTAAACTTTACGGAACAGTTCTTGTGAGAATTTCGACATGACCTGCCAAGATTCTAAATGAGGTGAAACATTGAGAAATTAACTAAAATATAATTGGAAACGCATAAATATAATACAGTTGTTTATTTAAAACACCCAAGTTGTATTTCAATCTGGTTGCCAAACAGTGAAGTTCGGTCGACAACAGTATTCAATTACATACTAATGTTTTAGTAGACCGCGACAAATAAACTAAAGAGTGTAGTATATGAATGTGTGGCTGTAAACAAAAGTCGACTTTGCGGCTTTGAAATAAAGATGGTGTCACGAAGGATAATAAAAGCAAACTAAAAGACAGCTATATTTCTGAGAGAAAGGCTGTCCTAACAGACTAGTAATTAGAACGTTATCTCGTTAATATAAAATGAAAGAAAAATCCCCGTGCGCTCGTGTACCTGATGATATTAAAGCATAATGGACACGTTATGAAACCGTTTAACAAATTTCCCCCGTGTTGCCTTTGTTTCTGAGTAATGGTGTGAACGATTTTAAACGGTATCAGTGGCGGCATATTAAATTAGCGCCGGTCGAGGGCAGGCCACGTGTCGACGGCACGTGCTCCACGTACAGATCACAGGCGATCGATAAATCATAATTAATGAGAAAAATTGCTTGATAGATATGTTACACGTCGGTTTTCATATTTGTACAACCTTCGCCGAGATTTTAACGAAATTTGGAAATGTATCAGATCAAATACGCGTTTGATGTTGGTGTGATTATGTGTTTTTGATTGATTTCATAACACGGTATCACGGGATATTGATCTGTTCCATTCGAGTTACATCTTCACGTCTGAAGGGCCGATTTTAATGATATTTGAAATGTGTAGCTGTAGCTGGTAGCTGATACCTTTGATTGACACATAGGCTAACATGTATTTAAATATTTCACCCACATTAGAATAAAAAATTGGGGGACGCTTGTTTGGAACTTCCTCATTTTTAGTGTGAATAAATGCGCGGGGATACAGGTGCTAGTACAAAATGAATTTAGTAATAATTATGGCGAATGAAAATTAAGTGAATAAAAACAAACATTTAATTTGTCATTGAAACAACATATTACTGCAGTCGTATTGCCATGAGTGCTAGTTTAATTTGTAGTTACACATATCACTATAACAACACGAACGCAACAGTGCAATGCGCGGTCTTATCTGTCGCTCAGCGGGAACGTAGCAATAGATAAAATTAACAATAATCGCCTTTTACAACACATTGTATCATCATCCTTTCTCCATGATTGATGGATACCAGACTTTATGCTGAGTAACGACTGCCATCTGACCCGACCCTAATGCATGGCAATCAGGCTGTGAGCCTACGATAAGCCCTTCATTCAATGGTTGACTTAAACCTAGTAAATAAAACTGAATATTCATAGGAATCGTATCTATTACTAAGAATCTTGCACATATTAAAAAATGTCACAGTAATCAGTAAAATTACCGTAACTCGCCATTAAAACTGTAAAACAGCGTAAACTGATTACGTTATGTAATTTGATGTGAGAACATTATCCTGTGTGTACAGCAGGCCGGCAAAATGAAAATCAAATTGTGATTGTAAGCAGAAACCGTTTAGCGTGATATCACTCGGATTAACATAGAAATGGCCGCCCGCTGTTAACTGCTAGCTTTGTATTCATAGATTATATCGCTTTCTTTGCTCTAAGGGCACGCTTGTGGGTTTAGGTGATTATAATTATAGCTCCCTATTCTAACAGCAAAAGTATCTCAAGTCCATTTTAAAGTAACATTTTCCCACGTGGAATTATACAAATATTATGCATAGCTTCCAAGTATTGTGTCTTCAAATTGTCTCATAAATGAAGTTACGTCTAGACGTCTAGCTTTGCGCCATGATTCCATTTGCGCTGATCCCCAGCGACGGTAATGAAAGGTATGTCTTGTAATGAAACACAGACTCCAGCCCGCATCGCTAAACAAGAATATAGTTCTGAACTAATTTTGTTCTCTTGTCATCTAATGTTTTCATACTTTGTTCCATCAACGACTTAGTCTTACTATTACTTTATAATTACCATGCAACTGTTCATACTAGGTATACAAAACGTATGTCAAACAAACAAGCGGTTACAACTTCGTTCCACTTTTCCAATTGCTTGCGTATCCACAAAAAAAAAACAAAGAAAATTGATTCGATACGGCTTCAGGGTAAAACGAAACCTCTATCAAATGGAATCAAGCAACAAAAGTAAACCAAAGTATTCCCAGTTGTTGTTTTCGACATGTTACATGTGTGCCGCTTCCCGATGCCGATGGGGTAATGGTTGCATGTTCAGCCGCGTTTACTGCCCAAAGGTTAGCCATGGCGTGTCTGTCGGTGCAGCAAATATTACAAATCGACCTCTAATACCGAATCGATTTGGTTTTTTAACGATTGATGTCGACGTATTCAGGTGGTACCTCGTTCGAATTTAGTTCTTAGAAACTTGGGGTATTAATACTGTTTATTACCTCAGTCTATAAATAGTTAATTTTGCCCCCCTCCCACAACATCCTAGCGCTAATAGCTGACAAGGAGAGATCCTATAGAAATAATCAGTCCTTTTGCATATTAACGTGACTCTTGCTAAATAACTTCGGACTTTAAAACTTTACTTCTTGCTCCTAATTTGTACACGGTCGCTTTGGGAAATACAACAGAACATTCTCGACACCAGCGTTACACTTTAATTCTATTAAGACGTTGGTTTGTTTCACCAAACAACGAAGTTACCAAATATAAGAATCTATTTGAGTTAAAATTTTATTCTTTAAAAAGCTAGAATATGTCTTATACTTTAGCTTTTCATCAGTTACTATTTCTACCTAAATTAAACGCACCCTCAATAATCACATTTGTATAATTCTACAGAAGCTATTACATGCTAATTTAGAATACTTTCTTTGGAAGGAGGTCACAGTAAATAACCTCATTTTTCCAGTGTTCGGGAACTATTGTCGCGGACGAATCCATCGATCTTGCTTGACGTGTTGATTACGTGGCTTTTTGGGGTGGATGTAATCGTATCCAACTTGTGTTTCAACGTTTTTATAGTGCGTACTTAAAAACACTTTTCTAGGAAGTTGATATGAAAACAATACCTTTGCCCCCTAATAGCGTCGGAACTACTAAACAAGTTCCAGTTAACATTTACTTCGTATTTATCACCATTATTTTATATGAAATGCCTGCTTAAGCTCAACCAAATCTCGCGACATTTACGATCAGAACAATATTAAAACCTCGTCAAAATTTCTAACCAAAACCATTAAAATATTATTACGACTGTCGGCATGTACGTTAGAAAATTAAGTCTGAATTATGGAGTAAGGTGTATGCGGCCGTGGTCGTGGTTCCATACAATATGCATATGTATGTATGAGCTTCCGTTCTGTTAGGAGACTTAAATAAATCACGTGAACGTTGCTAGGGACATGTACAAATGGATTGTATGTTCTCTTCAATGTGATTTCATGTAAACTTGATTATTTGTGACTCGTATTGTTTGTGTTTACTCGCTCGGTTCGTGCGATACGTAAGTGCTCGCCGTATCTTGCCGAGGAGACTCTTGGTTACGTCGGTTACATGTATTCTAGTAAAAGTGGAGAAATTCTACAGTTTCTATTTGCGGTTACAGTACACGAGATATGTTATGTTTAGCTTTGTGCTTTTCGTTGTATTTAAATTATTGAGAAACAATATTGTCCAAGAGAGGACACTTTTTCAAACTTCACTGTTCACATATTACTTGCATATTATGTTGAACTTGATAAACCTCAGCTCTTTTAAAATATCTCATTAATTGCTCAACTGTTAATTCTCAAGGTGTTTTTTGCGAAATAATATAAGTGACGTGATGTCTAGTATTTACAGCTACATTTGCTCTAGAATACATTGTAAGTGCATCAAGTACTCTAGCAGTTAATGGACACGGCAAGGTCAAACGCGGACGAATCACGTTGCGTCTATCGGCGAGCGTAATTCATTAGTTGGCGCGATAAACACCTCTGTGTCATTTGTACTAATCAATGTTGTTTCAACATCCAGTAGTTAGCGATAAACTGTAGCTGGACTATCTACAATCGAGTTAGCCTTCACTGTCCGTCAACACTCGCCTCTCCCAAGTGGAAACACCTCAATTGAGATTTAGGCTTCACTGAATTCGGGCTTACTTCAACAGTTTCATTAGTCACATTCAAGATGGTATCTACATGTTAAAGGCAAACAGTGTCGCCTTGCGCTGATACTGTAATCCCCGAAGAGACAGGCCTGCTCCGGTAGACGGCCGTCTGAAAGCGATTGTAAGCGTTATAAGCCCACGTTACATTCAGGGATGGCAGGCCTGGTTTCAACGGAATTCTAAGGCGATTTACTAAATATTTGAGAGGGTTTGGGTTTTATTTAACGTAGTTTTATACATGTATAGGACTAAATTGAGGATATTTTTTATTAACATCAGCAACATTATTTTTCTACATGCTCCTTGATGAAAATGTTAAAAAAAACCCAGTAATAAATTATACAATCATTGAGAAAATTAAAAATCTAATTAGAAGTACTTCCATGGCAATAAAACTTGAAAGGTAACGTGTGAGCGACGCTGACGAGGCGTGTCGTGTGTGCACGATTAACAATCGGCGTGGCTTATGTAACGCAGCATTACTTTATTACAAGTTATCTTCCCGCCTGATTGCCGCGGCCGGAACGCCGATAGCGGCTGCGACCGCCGCGCGGCCACGTACCCGCCTCTACGCTGTAGGGTCGAAGATCAATAGCGTAGGTATTTCGAGCATATTCATACGTGAATTAAAAGGTAACTTTTTGTACCGGTTTATCATAACATCGAATGATGAAAATCATTTTAATGTCTATAGTTTGGGGGAGTTATCCACATTTTCAACTGCAAACAAGAAAAGCATAATCTTGATCGGTTTATCGGATCTTATGCAGTTAACCAGAAGTCGGGCTTTGACCTCTTCACTGGACTATTATCTCGATCCTTTTGAAACTCGTGGACGTTATTACGATTCTTTTAAAAAATTCAGAAGGTATTATAATTAAAAACTCATCAAAAGCATAGCTGGACTCAATTCTCTTTACATAATAGCAGGCGACCATTGTGCAGATCTCATGAAACAGATCAGTGTTAATTAATCCAGTTAGATCTAGCTCTGTTATACGCTAGTTCTAATTCTACCGAAGGTACCTAGGAGTATCATCACTCATTGGCTCTCGTGTCAAGGCTATTAATCTATTATCCAGCCTTTGTTGCCAAAGACAATTTATCCAAGGATCGTGTTACCATACCCCATGGTACGTCTGCGTTAACTAATGGTGCCATCAACAACCTATACCTACAAGTCTATGGTTGCAGACCGGACTATTAATAGACACCATTAATTGTTAGTATGGCGAGGTGTTTGTAAAATACGTGTAAGCAAATTATAGCTGAAACTGCTGTCGACGCGTGCGGAGGGTTCAGTATGTTTGTCAGGACATTACTGTAATCACCAACGTGTTGTGGTTTCAGTAGGTGTAGCTACCTGAAACTTTAAAGGTTGTGCAGTACTTATGCTTAGGGATTTCATATCACGAGCACGAGCACTCCTTTGTTAAAGTAAAAATCCTAAGCTACTTTGAAGACTGCGCTGACTGCGAATTTTGTCCGCAGTCTGTTCGAGCAATGACCTTAGCAATATTCTAATTTAAGTTGAAGACATCGCAAAGTGAATGAAAGTACTTTTGTAACGTCAAACCAATGTTTAGGCAATCGATCAACATTGAGACTCTATGAATAATTCATATTATACAATCAAGCATCCTATTACATAAATTCAAAATTGCCAAAAGTACTTGCGGTAGCAAGGCGAACCTTTCACAATTATGGATACTCTGGCATCACTTGTTTACGCAATTTCATTTAACATAAAATCATCTTACTTTTTATGGAGCTTCTATTTACCCTTTGTTTTACCGTATTTTACCATTTTGGGAACATAAACCTGTGCTACGCTGAACTTAAAGGTCTACAAAATAAAATTGAAGCGCGAAGTAATGTGGAGTCGGTTTTATTTTACGTCGCAATCAGGTCGCTCGGTAACATAATTGGATTTTTCTGTTAGAAAAACCTAGATTACGCCGGCGACGATTTCTTACACCGATACCTATACCTTTTGTACCTTCTTTTTATGCATTAATTTATAATTAGTTTAGAATATTATCTATTTATTAATTTAAATATCTATGGATATATCGTAATAATGATCTGCGCTACAGATACTAAGTTACTGTTACTAAAATAAATGATGAGAATTAGGAAAATCTACGAATAATGGCAATAATACTATGTATATATTAGCCTAGCTCTTTGAGAAATTAGTCTAGGTTTAATATGTTACTTAATACATAATAGATGTGAATAAAAATTGGCGAGTCACCAACTTGGTAACTGGGCTAATGGCAGCTTATGTAACTCGAGCCAATTCGGGGCAAATCTTCCATTCATTTCATCTCGCAAAAACACAACCTATTTGGAAATTTCCAAGTCACGTCACGCCCATTACCGAATCCATGGTGTTTCCAGGTGAAGATCCTGGTGCCGAACTCGACGGCCGGCATGATCATCGGCAAGGGCGGCAACTACATCAAGCAGATCAAGGAGCAGAGCGGCAGCTACGTGCAGATCTCGCAGAAGGCCAAGGAGCTGTCGCTGCAGGAGCGGTGCATCACCGTCGTTGGTAAGTCACAATACAGAATGCGGACATGGTCATATGCGCGGATAGGGCAACGTTATTAGATCAGCCAGTCATATGATCGATCGTTTAAATTTTTCTATGTGTTTATTTTCATAATGCAGAACTTTCGCCGAAATATTGTCATAGAAAGGTTCGAAGAGAGGACTTATCAAGGCACGGACCTACGTACTATTACATGAGGAAATTTCTGGTCTTAAAACATGAACACAAACTTAATGATCATTAAATAAAAATTATAACCAAATGAGAATTTATTCACCTTCCATAAAATGCCGAATAAATTATTACGCTATTTCATGAAAATTTAAAGATGCGGAAAGTGAAAGATTTACGTAGGATTGCGTTGCCCGATTTTCTCGGAACTTGTTTCAACAACTAATTACCAATTTAAGCCTTGTTTTAAATTACATTTATTTGATTAATCTTATTGAATTTCTCCTGATTTTCAATGAGGGATTCGGGTATTATGGTTGTCAGGCGTGTACCGCTGTGTAGGCCGGGTTCACAAGCTTGTTGCTACATTTGTTAACAAGAACACCATCTGCGTAGTTAACAGCACCCATCATGGCCAATAACGTAGATACTAATCTGTACCAATTAATTAAAATATTGTTGGAAGTTAACAAGAAACTCGTTTATTAATTTTACACTGTTATAACAAGAGAAGAGCGCTTTAAATTGATAAAATTAAGTGGAGCACTCCGAGGTGCAAATAGGTTCTTAATTAATTGAAGACAGGCGGGAATCTTTGACGGCGAGCCTCGTTAGATAAGCACCTCCTTACACCTGTTCATTTGAATTTCACCACAATTTGGTAGCCTTATCATTCGCTGATTAGTATTCATGCACCTTTAGGTAGCTAAGGTAGAGCGATTTCGTTACGAAACGATGCCATAATATACATTATATTTAAAAGGTTTTTGTTAGAAGAAGGTTCTTAATTATTTCAATACAATTTCGTTATAAATGTTAAATAATATGTATTAAATGTTTTATTTGAACTAACCGTAAACTAAACCGTATGATTATAATATTGACAGAGCCTTTAATAAACGTGTGTTAGAATCATAAATAGGTCCATACCACACCTCCGTGCGCCCCTCTGGGAGTACACACGAGATGATATCCACATCTAACATTTAAGTTGACCTAACCCTTTTAATAAATAAGCAGCACGTAAGCTTAGCGTTATCCGATCGTATCTAGTATTCATCATCCCGTTCGCGTGAATGCGATGGAACTGCGACTCGATGTCCGTTCACGTCTCGTTTCTTGTCTGAAATAACTGATGGCCGACGGGGGTCGCCGATAAATCCTGTGTCCGACACAATTCTAGATACACTTGTATTTCGCCAGACAATTGATCGTAATCTCTTGCTTATAAATTACCTCATTTACTTGCTGAGGTTTTCTTTTACGTTCGGATTTACTTTTAAAACATTTTTCTACAAATTACGTAATAGATTAAATTATTTCCATTCTTTCTCAAGGTTTCTATTAAGTTACTTTAGCGTTATGTACTAGAAAGAATCTACTGTTTTCATATATCGATTTACACAGAAATATTGTCGGGCATTACCCTGTTTTGCATTTCATGAGTAGTAAATATTTACAGACCAGGCAAGGCGAAATATATTCCAGCACTTTATTTTACATAGACTGCCTATTGATTTGATATAAAATGCTTTCTTTTCGTAATGAGATTGCGGTAATCCGCAGATGTGTGCCATGCTGGTTGGAGAGTGTCGGCTCTCGGCCAATAGCTAGCAGTAATAGCAGTGTCCCGTAATGGCGTGTAATGTATCAGACACCGCCGATCGCCACTAATCATGTCGTTACTTCGCAGCTGTGCCGCTTTAACAAGCAATAGGCAATATACTGGAAATGTATATTATTTTTGTAATAAGTACGTTATAATACCCGTTAGGAGAAAACTGATCACGACAGAATCTAGAATCAAAACTGGTCATCTTTTGTCCGGTCTCGCTAAATCTTTTTATCATTTCTGAAATGCTAATCCGTTAAGAACTATAAAAAGAAGCAGTAAAACGCTGAACAATGATGGTTGAGTAGATCCGAGTAATGGAGATTTGTGAATATTAACAACGCTTTACGTGCGCGAGGTCTCTGAGGACTAATGTATTCAGTGGCGGTTATGTTCCGTGAAAGATTATACGCTACACATTAGCATAGTGACAGATGTGTACAATAGCACCTATTACAAGTGACACGGTACGTTGTGGCGAATCACTTTAAATTGTTTGTAAATTGAAACACAACGCACCTAGTGCCGCGTGCGTGGTCGGTTGCCTTTCTGTCGTGGTCCAAAGATCGGGCTGCGTAAAGAATTAGTACCTATTTGCTTTTTGTTTAAGCTAACACTGGGAGCCTTTTGTAAATACCATAGAGAGATAATAAGGTATTTAACATGTAAAGACTGGTTGCCACCTACACAACATTCACTGTGAATTTAGAAAATGGCGTTTCACTGTTGACGAAATCAATTCACATGCGCATGGTCGCAGGCTCAATGTCACGCTTTTATCTTGTTACAATCTCATTATATGTATACCATTGTAATGTAATAACTGTGACAACTGATCTCAATTCAGAACATTCGTATCTTGTTTTTTTTTGAGGCAGAAATATAAAAATAAATCTGAATATTTCTTAAATTTGGTGACGAGTTGGCGCCAGATTATCTGATATTGGATTTGCGCGCCTGCGGATGGCGGGAAATTGTACCGGCTCGGTGACTGCGGGCTACCCGGCACTCGCGGCTTCCGGGGCTATATTGCATGAGACGCAGCCTCGCCGGCTATCATGCTCGTCTCGCTGCTCGGCGTAGCGACCGATATTACCTGCTCATACGTTTTGGAAGGAGACGGTTGATTCGAATTGGATAAACGATTTTTTGGATAAGTAATTACTGTGTGCATTACAATTTTCGTGAACGTAATAAGCATATTCCATGACGTACCTACTTAACTTGCAATACTTTTACAATTCTCTCCCACCATTAGCTGTCAATTGCCAACTACTACTATTGTCACATAGGAAGTCAACATTGACTATGATTACGTGGCGGTTAGCATAATAAGGCGGTGTTAAAGGTCGGGACGCGGCAATGACAATGACTAACCACTTTTTTTCTAACTCTATGAATAAGATTTACTTATTTATGAAATTAGCTTTAACACTAGAAAGACGGAAGCAGTCATTTGACTGTAATTTGATTTTAAATTTTGAATAACTCAAAAACTATTTAACTTTATGTACTGAGACTTTATGACTTTTATTAATATTACTAGATAAATGAAATTATGTATGAAAATAACTCTCGTCTCTTTTGTTTATTGTTTAAAATCTTGATATACCGAGAAAGACGGCGGCAGTCATTTGACGGTTGATATCGGCTAAGTATTTATTTGTAATATGAGAAGGAAGAATACGAAATAATGTGCGCTCTGCCCATTGTTTGGAGCATGCTGGTCAAATGAGTCAGTACAGTTACGACTGCATATCAATTTTGTCAGAATTATTGTAAGTGATTCGTGAATAATGTCTTGAGCCCTTCAAAATGAAGAAATCCTTTCAATATTGCAAAATATTTGTGAAGATGAATCGGATTGTGGGTCTGAGAGTGAAGAACGGTTCCCCGTTCTTCACTCTCAGTGAGGATGATAATGTACCATTTATCAGTTCGAGTTCCTCCACGGATGAAAGTGACCTGAAAGATCAGATACCTCTAGCAACTTTACGAACCGTTGACAGGTTGAGTTCTCGTGGCCGCGGTCGCAGCCGTGTTCGTGGTCGTGCTCATCATCATCGTCATCGTCGTGATTCATGCAGCACGTTACATGACAATGTTGAAATAGATTCAAATCATCCTAAGAAAAAGCCAGAAACTGTGACCTTTTACAATGCTACCAAGTACAGCGTGGATGTGGCTGACCAGATGGCAAAAAATATAGTGTCAAAGCAGCATCTCAAAGGTGGCCTGTGCAGGTATTTTTCAATATTTTGGACCTAGCAGCGATAAATTCCTTAATTTTATATAAGAAAATGTCAGGCACCAACATAAAATGAAGGAATTTTATACTAAGTTTAGCAAGTGAACTTAACGGCAAAGTAGAAATTGAATCGAGACCCTCTGAAACCGAACTATCGCCCAAAGAACCAAAACCTTCTACTTCTCGATCTACTCTTAAAAATCCGGAAAGTAAAAAAAGGCGAGAATGCTATATGCAAAAGTGCAAAAAAAAAAAACAAATAAATTATCTCTTATACTCTTGCAAAAAACCACTTTGCGGCCCTTGTAACGTAAATAAAATCTTAAAATGTAAAAATTGTATGTGAATTAAATAAATAATTATATATTATACTCTGATTTATTACTGTAGTTACTAATTTTAGCAAATAAATCATAAAAAAAATAAATAAGTTGGGGCAGTCATTTGACCGGTCGCCGTCTTTGTAGGTAGATGAATTTTCCCGTCTTTCTAGTGTTAATGCTTATTTATATAATTTGAAAAACATACTACTTTTTGCAGATGGGCAAAAAACGTTAAAAAGCACCCAATACTTAATAAAAATTAATGATCGAAAACATAAAAATATATTCTTTATTAGTTGATGACATATCAATTGTAAAATAAATATTTTAGTATAAATTAGTTTGATAATTTTCCTACGTTTGAAGGGTAAGCAACCGTACCGATATCGATAACAAGCTTTATATAATACGCGCGTAACGTACGATTACCTCAGCTTATTATTACGGCTGACAGTCGTAAATAAAAACAATGCACGAAATAGTGCAGAACCGACGGCACGTTGCTGGCCTACTGCCCGCTTGCGACATGCGCGTACGCTGCACTGTACAGGGTGCTACACTAACACCTGTTTTTTATATGTCATTGTATCTTGATTAACGCGTTATTGGCTCTAATTTCTTAGACGTTATTGTAATCCTGTTAAATTATTACGGCGTGTATTAATACTTTATCTGGATTAATCCATCTGGTAAGATTTAGAGCAGTCTAATCAAGGAGAAACCTTCACGACGTTTTTAAACACAGCCATATCGTAAATAGTGAGTCTGTGCACTGGGAATAACTTTCTTCATGGAATAGATATTCCAAAACATATTTAGCCCTATTCAATCAAATTTTCATCAGATGCTCAAAATTTTGATAGGAACACAGATGGTAGCATCTCATTACAATTTTGTGTGATGAATCCAGCGAACGCTTGTGACATGTAATACAAAGATATAAAACTAATCAAGTCTTATGTTACAAATAGTACTGAATTTATTAGTTGAACAGCAAGTAACAATAGTTGCACATATATTGGTGTTGCAGGCGACAAGGAGAACAACAAGAAGGCGTGCCTGATGATCCTGCAGAAGGTGGTGGACGACCCGCAGTCGGGGTCGTGCCCCAACGTGTCGTACGCGGACGTGGCGGGCCCCGTGGCCAACTACAACCCCACCGGCTCGCCCTACGCCGTGCCCACCGCCGAGGTGAAAGAGGTGACCGCGAGTACACGCTCCGCGACTACCAGACGCTTGCGGGCGGACGCATCGGACGCACACGCTTATACACTTGTATTTGTCGTACTTATTGTACATGTTACGTAGTCCATTTAAGGTTCTTTACAATAATCTCTTCCCATATTTCCCCTTTTGGATTTGCTTGGTCGAACGGTTGTTCTTTTACCGGCTAAAACGGCTAAATAGTTTTGTCTCTTTATTTGTCATTTACAATTTGCAGTAATATCCCTCCCTCTCCTGTCCTTAAATTGGAGTCGAAATTTCTGGATTTTTTTATCAATTTGAGTACCTCTTCCCTTTTCCTAAACATCGTACTTTTTAAACATTATTTTAAGAAACTTGAATGGACTATCATAGTAAAGTATCCCCCAGCCCCGACGCCGTGTATAGCAGTGCCCCGATGAGCTCGCCCCGTGTATGTGTGAGCACCAGTGAGCGTGTGCTGGAGGTCGCGGCCCCCGCGCCCCGCACACCACACTCCACCGGACACTGCTGGCTAGTTCGTTCAAGATCAGAAATGTATTAATGTACCTACTTGAAATTCATTAATAATTATTGACTTGTTATGTGATTAGTCTGGTATCAACAATTTTTTTTTTAATTTCGCTGGGATATGTGTGTCCCATTTTAAAGAATTATGCGAATAAATTTCATCGGATTTTATGAGCTTTTAGGCGTATACGAAAGTGCTAAATATCTTGAACAAACAGCTATGGTACTCAGTAGATAGAGATCAGTGTGGTCGTGGCATACAGTTCGGCTGCACTGAGACACTAACAGTAACCGCTTACACTATGTGTACACTAGTACTTGTACACTATACTAACTGTACACTAATTACGAGGGTGAGGGTCACTTTGGCAAATTAACTTTTTAAACTTTGGAGAGCGATATTATCTGCAAGTCAAAATTGATAGTTGCTACAATTACTTCTAATTTAGCATCTCACGTTGTAAAAATAGTTTATGGTGACGGTAAATAAAATAGCGGCAATTTATTAAGGTATTGCAAAAAGAAAAATCTCTAGAATCCGAACGTTATCTTTTTCGTACGGATGCTAGACATTTTTTTGTACACATACATATTACACAATCATTGATGTCTATATTATCTTAATATTAGAAGTATGAACTAAACAATATCCCTTGTTGTGTTACCTGTCGCGCGTCCTGTGCCCGCGCCGGCCGCACCGCGCGCGTCGCTCGTGCGTTGTTGTCGCGCGGTGCGTGCGGCGCGGGACACGAGGTCGTGCTGACGGCGCGGATGTTCGCACGTAGCTGGAGCAGGGTGTGGGCGCTGTGTTCCAGAACCACGCGCTGGGCGGCGGCGTGGGCGGTGTGGGCGGCGTGGGGGGCGTGGGCGGGGTGCTGGTCAACGGCGCGGGCGGCGGCCTGGCCGCGCTCTCGCTCTCGCTGTCGCTGGCGCCGCCCGGCTCGCAGCCGCCCGCGCCCATCTCGCAGCACACGCTCGACCACATTAAGGTACAACACCGCATACAAATTATAATCACTTTATTTATAGTGTCAGAAGCTCTCTATTGCTAAATGAAATAAATAAAGATAAAACATATAATTATTTTTAAAATTGGGTGCTGATTACCGATGAATAATATTTTCTATTATGCAAAAACTGAACTTGATAATTACCATTTGTAGTGTATTAAATTATCATTTGAGGAAAAATGGGCCAGAACGTGCTAGTAACGTGGAGCATTGAAAGTCATGCTTGTGCTGTGTGTGAGGCTGTGAGCTGTGTGTGGTGCAGGTGGCGCTGCGGCAGGCGGGTCACGGCGAGGCGGCGCTGTCGGAGCTGGGCGCGGCGCTGGCGCTGCTGGTGAAGCACGGCGTGCTCGGGCTGGCGCTGCCCGCCGCGCTGCCCGCGCCGCCGCTCTCCGCCGCCTACTTCCCGCTGCCGCCGCAGGACCCGCCCGCCGTCTTCGGGCCCATCGGCCAGCTGCCGCTCGGTAACACCCACGCACCACACACTAACCATCAACACACCACACACGAATATATACACTCTATGTATTAAAATAACGTCTCAGAATATTATTACACTTGGCAAAATAGTAGAAAACTACCATTACCTAAACAACGCTATTTTTGCACTATACATCTAAAGTATCTGATACAAAGATTAGAATGAGACAAAATTTTAAATACAACACTTAATATCATAAAATTTTATACAACTACCAATTTGAATACAAACCCTAAAAATATTGTGTAACTTGATAAAACCAGTAATTTAATTACCATTATGACGCATTTTGAGTAAACCTTGAACTTAACTGCTTAATAAGCAGACTCGTGTAGTCGTTACGTTACATCTTACTGATTTTATCAATTATTCTGTGGAGAATTTACTCCTGACTTTTATAAATTAATCAATTTCATGTTTAGTGCTAGACTTTTATAAGTAAGGTATAGATGGAGCCACCGTAGATCCACCTATGTCTTACAACATAAGCAGCTTCTACAGTCTTTGCTTTGGTTATTCCCAAAGCGCCCTATTCTTCACAGAATTACTATTGTGTAAATTTGAATATTTTTGTAAATATAGAAATATATTGAAAGCTTTTTTTTGTACAATACATAGTTTTAGTTCGGTTATGATTTTCCATATATTTCTATACATGGTGACATACCGCGTACGATCCGCGGCCGAGCCGTTCGCCCGCCGCCGCGCGACCCCGGCCGGCACTGACCCACACCCACTGCTTCCAAATTCTAAATTTCACTACGCTTGTCATCTGTCTTGGTTTCTGATTGGCTGTCGTGATAATACAATAACTTTCAATTATGCTTCTGTTCTCACTACGCCGTGTTTTATTTCAAATGAGAAATTTAAAGAAGTGCAACAAACAAAATCTAACTTGCAAAGATCGTTTGGACTGATCTGCTGCTTACCGTCGCGTATTGCCGCGTATAGCCGCGTATTGCCGCGTACTGCCGCGTATGCCTCGGGCACGGGCCGCGCGCTGCAGTCGGCAGGCGCGGCCGGGCCTCTCGCCGCCGGCCGTATCTAATACACAGACGTTTTTCAGGTCTGGATGTGAATACTGATTGCACAGTACAACGACTCGTGTGGGGATATAAGTGTTAACTAAAAGACTAAACAATCAGGCATCTTGTTATACTTGGGCGTGATATATAAACTGTTTAAAGACTTGAAACGAAACACGGTTTAATAACCAAAGAAAGACTTTGTCTCTATGTATAGTACTTTATCGTTAATTGCATGCATAGATATTGTTTTATGGTGTTTCAAGTGTTGTATTGCTGATCAAAATAACACAATTGGCTTATAGTGTACATTATTTTTTGTTTACAATATTTTAAAATATTTTCCAAATTCTTACCATCGCTTTATCATACCATCTATCGGCAATACATAACATGACCTTGTGTTTTGGACGGACGTGATCTATTCCAAACAAGAACTTAAACTTCTAAAGACATTTAAAAGTCTTGATCGAAAGTTACCACATTGTTAAGACATTTTAGACTGGCAACACTTGTATTTATGTACGGCTCACTCAAAATTGTTCACTTGTCGTGATTGTTTAGCTGTGGCTGCATATAAATACAAATTATAGCCTTTTTAGTAAACATAGTTAATTAGTTATACTTAGGTAATACGAAAATGTAGTCCGAGCCATACCACAAAAAATAGAAAGAACAACTTTAGAATAAATGCTGTCAACTAGAACTTATGTTGTTAAGTATTTATATACAGAAGGATTTTTTGAACGAGGGACTTTTTTCTAAAGCAATCGCGCGCTTTTGATATTAGAAGAAAATAAAATGGCAATAAAAGATTCGCTTTCTGAGACACTTGTAGAAGTTGCAAAAATAATTTTAAACTGCAATCTATTCAGGCATGCTCCTTGACTCTGTTTCCTTGTGGTGCCAACGGCACATAACTACTTTTCTCTTAAGCTTTTATTAGAACGATATCCTAAAAAATACATACAATTGGTAATTCAGAATTTACAGTTTTTGAAATATGATATATTCTGAGTAAAAATGCTTTCATTTTATTTCTGTGCTCGTTCAATTAATCATGCTGTGTATAACTTGTTAAAAATTTAGAATTAAATGACACATTTTTATTACTGGTAACACTATCGGCAATAAAATGGCATTAAAGTTAAGTTTTTTCTACGAAACACCAAAAAGTGATGTTACACAATTATGTAAAGTTGTTCTTTTGTATTGTATCATGTTTTCCTTCTAAGCCCACAACACAGCGCTGCCGTAGCGGCTAACGTATCTGTTCATACAGCCACAGGACCGCACTACGCTGGTGCTAGTTTACTTTAGTTGCTGTCACTATATTATTTAGTACTACACGCCAGTTCTACACGTAGACACATTTACTTACATCTGGAAATATTTCAGCGTGTTCATTCGAAAAATAAATAATTGTGGGTTTAAATTTTAAGACTTTGAGGATTATTTCTAATTAGCTGGACAAGTGCAGTAAATGGATTTAATGTTTTTCTTAAAAAAAAAAAAAAGAAGTACGAGAGTTAGATTTGTTACCGATATCTAGTGGGGCTTGCATAATATTTAAAGAGTAAGTTTAAATAAGAAAATAAAATGATTAAGAAAGATAGTAAAAAAAAATCTTTTGGTTTTCGTTTTTGGGCGAATTGCTATAAATGCTTCGTCATCGGTTCAAAACAATGTTTGGGGTAGATAGGAGAGTGACGCACGCTGAAATATTGGGGAGCGTAGGGTAGTGCGGGCGGGGTGGTGCGCGTGCGGGGCGCGGGGCTCGGTGTGTGCGCGGCGGTGATAGCGCTGGCCCCGCAGGCGGCGCGCGCGGCGGCTCGCTCGAGCGTTTCGCGGAGGTTGCATTCGAGGCGCTTCGCCCCCCAGCCGTGGCGCCCATCTCGCTGTCGGCCGGCGTGGGCGGCGTGGCCGGCTTCCCCTCCGCCTCGCTGCTGCCGCTCTCCAAGAGCCCCACGCCCGCCGACGCCGGCGCCAAGGACTCCAAGAATGTCGAGATCGCTGAGGTCATCGTCGGCGCCATCCTAGGTCAGTCCAACTTACACTTAATAAACCATTTGCAGACTTGTGTCACAATTATGTTTGTCAACGTTAGTTTTCATGCAGCAGACTAGCGTCAGAGTCGATCATATTATTGATACTCGGTTATGTCGGTCCGTGCAGGCCCCGGCGGGCGCAGCCTGGTGGAGATCCAGCAGATGTCGGGCGCCAACATCCAGATCTCGAAGAAGGGCACGTTCGCGCCGGGCACGCGCAACCGCATCGTGACCATCACGGGCACGGCCACGGCCATCAGCAACGCGCAGTACCTCATCGAGCAGAAGATCCAGGAGGAGGAGCTCAAGCGCACGCGCCACAACGCCATCTCCGGCCTCATGCAGTAACCGCCGCCGCCGGTCCTCTAGCGTAGTATCTAGTTCTAGTCAAACACTGTTGGATCACACCACCCGCTACACCGGCGCGAGTTACCTGACTCTAGTTAAGAAGTTTTGTTTTGTTTTATCTGACGGAGGATATAATTTATGCAGCTCTCGGCCCGCGCCCCCCGCGCGGCGCGTGCCGACACATAGTTACCTATTTACAATAATACAAGTTGATGTATTGATTTATTGCACGTGACATAGATAGGTTGCGGCGGCGGCGGGCGGGCCGCGGACGCGCCGCCGTCGGCCCGCTCGCTCGCTCCACTCTATATTTTATTTACGTTTCTTATCGTGATGACAAGTAATTATTTTGTTCTGCCTAGCAGACGGTTATTGTTGTTTAAGATATAATAATGAAAATATTGTGATATCTCCTATCACGGAAATTCCTATTCCATACACATATTATTTTTGTATATTATTCACCACGACATACATTTTTTTATTTACAAAGTTGATTTCATTGTAAATGTTACCATTGATAAGTTATTTTTCTTTTAGTTTATTAGGATTAGTGTGGTTAATTGATAAATCTATTCACGCGGCGACGCCTGCGCGCGTCGCCGCTAGTCTTTAACGGAAACATTAGGAGGTAGATCCTCTCGGTTGTTTTATTTATGACGAGTACACAAGTACAGCAGTAACCGATGCAACGCAACGTGCGCGCGCCCGCGGGCCGCGACACGCTCGCGTTGTGTCCTCGCTTCGCAATATCTTCGGTCTGGCTAGCAGAGCTCTTCATTCCTGATTTCTCTCGGTAAAGATCTTTATTTTTTTATACATTTATAAACAAATAATAATCGTTTTTAACTATTATTTTTTATTAGGCATGTTACATCATCGTTAATTTGTTGTCGGTCTAAATTTGTCTTTACGATATAAGTACAATTTTAATAATAATAATAAATGCATGTCCAGAGTAGATGAGAAATATTAAAAGATATTTTAAACATTTTAAAGCAGATTATATATCGAGATGACAATATAAATGATATATTCTTATTTACAGTTACTATATGATTGAATATTTTATTTTTTGCGCCGTCGTTTAACCAAGACGTTCTTTTAGTGTCTGTCGGAGGCCGCACGCCGACGCTCCCGCCGCTCGGCCGGCAGCCCGGGGGGCGCTCGGGGTGCGGCGAGCGTTAGAGTTACATAATATTATAAACTGTGATTGTTTTCGTCGACATTGTCAAGGTACTACGTGTCAGTCTCCACTTAGTGTAGAAGCCGTTCGGTACCTCGCCTGAGGGTAGTTTTAAGTTGTGTTTGTTTACCTCAGAAGTGCCATCGTTCTAGATACAGGATAAGTGAGGCGCGCCTCTTGACATGTTCTGTGCTCGTAGCACGCGACCTGCCTGTTGTGTTTGCTTGCAAGCTGTCCGTGGCCGCGAGGGACGCTCCCGGGAATTTGACAATAACACGTTAAAGCTGTTCCAAGGAGCTCCCTCCACTGACACTTTACAAACAAAAACAACAAAGCAACCGCCGCACACTGTCTCCTGTTCATCTCTGGGCCCACGTTGGGCGCCAACGCGTCACACGGTTAATGTATTTGCGGATAAGATACTAATGATTGATAACTTTCTACGAAGGCGGTGAATACTATCTAATGTGAATAAAAGTATGAAGTACAAAAGAAAACGTAATCATAATAAAATATAATAATTTGAAATCGGCTTAATGATGAAAGTAAATGTACGATAGTGTGTAAGAAATCGGAATTGAGAGACAATTTCTCAGCTAATTCATTCACAATTACGCGATTATAATAAAATAAAAGTATAATATTAATATTTTTAACTAATTAATTATTATTAGGGAAGTGAGCACGCTCGATACGCCATAACCTTGTACTTCCGTAAGATTGTGAAAAATAATAGTGATTATATAACGTTGTTGTAAGTTTCTCCCAACCGAGGCGCAGTCGTCTGTGCCGTGTTGTCGCGCACGCGCAGTGCACCGACACTGTGTCGTGGCTGGCCGCGGGCCCCTCCGCTGCTCGTCGCGGCTCGGGCGCGCTCGTGCACGCTCGGGCGCACTCGGCTACGCTCGGCCTCGCTCGGCCGCGCTCGGCTCCGCTCGGGCCGGCGCTCGGCACAGCGACGCGCGCGCCGACTGTCCAGCGACATCTCGATGAAACGAGTTGTGGGTATTGTTAACTGATCTATTACATATATACGTGTGTTATGTAGTTAACATTGCGAAGTGTAGTGTGGCATTACTGTAGCTAGTTAATATATATTCAATCTTTAAAGTGTATAGGTAACGCTGTTGGATACATTTCCGGTGTTTTTCGAATTTTTCTCATCTTAACTATGTATAATGGGGGTAGATACAGATATCGTCTTGTGTCAATTAATAAATGTCTGTTTGTGCGTTCGCGGTGGCTAGGTATCGGAATAAGAAGAGAACTGCGTGGTTACTTCGAAGTGTGACGGAATGTACACGTTTCAGATAATGCATAATATAAAGGACTTATCTAAGGCACGGAGAATGTAATGAACTGATTTTAATGTAATGTATTTGTATCGGTCGCGTCTAGTAGCGAGCTTAGCGCTGGCGATCGCGAACACACAGACGTCGTGGTCGTGTCGGCCGAAGCCTGAACGCGTATCGCCTGTCACGTCGATTTAACAAGCTCAATTTTATCGGAACTAAATCTTGATTAGTCAGTACGTATAAGTCAAATGCGTCAATTAAATGAAATGTATAATTTCCAAAAACGATATCAAACTACAGACTCGGCATTGTTGAACTCGGGCGAGCTCTGGGGGTAGAAATAGGTTCCGTCTCGTTTCTTCACTCTATCTCTCTTTGTAAGTTATCGCGTGTATTGTTACTCGGGGCGGTGTCCGCGTGTGTCGGGGAACACATTCCGGCTAGAGTAGCTGTAGGGGGCGGTCGCGTGCGGACGTCACTAGCCGAGCTGCCTTCTCTTACATATTGTACGTCGTTATTTCACACTCGTTGTTTTCTCGTTGACTTAATGTTAGAATGGTTCTTGTGTACCTCGCTGGCTGTACAAACGCGTCTATCTCGACACATCGCGACCGCCGCGTCGACTTTATAATAGTTATCGATTGAATTCTAGTTAGATAATGATAAGTTAATGATCTTAATAAAACATTATAATGGGTAAATAGATAATTTTTAAATTACTGGAAAATGTTAATGTTGTTATACTGAAGTTGTTACAATATTTGAGAGTATATTAACGGAATACAAATAATAATTTAAGTGCGGTAATCATTATCTGGATATCGTTAGTCGCGTGGAAGGATAATAACTAGTGCATCGCACCCCCTCGCACCCGCGTAGTGCATGTCGCCGCTCCCGCTCCCGCCGCACCGCCCGCGTCGCGCGCGCCGCTCGTGTCGCGCGCGTCGCTCGCAGCCTCCTCTAGTGCATGCTAGCCGCGGTCCCCGCCCGCCGCAGCCCCCCGCACTTGACGATCATATTATATGCTGTTACGATTAAGGAATTTCAATGTTGTAGGATAAGGTAGCTAGTTGTCATTCTTCATTCTACGGATTTAACGGTGAGGTTCATGTTGGCACGTAGAGCCGGCTCGGGCGGCCACGGTGCCGCGCATCTCATCCTCCCATTTAATTTTAATAGCTAAATGTTGTTGAATTTGTTGATAGAGTGGTTTATTGTAATAGGTAGTTTAGTGGGTATACACGCGAAGTTGGCAGCCGTTGGGTGCGCTAGGCTAGAGTAAGGTTCGATACTGTGTTTAGGAAAATGGCTGTGCGTTCAAGTCGAACTCAACATTAAGACATCACCATAACGCTTGTTTCTGATGGGCGCGAATCGCACACGACCCCCGCCGCTCGCACCAGCGGCTCTGCGCGCTCCACTCACTATCTGTATATAATTGCATAACATTTTTTCATTTACGTTATTCTCCTTGCTCATTGTCATCAATTTATTAAAGACTGAGGAATCAACTCGCGCATATTGACATCGTCACGAACGCGTCCCAAACGGTAGGGATTAATTGTAATATATAATTGTTTATTAATCATTAAAATTAAAATTTCGCTCGGTTTCATGTGGGCTCGTCCTGAGGGATGCAGTCACGGTGTCGTGTGCGATTCCCGCGGTACACTCGCGGTGTTTACCGATCCCGTCGTGTCAGAGTTAGGAGGGCGCCCCTTGCCGCGTGTGTACGGACCGCGGCCGCCGCGGCATGCCGCCGCCCCTTGCCGCCCGGCGCCGCGCGGGCGCGGTGCGGTGCGCTAGCCCCGCGCTCCCCGCGCTAGCCCCGCACCGCGCTAACCCCGCGCCGCACCGCGCCCCGCGCAGCGCGCCGGTCAGTCGTTGTCTCATCAACCTTTACACATGTTGAGATTGATATGTTATACTAATTCTATTGAATTATAACTTGTTGCGTATTATAAGTATGTATAGAGCGAGCTCCGGCTCGGTACGTTATGTGTAAATGTCATACGTTGATAACATTTGTTGCTGTACAGTTCAGTGATGGAATTTTTATTTTTTATTATTAATATTTTTGTTAACTTGGTTTACGATAAACGGGTCTGCAATGTTATGTAACGAGAATATAATTTTTAATTAAGTTTGAATTAAAAAAGCAATGTTGAATAATAAATATGTTTTGAATTTAAAATTCACTATAATTATTTTAGTCAATGTTTATTATTGTTTAGTTAGCTGTACTGTCAGATTGATTTTCTAATGAAGTGTTATTTTGCAATGTTGTAAATGATAAGAGGTAAAAATGGAAGGTTACAATGTCTTAGTGTTTAAAAGCTCGAAACCAATTGAAAGGTACCTTGAACATTGTCTATATTATATTAACATTAATAAATGCAAAAATTTAACGTTGTCTTTTTATTTATTACCTACCCTTTCTTAGTCATCTATGCAATAAGTAGAAACAACTGAATACATCTTTTCTTTTGTCAAAACTGCGCTTAGCCAAACGATCGATAACTAAGTAATATAATAACACTAGGTCCTTTGTTATTGCCAGTCTAGTCTAGCCTTTCACTATGCGTCAGACCTCGACGCTAAGTTGCATTCCAAAATACTTTGCAACATTCTATAAATACTTGACTTATTATAAACTGGTTCAAAATTACGGACAATATCCTAAAATTATGGGAACCACGAAATTTTAAGGATGATACGTTCATAAACTGATTCGTCATAGCTATGACGAATAGACGAAACTGCTAAAGCAAGTACTTTAAAAATTTTGGGTCTTTGTGAGTTCGTATAGTGTACCAAGCTAAGTAAAGTGATAATTGGAATGCCAAAAAACTTATGTAAAAAAAATAATAATTTCCGCATTCAAAATTGTTTTAACTAAAAACCTATAGTGAAAGATGATGATCGGATATGGATGCACGCATTGCAAACGCAGCTTAGATTTCGTTATAATACTAGGGAGCATTCTTTACTTAGTATGCATGGAAAGAATAGCCATCAAGATATATTTTGACCACTCTACGCAGCTTTTACTACTTCAGCACGTTATGTAGACATCAAGAACACGCAAGCTTTTCTGCAGGCACACTTTCGATCGTTGGAACCTCTGTGAGAGTCTAATAGAAAAAGTAACCCTGTAAATTGAAGCTTGAAGTCTTCTTAGCGTGTTGATCAATAACAATTATGTTTTCTTTAGACCAGCACCTTCTCAGCTATGCTAACAGCATTGCCGTCGACTTAGTACAGTCTTGGTCTAGTCTTCGCGTGTGCAGGTGGCAGGGCACGCTGGGCTGCTCATCAACTAGGCCATGGTGTGAGGAGAGATCGGCCAACTTGGGTCCGGAAGGTTAAAATAATGAAAATCATCATTATTGATAATATTATTATTTATTTATCAAAAATGTCATTTGATTACATAATATACAAGATTACGCAAAAATGAGATATCGTACAAAAATACGAAGAAATGGACGGAATTTCATGTTTCAGATCACTCAATAATTAAGTAAAAAAGAACAATTAAAACTAAATATAAGTACAGTAAATACTTAAGTAAAAATAAATATTTATTACAATAATGTTTAATGCTTTCGTAAAATTAGCAAATATACTGATGTCGTAATTAAAGCTTAAATAAAATCAAAGTTAACTGTGAACTGACTGAAGTCCAGTATAATATCGAATCACTTACATCTATTCCTACAGCCAATGCCTAACTTACGTAAAATATTTTAAAATATTGCAATTTCACTTTAAACTGGAATACACATAGAGAACTAGAATAATACCATAATAGAAACACAGAAGTACCTGCTAAGTGTGTTACGTGTAACTTATTTATAAATAAATAGAAGTAGTAAAGTACCGTAGATACACATAAACGCAGCGAGACGTGTATTGGAAGAACACGGATGTACTGAGCCCGTCTACGGTACGGTACGTTAACGGTAAAGTTTACCCCTAGGAGAAGCGGTATTAATACTTCGTGCACTGGGTTACTAAAATATCAAATACAAAATGCCCGAACATGTCAAATTACTTTGTATCACACACTATCAATACAATGAGATCTCTACTCCAGTTTAATATTTTATGTCAGTTGCATTCTTAATAATAAATTAGTTATGTATATAAATACAAAACGTTTAAAAATTTAGTTGTCTTTTTAATAATATGTATTTTATAAAAAAAAACGACCATCTCGAGATTCAAGTTTATGTTACTTTTTGCTTGTAAAAAAACTTAGCGGAATAATGTCACATATCTACAACAATACTAGTTTCGATACCTATACTCACTAACTTATTTTAAGAAAGTATATCTAATTTTTAAGGCACGCGAAACTATTAAAAACGTGCAATATAAAAATATTGGCGGCAAACATCACATTATACGGGATGTCTTATTGTCTAAGATAAAATATAAATTGTCGTTTAAATAAATAGCATAATAGATATAACTACCGTTTTAAATGTGTAGACGTTTGTAATTTTCGCAAGATTACGATCTTGATTAGCAAGCTGCTAGTGTTTCATCATCTTGAGGTTATTCTTATATTTAAAGAGACTTAATTGCTTAAAATTACTAGAAGAATATGCCTATATTCTTTCATCCAGATCCAGTACATTATCTGTAGTTAGCTGCAAAAAAGCTGCTCGTTTTAAAAGGTTTTGTCATAATACAATATTCATATTATACATCTATAAGGTCATATTAGATTTACAAAGGTAACTTGTTGAAAAGATAGCGTGTCACATACAGGGTCGTCTATTGTTATTAAAGAGTATTTCTTTTCTGTATATCTAATTCAAAGTAGCATCGCCCTCAATACGTGGAGTATAGGTGGTTCGCGGTAGTTAGTAAACCATGCGTGATCATTTGTTCCGCGTGAACACTACCTCCATTTTATAGCAGATCAGGCATAAATTAAAAAGAGACAATAGTTCTTAAGAATCTATGAGGCGTCGCGTCGTATTACCAAAAATGTTACATTCGATATAGCTATAAGCAATAAACCTATCATCATAATCCTTGATAGAAAACGTTACAATCACGTGTTATTGCCGCCACCTACGCAAATCCACTTCACATTCGAGTATCAAATATAGCTCTTTGGATCCTAATTACTATACTATATTTTGGTTAGTTGCCTAAATACTATGAGACGACTTCGTACTGTGATACGTGAGGTTCGTAATTGAATCCGTTGTAATGTGTAAAGCTGAGGCTCCTGCATCCCGCCGCTTCTGCAAACGGCTTCAACTCTTGTATTAGGCTAGAGAAAGTAGGCCGCTCGTCGGGGTCCACCTGCCAGCACTGCAGGCACAGCTGGAACAACTCGTCGCCCACGTACGAGGGCTGCGAAGGCCGCATGCCGCGCAGCACCCTGGCCGCCACGTCCTTGTTGGCACTATGAAAGTATGGAGTCGCGCCGATCGTGAGAGCCTCCCACATAAGGACTCCGAATGACCAAACGTCGGCTTTAGGGTTAAAGCGTGTTTGTCTCAGCATCTCGTGCGAGGTCCAGCGCGTATAGTCCGGAGTCTCGTGCAGGGGCCTCATGTGGGACAAGCCAAAGCCCGAGACTTTCGCGACACCGCTTTCACTGAGAGCGATGTTCCTACAGCTGAGACGTTTGTGTAATATCTTCTTGCTATGTAGGTACTCCATGCCGCGGGCGACGTCCACGAGGTATTGCAGAAGCCTGTTTTCAGGAATGAGACAAAACTTGTTGTTTTGGAGGTCCCTCTGTCTGCTTTGAAGCAACAGTTCTTTTAAGCATAGTTTATTATCTTCCAATACTACAAACAATGTAGTGTTTGTTTCACAGAACCCAATGAGTGAGACAACATTTTCATTTTCACTGGATTTAATGAGCAAGTCTAACTCCTGCAACATCAGCTTCTTGTCAGCTCTCTCCAGCTCCCGGTCAGCCACCACCTGCACAAGGCCTGGGGTCTGTGCTCCGTGCTGCTGTACCTTCCCTCTGGTGAACTTACCATAGCTGCCAACACCCACAATACATGAAATATCAATATCTATTAGATTCCTGGGTATGTTCCAAAGCTTTCTTTTTAAGTTACTGTAATAATCAACCCTCTCATCATCTTCCTGGATAAAACCTGAGTTTTCTATTTCCATGCATGGCTCACTCAGACTTAATGGCATGGACTGAGAGCCTCTCTGTTCCCTAGCCAGTTGTATTTTCTTCCTGAGTATGATAAGTAAGCCTACACCAATCAGAAGTAGCACAACACTGATGGCTATTGCGGCTCCTAGAGCTATTACCATTGGGGAAGTCTCTTCAGGTTCATTGATGTTTAGTATTATCTTCTTTGTTGACTCTGCATATCTTATTCTCTTCACATGATTCTTCTCACTGACAACACCTAGTGACACGTCTATGTCATTTGTGAGAGGCAGTGGAGCATTGTAGAAACCATTGTAAGTGCTCCGGTCACCAATGATGAAGTCATGCTCAATGTCATCAGGGTCCAGCTCTGCAGTAATATAGTAAGGAAGCCCCTGGTCACTGGCATAGCTGTAATTTCCCAGGTTGTCAACTATATACCCCTGCTGGTACAACTCTATAGAGACCACAATTCTGTACATTGACACAGGACCGTTGACATTCCTTGCCTCAGGTATGTGCACCACCATGCGGTCTCCCCTCCTCTCTCTGATCTCTATCTCAGGAGGACTGGGGTCTGGAGTTCCAATGATTGTTTCTATTACAGTAGTAACATTAGGGCCTTCATAAATATCATTGACTGCAACCACACCAAGCTGGTATTTGGATCCGGGCTGTAAGTTTAACAGCTCTGTGTTAAATGTCTTATTAGATACTCTCCATTCCAGATCTGTTAGTGAGATGTCAGCATAAGTTTCCAGGACAATAGCTCGTATTATGTAAGCTGTGATATTGGTATAAGCATCTGGGGCTGTCCAGCGCACCCTGACTGTTGTCTCAGTGACGTTGGTGATGTTCAGGGAGGTCGGGGCGCCTGGCGACAGCACCTCCGTGTCGTACACACTGGCCGCGTTGTCTCCGCCACACTTTTGACTCTCATTCTTTGGACAAGTCGTATTGCAAAAATCTGATGTCAGTTGGATGGTACCAGGCACGTTACCACAGAAACACGTCGACTCGTTACCTATTATAGCGTATTTATAGAATACCTGCTCACAAGCCGACAAGCAGACGTCCACCGATTGTCCAGAGTGCGTGTTTAACACGTTTTCAAGATTCAGTTTATAGCAGCCGATGTAATCGCCGCGGTCACCGCTGCACGCCCACCAGTACAACGACAACAACATGAGCATATGACACTGTCTCTCCATTGTGATACTGGGCGTAATTGACTCATTCAAGCGCTCTTTATGTTTTCTTATGGCTCGTACACAAAAAGTTTCTCTCAATTTCCGTTTTTAGAACTTCAAATTCACACCAACTGAGTTTTTATAAAATATGACGTACACCATTGTGTGTTACCGGGACATATTCATTGAATAAATTTACAAATTCGCACTTATTGTACCGCGCGTTGCTTATGTTCGTTATTATTTTGACAAGTAGCAACGAGTGTTGCTTGTTCATTGTTGCTTCATTAAAGAGCAACGTTAACCGAAAAATTAAGTCATATGGAAACATTAAACAATCGAATATTTCTAAACGAAATGCGCAACTTGACCAGGAATTACATTACTCCCACTCAAACTCATAGTCACCGACCTAGAATATTTATTTATTATTATCAGCATGGCTAACCACTTACACTAATAACAAAAAAGAAACGAAAAACAAAATTATTCATTCAAAAAGAAAAAATAAAATATGAACAATTAAATCTACTCTAAAAATATGATCAGTTTAATAAAAGTGCGTATACTATCTCATAAAACTAAATAACAATATGCAGAATATGAATATTTTACCAATTTTTATATTTTGTAAATAATAAACCATATTTTGCATAAAATGTAAGGTACACAATCGTCAGTAGGTAAAATTATATTTATTTATGAAAATACCCAGTAAATTGTAGGTAATCGTATTTAAGCATCTCGTGAAATAACCAATGAAATTATTTTAATTATGTATTCTCTCTATTTAATTATAAATAGTAAACCTCAACTTTGCTTAAAAATATTTTTTGATTGTAAAATCTATGCAATCTGTGGATTTTACTTTTTAAATGAAGTAAAATGGTCATGTTTGAAATTTTGTAAACGTTAAACGGCCAGAAGTGGAAATTATTTATTGTAAACACAGCGCGTAAACATAAGTGTTATTAGTTAAAATTACATGAAATATGTCTACAAGATCCGGAAAACGTAAGTATAGCATTATACCTGTCGCTTTATTTGTAGTTTAAATTCACAAAAGGGCCTCGTTAATGACAACTTTAAATTGTGGTTTCAGGGATACACAGTACTCATGATGATATAGTACCGACTGACCTGGAGCCTGCCCCTAAGACTGAGAGGAAGACTCGAAATAAGCGAGTGAAGGAGAAATTAGACGAACTTGACGCATCTGTGGTTAAAAACAAGAAGCGCAGTAACTATGTCAGTTATCCCGGAGATGACGAAGTTATGGATGATGCTACCTGTTTGGCGCCTTCGCAGGATGAAGAAATCAAGCAGAGCCGAGTGCTACGTAAAAACGCTCTCAAAGAACAAAATCCTGCGCTAAACAGTGACGTGTTTGAGACGCAGACGAAGGCGAAAAATCTTATTAGGAAGTCGACGCGCGGCAAGAAGGTGACGGAAGCTGAAGACAATGAGAATCATGAGAATGTCCCAGCAGAAGTCCCTGACGTGCCCAAGTCTAAGAAAAGTAAAAAGAATAAAAAAGCTGAAGCTGTCACAGAGGACCCAGCTCCCATGGAAGAAGCTCCATTGCCTATAGTTTCCAAAAAATCCAAAAAGAAAAAGAAGAAAGGCAAGAAGACTAGCTCCATTTTAGTTGAAGATATTGGAAAGAACAGTTCTAAACAAGCATTAAACAAAAGCAACATGTCTGTTGACTCATTCCACAGTGCTGCTGGCAGCCCGGAATACAAACATGAAAACATGGCTGAGGGAAGTGAAGACACTGTAAAACACCCAGTCAAATCCAATAAGAAAGCTGTTAACAACACTTCTGTGTCTAAAGAGTCTCTAGAGGGCAATAAAAACACTAGTATTAAATCTAAGAGAAGAAGGTCCAGTGTTAAGGATACAGTTGACAATATCTCCTTGACAAAAAATAACCTAATGAATAGTGTCGAAAACATTTTAAACTATTCTAATTTGTTTGATGGCCATATTATACAGACTCGGTCAAGTACTAAAAACGCTAGTAATGTCTCTGTGAATGCCGATGACTCTGTGAAAGATGGGCAAGTAAACTTAAATGCTTCTAAAGTCAACTCACTAGTTAAAAGAAGACGGTCAAGTGTTAGAGAAGGTTTGCGATCACAAAATGCCTCAATCTGTGTGGAGGACACTAACACTGTTCCAGCTGACAAAGGATTGAAGGGAAATACTTCAATTAAAGATGTTACTTTAGATAGAAGTAACACATCTATATTAAAAGAGAGAGAAAATGAAGATTTAAATGTTTCTAACAGACAACTGAAAAGGAAATCTTTGATAAGAGAAAATACATTTGATAAAAGTAATATCTCTACTATTAATGAGAGTAAGGATGAAGTAGCATTGAATGACTCCAAGCTATCTGACAAAAGTAATAAAAGAAAACTATCTGTCATTAAAAATACAACATTTGACAAAAACAGTACATCAATGACTAATGATGCAGGGAAAGATGGGATAATTGATTTAGATACCTCAAACAACAAGTCCATATCAAGAAAATCGATGAATATAGAAGATACAACATTTGACAAACTAGAAAAGGTCACTAACACCACATTTGAAAAAGAAACCAAAGCTGTTGATAATGAGTATAAGCTCAAAAGAGAAGCAACTTTTGATAAAAGTAGCAATAAGCATTTAGATGCCACTTACGAGAAAGATAAAGAATCTGAAGCCATGGACACATCAAACACTAAAAGAAAGAAGAATTCTAGTGTGAACACAACTTTTGATAAAAATGAGAAAACCAGTGACACAACTTGTGAAAAAGATAACTCTACTTCCTTTGACACTTTCAGAAAAGGTGCTCTAACTAGAAGATCCAGCATCCGAGATGTTACCTTTGACAAAAGTAACATCTCTATCACTAATTTAACCAAGGAGGACTTTGAGAAAGATACTAAAATCATATCAAGCTCAGCTATCAAAAGTAAAGGTACTAGACGGAGTACATATGATAAGAATGATATTGTCAATACTACATATGAGAAAGCATCAGAAACGGAGCCTAAGAGAAAGTCTTTAAGGTTGTCACAGGCTGCAGAGATTGAGAATAAGCTGAACACTACATTTGAGAAAGAAAACAGTCAGGATACTAAACCCAGTTCAGAACCCAAGTCTTCACTATTAACTTCAGACAGCAGTACATCAGATAAGTCAGATATATCCCGGATCAGCATCACCAGTGATGAGACCAGTGGAGAACTGGACAACATAGTGAACACTACTCCAGTATTGATTGAGAGTAGTTTGGATGAGTCAAATATCGCCAAAAAGGATAGTCCAAAGCCTCAGACACCATTGAAGCGTGAAGGGACCTTTACTAAAGATGGTCCTGAGATAACTGCAGAGTGTGGTACTCCAACCAAAGAGTCTTTACCTACCCCAGCAGCTGGCTGCACTCCCTACCATGTAGGTAAGAGCTCTCAGAAGAAGCGGATCCTCAACGTCACCAGGTCTCTGGAGAAAGCGAGGGGGTCAATGGAGCTGGCTCCGAGGTTGACCCGCGTCATGTTCTGCAGTCCTGTGGATAATCCGGTGCTGGTTGCTCAGGAGAGGAAGAAGGTCATCAAATCCAATCTCAAGGGATCCAATAAGAGCTTCGTTTTTGACGACAGTGGTACGTAAACGAGATTGATGAGTTTATGTCAAACTACAAATTCACTTTAACAAATATTGAAAGGCATAATAAGTATATCTTTGTAATGACTTATTAAAACAAATATTTAATATTTCCAGCATCAGTGTCTCGGGCGGGGCGCAAGCGCTCGTACACGCAGAACGACGCAGAAGACTCCCGCGTGAAGCGCTCGCGCCTCGCCGACGACCTGCAGCAGTCCGTGAACAGGCTGTCCCGCCCTCGCACCGCCAGCGCTACAGGTACCTTCGTTAAGACAATATTCTATAGTACTACTTAAACAATATAACGGTTTACTCCCCGTATTTATCGGGATAGCCAGACTAGTTTCGGACCCAACCGGAGTCCTTTATCATGAGCTGACGCGGCGGCGCGGTCGCGAGTCGAAAACCTATAGTATATTCTATAGTACTGTTGCTGGGCCGTATCTTGGCAAGATTTTGGGGTAAAGAGGGCAAGCTTGCGCATGTGATGATGCTGTCTTGTTACCCGGATGCCACCTGTTATATAAGAGACCCACAAATCGCATCTTACGTATCTTACGATGCTTGTCAAGTTATCTGGTGAACCAGTCAAGTCCTGCGCTCAGGCTAACTACATAATAATATATCTGCTTGAAAAATTAAAACTATGTATTTATTTGTAGGTGATTTTATAATATGACTTAAGTAAAAGCTATTGTATCCTATTTTACAAGTCCGTTAGGGAATAAAACCACCGGAAAGGCTTTTATTAAAAGAATCCCCTAAGGATTATTAATGTCTAGACCTACACTTACATTATAATAAAAATCACTTAATTATTTAATAGTTATTATTATCTTTAAAAACAATGATTATAAGTTAAGGTTTTTTATAAAACACAAGCTGTCATAATATACCAGTAAGCCTATGAACAAATTCCGTATATCTTATACAGGAAATGTAGATATTATATATATTATGGCATTACTGAAAAACTATTTTGATACGTTTGGTTGAATTCTGCATCTCATAATATCAAGATCACTTATTTGCATACCACTATCAAAGGTCAGCTCTCACTAGATATTAATTGGGAGCAAACAAACAATTAGTCACGCTTTGCAATGTTGCTGCGTGTGCCCCTATCATTGGTGTTTGTTACTCGATAAGAACACCGATCACTTAAAGATTGCTGCTTCATTTAGTGCCTGCTACTAAAACTACCTGTAATACCTGTAAAATTACACATTTCATGATATGTTTTTTTACTTCAGACAATGTTGCTATTATATCAGAAGCCGCACTTTTTGTGATTTTAATTCTAATGCTTATATTATCTATTAAGTAGGGTCCATTTGTAACTGGTAAATGTGCATTGCACTTATGTAAAAATATGTCACTAAATATTTTTATAAATATAGATACTTACTTATATTCAATCCTCGTTATAAACTATATCTTTTAACTATAAATTTTATTCATCTTTCTTCACATTTTTCACTGATATTATACCGCTGCAATTCCACATTTTATGAGTATATAACAACCGAAAAACGTGTAGGCATATACTGATGTACCCACCCACACGAATTCTGGCCGCGACGCTAGTTTACTTAAAATATTATTATCATGAATACGTTTTCTAACTACATATTACAATTATTCAGACAGCGTGCTGCTAAGGAGTTTCTTGCGCCGTTTCTTCTCCCGCAGCAATAGCACAGGAAGCAGTGAAGGGCGGGCGATGGGGTGCTGTCTATAATTTATAAATCTTGATGTTCGAAAAGTGCTACATTGTAGCCTTATTTGAATAAATGACTTTTGATTCTGATTATTGAAATACAATTACAGCAAAACTTTCGATCCCGACGACGCCATCGAAGAAGCTGCCGACGCCTTCAAAGCCGCGCTCTGACGCGAAGTCCCGCACGAAGCTGCCGAACTTCGCGGCGCTGCACCAGAAGCAGTTCGACAAGATGGAGTCGCTGGGCGAGTGCCAGCAGCGCCGCGCCCGGCGGGCCAGGCAACTGCTCACACCCACCGCGCCGCCTGGACTGCTGGACAGGATCAGCCCTAAGAGTAAGGATACTTGGCATTTTCACCTTTTGAAGGCTTTGTTTTTTCAGTCTAGATGACGGTTATCGTTGCATAAAGTATGCCTAGGTGTTTGTCCAGAATGTCAACTACTTATCGCGGTAGTTGCGTTGCGTTCCGTTCATACTTAGGTAAGGGATGACGTAGATTCTTCAGTCGTTTTAGTCGGTTAGAGTCTAAGGCGTATATCTCAAACTTTCCCAAAGGTTGAGATACAAAAAAGTCCCTAAGGCTGGAAACAGTGCTCAACCGACGGTCAGCGCTGACTGTCGGTCGGCGTAGCTATATCTATGCAAGTCTATGAATGCGCCCACAGCTACGCTGACGGTACGCGCGTGATTTGGTACGCGCGTACGGTCGGTCGAGTCGTCGGTCCGCCTCGTCGGTTGCGCGTACGTCAGTCGACCGACGAGCTATGAGATTGTATGGATGCGTTCAGTGCTTCGCTGACGGAGCGACCGACCGTACGCGCGTATGTACACTCAGCCAACTTGAATATAGACACGGAGCGCCTTATTTCTGAAGTGCGGCTTCGTCCGGCATTATGGGATGGAACTGTACACACGTGTCGCAGTTCGCCGTCAGCGTAGCACTGAATGCATTTTCGCAACCGACGGTCAGCGCTGACGGTCAGGACGTACGGTCAGGAGGTACCGTCGGTTGAGCACTGTTTCCAGCCTAAGAACTTTTTAAGATTGTAGATGTATTTCCCCGGACGGAATAAAAGTGTCAGCTACCTCAATCGCAATATTTGTCAAAATTGGGTTATGCGTTTTAGAGTGAAGAAGTAACAAGCACAACCATACACTTGTACATTTTTGTATAAGTGTATGGTTGCGCTTTAATATGTTCTCGTAATATATTATAATCATTGCTGTTGGCTATAATTTGACGCTGATTTTGCAACTCGTCGTTATTATTCCTTCATTCAAAGTTCATTCTTTTCTCACAGTTATCCCCCCCATTCATACTTCCAAGTTCCTTAGTTATCATCCTACTGGTTTAATGTTTAACATTAATGGAAGTCAAGACGTGTAGTAGATGTCTAAAGATTACCGCTATCTACGCTTTTCATTTATTTATCGAACATTTACTTATCTAGACTAATATTATAAAGAGGTAAGCGTTTGTGAGTTTGTATGTTTGTCGGCGCTAATCTTCAAAACTACTGAACCGATTTTAAAAATTCTTTCACTGTTAGAAAGCTACATCATTCCGAATTGCCATGGGCTATATGAAATCAGCCTACTTCTCCCGGTTATCTTCAAATAAGGATATTAGTCAAGTAAGTCGGAAAAAAATTACCGCTAAATCACTTTTATCGCGTACGCTGCCGAAATACTCAAGTATCTCCAATGGCTCTAATAGACCTACAAAAAAGTTCGCGATGTCCTATATCTATCTTTTAGGGGAAATCCATGATGAGGGTAAACAGATAAAGAAAAATAAGATATGTTTTCTGAGCATGATTTTAGTACTACCATATTAATTCTTACGTCTAAAACTTACTTTAAAAAAAGGTCATATCATGGAGATAATATTTTTCTTTTACAGTTTATAAATCGGATGAATAGTTTCTGATATATCGTGAAATTAAAAAGTACGCACGAATATTTTTATATTTTTGCACACGGCACGCAGCTCTCGAGGCGAGTTGCAGTGAGGGGCGCGGGACGAGGTACCACGACGGGACTTGCGATCGCGCGTACCGAGGTGTTATACCCCGCAATAAAATAGCTTGATTTTTTACTTTGTACTTTCGTTGCACAAGGAAATTTTCGTTGTTTTCATTGTATTTGTTGTTTAAATTGTTCGTTGTTGTTTGTAGGATACATACAGTGACGAAAAAAAGTTCGAGTGTTTTGCGCTTTATCGAAACACATTAAGCGTTAGACGTTTAACGCGAGTGAAACCGCTGGGCATTGCTAGTCAAGTATAATTATAACATCCGGTTGTATTCGACAAAATTCCTAATTATGTATTTAGAGTAACGTGCGAAAGATAAAACTTATGCTAATTAAGGAGTTGCTCATCGCTGTGGCAATGGGAATGGCCCTCGAAATGGAGATACATATACTTGAAATACATTATAATTGTTACGTACACATTTAGTCGAAAAGACAAATGAAATTGGGACACTACTTAAGATGAGAAAACCCATATTCTTATAAGAACTTGATCTAATATTAAAAGAAATTAGAGTTTTACACTCTATAGTTTTGCTTGCTTGGGTGTTGTATGGGTACGGACAAAAACATTTATTTTGCTATGAAACCCGAAGAAAGTAACAGCGTATCGAATAAAAATTAAAAAGATAAATTAACAAAAGAAATTGAACGATATAAAGAACGAATACTAACTAATGATCTTGTATACGCTTTACGGAAAAAAATGATAATTTTCCTCAAGTACATTGAACTCACGTGTTTTCATTTTATGAGTACTATGAATATGAGCATTAATATAGGTAATCGTAAAGTTTTATCGATTGTTAATCTGTAGCTACGTCACGCTGATGCGCGCGGTTAGGGCTCCCAATTAGTCCGCGCTATCTTATCAAACATGTGTCCACACACCGGGCTCTTATCGATATGACTGTTTGTTGCCTTACCTGTACGAGAAACGAAAACTCGATTATAAGTTATTTTTCCTGTTGATGTATTATTGCTAATTATTGCATGATTTTCCTCTGAATTAAGGGAGTTTACAGAAAGTGGATTATAGATATGTTATCTTGGTTCTAATGGCTTTGTCACCGTGAGGTTGTCAGTTTGCAAACAAATGGGGAAATACCCAAAACGATCGCAGCAATACATGATGGAAGCCGAGCCACAGATTGCCTCTCTCCACAACCGTTTGAGTAAAAGATGTTCACTAGAAACCATGTTTACTTACCATCAAACATTTACTTAAGTTATATCGTCGGAAATAAAAGTCAAACAGATTCACAAGGTACGTAATGAAAATAAAAAAAATAGATAAAAAAACTTTTTAAGAAAAAGCTTTTATTTAAACGCTCTAAAAAGAAGAAAATAAAATATTCCTTTTGGATTATACTAACAACTCCTCATTATACACAATTTATATATAATAATAAAAGCTTGTCGCTCGATTTACCACAAATTATTATGATATAAAGGAATGTTGATAGGTATGTAAACCTCGCGACAAGCTTTTATTATTATATATAAATTGTGTATAATGAGGAGTTGTTAGTATAATCCAAAAGGAATATTTTATTTTCTTCTTTTTAGAGCGTTTAAATAAAAGCTTTTTCTTAAAAAGTTTTTTTATCTATTTTTTTTATTTTTTACTTTTTAGTTATCGCTGGATTTAGAATAACGAGACATTCTTTTTTCAAGTTATTATTACTCTCAAAATTCCCTCTCATTTGATACCCATATTGTAGAAGTAGACTAAAGGTAACTATTCCACCATCCTGCATGGTCCGCCATATTGGATTTAGAATGACGTCATATTCTTTTTCTAGTCACTCTTAATAAGCCCTTTCATTTGATACCCATATTGTAGAAGTAGACTAAAGGTAACTATTCCGCCATCCTGCATGGTCCGCCATATTGGATTCAGAATGACGTCATATGCTTTTCCTAGTTACTCTTAACAAGCCCTTTCATTTGATACCCATATTGTATAAGTGGATTAAATATAACTGTTCTGACATCTTGTATGATCCGCCATATTGAATTTAGAATGACGTCACATATCTTATCATATATTGTCATCCAAACAAAATGCGTCCACAAAATTTCAGCACAAACGGTTGAATATATCTACTTCAAAATTGAGTTCAAAGATTTCACCCGAACACACAAATATCCATACATTGCAAGTTAAATAAAAGCTTTTAATAACTTAGTATTGTGATGCTGATCCAGTAAGGTTACTAGTCCTTACTGGATCAGCATCAATATTGAAAATTCTAACCTAAATTAAAAACTTAAAAAAATGATTAAAAACATTTATAACACTGTTGATCAGAACGTGTCTTTAGAATTATGGCATTTAATATTCTTTGTTTCGCCGTCACAATACTAAGTTATTTTCATTACGTGCCTTGTGAATCTGTTTGACTTTTATTTCCGATGATATAGCAGATATTCAGATATCCTGCTAAGTACAATGCGTTTTTTTGCAAAGTCGCTTCGTAACAAAACAACTTATAATACATCCTGTAGATGTAATTATAGCTATGCTTCTGCGTGGGACGTTTCTCACGTTCATTTTATCAAAAAATGTCGACGATACAATATTTTAGCCGGTTATAATTCTCATGAGACGAATACATTACTTATTTCAAATGTACATTTATAAGATGGTTATAGATAAGTTTACATTTAGAGTACTACACAGAATCTCTAAAATGTTAAACTTGTTTCGCTAAGACATTAGTGTATAGATAGTGCCTACATCATCAAAAAGTTTTTATGTTCTCTAAAAGGCTTGGAAAACTATTCACTAGACTACTAGAACATTTATACATAACCATATTTATGAAAATTGTACTCCTAATGCTTTTTATTTGCTCGAAGTTAATAAGTTTTGATCAAGAATTGAATATATCATATTAAAGCACGTAATCACAAAATGTTAAATTTCGATACATTTCGATATTCAAGTCACTATCCATAGTAGCCGATGACCCGCCTCCATTTGTTAATAACGACCTGTTTTCTAAATTGATACAGCCTCGCGCAATGTTCAGAGTCCTACATTCTGTACAGTGTGCCTACAATGTGTGTTCCACATCGATATTCACAGCCTACGTACAGGTAATATTAGATGGAAACACGACACCATTTTTGGACGACAGGTTAAAGTAGGTCGATGACACGAGGAATAGATGAGATCAGAATGTATTCTGCGTACTCCTCTCTGCACGGCCGTTAAAACGTGCCGAAGATATTATAATACATATACAGAAATAGACAGCTCCATCTTTTTCCACATGAGTAGATCACGAATCTCATGTTACTGCGATTGATGCAAACTTTTTATGCTTGATAAACTCTAGCTTTTTGACTTCTCTAGGGATCATTTTCTAAAAAAAACACGTAACTCTTTACAGATAACTCAGATTCACCAAAATCTAAAGAAATACAGAAACCTAAAGACAAAACTGACACGCCCACCAAAAAGCTGCCGACATTGGAGTCCTTGCGGCCAGGGTTCACGAGGTTCGGCTTCAAACTGAACCTGGACGTGAATCCATTCAGCATACCGAGCAAGACGGAGACTGTTCCGAAAACTGTGCAGAAGTTGAGCAACGGCGCGCTCCCCCGGCCAGCCGCGCTCCCGTCACTCGCGGGAGCCACCTCCCTGCGCCGGGAGGTCGCCAAACACGCCGTCATGCGAGAGAAGTCCTTCACAGGGAAACGCAACGTCAACAGAAATGAGAACAGAACCATTATCAAGGGCGTCAGAACAAATAGAAGGTTCGAGCTACAAATGAAGATGAGGAATATAGATTAGTGCACAAACAGCTGTTTTAAAGCTGGCGTTATTTACTTTTTAGCCTCTAGCGGCAATATAGTTGTAAGGTTTTGAGACGTCTTGTTACCAAATCCAGTTGTGTTTGATATCGACTTAATGAATTTTGTTTGAGTCTCGATGTCCAAGTTAGAAGCTGTATTTGTTTTTTTGTTACAGCTCTGGCTTTTTGTACCTTTAAATAGTTTATTGACTTAATGATTAACTTACATTCACATTGCAATAGACTTAATACCCTAGATGGGCGTACAATGCTCTAGTAAAATATACTCATTAAAATCGTGATGATAAAATTACTTTGCCGATGCACTTGAACACGAACTAGAGTATTTTTTGAACTCGTTGCGGCAAGCAAAGATAAACGCACCACTCATGTTTCAAATAAACTAAACTTTGAAGGCTTTACTACAAGTTAGAGAGAGTAGAGATAACACCACAATATGTATCATGACTAATATTTTTTTTTATAATTCGTCGCCCGCGACAAACCTACAGTATTAACCAGCCATGCCATGTGACCTGAACAAACCGTAGTTAAGTTAGCAGACGTTATTTACTAACATTGTTTATTTGCTGATAGTGCCATCGTAATCATGTACCGATAGTGTTCTATACTTATCTAACAATAAAATATTCCATTACTTATTCTAGTTTCATTGATAGCGAAATGTGTCAAAAATCCCTTCGATTTTATGCGTATTTCCTCTGCTCCAGGACTTATTATTTTTCTTAAGAATTGGGCCATGAACTGCAAAAAGTAATTTCCAAGTAGCACTTCAGTTTATCCTCATAGGATATAGATAATAGTATTATTAGTCTGAGCGACATGATCTGATAATGATAAATTGACGGATGAATCATAGCTTACTCACCTTAGCGCCACGGTGTTTATCTCTCGTTACCTTTCGAACATCGTTGATGAAATACTGATTCTGTCGTAATTCAGTCCGGTACGTATTTATTCGGCTGTACTTAACTATTACAAATAAAGCAGACAATAAACTAGCTAAAAGAAAATCTAGCCATAAACCTCTAAACTACTAATACTTACCTGTTTCGTTTGTGTACCACCACATAAAGAGTGTCTTTGTTTGATCTCAAACATTCTCACACGTTCAATGAACGTGGGAGGATGGCTAATGGCAGCTCTATTCAGACTACAGGAGTGACCCAGGGCTAGACTCTATACACGTGTTAAACATTTTCCATAGTCTCTGCAGACTTTTAGCACTAGTAGGTATATAAGTATGGCCCGTTTAGGCAATGCTAATCATCAGTTACTAAATTTTGTCACCAGGAGGCGCTTTCTAGGTTAGCATGCATTTTAAGGACTAACGAGAAATTATGTTCAAATCACAGACAAGAAAATATCTAGGCAGAGATATGCGCTAGTCAAACACGAAGCGTGACCAAATATGGCCGTCGACATTTTTACAGCTTTTTTTATTTTTCTAGTCTGTGCTTTGAATATAGAGGTTTTAAAAAAACAATATGTGACTACAATCAGATTTATTTAATGTTCTCAACATAGAAGCACAGCATGGTGGGCAGGAGCACCACATCACTACGAGGTGTCCCTCCTCACTGTGACATCGCGGCGTATTATGACAATATATTACATTCACTACATAGTTATTACGTAGACAGACTGAATATCTAAATATGAGACGAATATTAACACAATATTACAGTAATCTATTGTAAGATAAATTAAACTACATAGATAAGAGATCACAACACCTAGAATATGAAAACTTTACCTAATTTTAGTATCTACATCTAGCTATCGATGATATAGCTTGAAAAATTCTTAATTTCTTATATTAAGTAGATACCATAGAGGTAAACATTGATGATGAATGTTACAAACAGCTGTACACACTAAGACATCACACATTCTGCCAGATGTCTGTCTACGTAATAACTAATATAGTTTATAGGATTACCCTTGTGCACATAATACAATCTCACATTATATGAAATCAAACATTACGATAAAACACTTGTACTGTCTCTATTAAAATATAATTTTAAATACATTGTTAGGTAAAATAAATATCTCACTCTGGTGGAAATGCTTCGCCTCCATTGTACAGTACTTATAAAATATGTTTTCTATCGTCGTGGTACCATTGCTGTGGGTGGACTCAGGATCTTGTTAAATATTTACTGTGGAAATGTTCGTCATTATGTTTTATATTTAAACTGTGGTTTTCAAGAGCGGCAAGTTAAACAATTAGTAAATTACGAATAGACTTGTTAGACCTAGCCCCTTGAGAATTATGTAGAATCGCAGCTAAACCAAAAAAAAATGGGTAGATAGTTTAATTTTACTTAACTTTTATCTTGAATATATTTTCAAATAATGTTATCGTTCAATACTTATCTTAGTTAATTAAGAAATTACAAACACATCTACTTTTGGGAAACTTATGATTTGAATATTGGTTGTAATAAGTCAGAAATCGGAAACTAAAATTGAAAGGGCTTTTCAATGGGCGTTTTATCGACTCGTACATAAAAGGTAATGGCATTACATGGATAGTGCCAAAGTTAAAATTAAACACAAAGATACGTCATTGACGTCACGAAAACACGTTTCAGAATCTAGAATCTAGCTCTTGAGACGGACGCAAATCTTAGATAGGTAATTTTCGTGAAGTTACGAGAGATTTCAGTAGTTACGATCTAATTTCATGGACATTTTTATCTAGGTACTGGAAATTCAAGTTTAGTTTTATGTTCGTAATAAAGGATAACAATTCAGGTTTCCTAGGGTTGAGTGACTTTAGATGTATATTGGTTGGTATTGGTCAAATATAAAAGGCTTAGTTTCAAAAATACTAAGATAGCAATTGAAAAAATAATACTGTTGTCTATCTTTTTAAATAATAAACATACAACGTAACTAAATAAACAATTATGTTAATCAAGATTGGCTTTGGAACCGTTATTTTCGAACAATTTCGATGGGTCAACATTCTCGCGTGTTGCTAATTTTCTTGTTAAAAGGTATTCAAATTATAACTTAACCTTGAACTTTACTGCATTGGGTTGTTGCTACCGTGTGGGGTTGTGGAGACGTTGCCAAGTTCGATACTTTTCAAATTAGTGAGCTGTTACATCCAAGGGTATTAACAATTAAGAATTCACGGCTGCCGATACCAAGTTATACGCCTGCCTTCGTAACAAAATTGCCATTAAAAAGTATTTGCTTTCAGTCAATGAGTTAACAGTGTTAACACCTACGCAATCCTCGAGCCTATAGATTACCTACCCACACATAACAGCTACCTGCGAGAGAAAGAGATTTTCGCCTAGAAATATAACCGCCCTCGTTTTTCGTTCAACCCACTTCACATTTTTTCCAGACCTGTACATCAACTAAGGAAATTAGTTAATTCGCGTCCCTTTACAAAAACTCCACAAATACGCAGAAATTAAATTTACATTTAAAGTTGTCTTGTTGTTTACGTCTAGTAACTGGTTGGTAAAGTTCCGTTACCGTTATTAATAGCAAAATTTAGATTTATTCATATCAACTTATAAAAGGGATTTACGTCATCACTGTCAGTCAGCGTTATCTATCGATACCTATAAAGATGTCGTAATAATTGGACTTTGTGGAGTCAAGTATCATCTCGGCAGGTCGTCTCGAGAGCTCGCTTCTCAGAAAGCCTTGTAATATTATAAGACTCTTGCAAGATATTTTTAAATTATTTAATTTGTTGCGAAAGACGTTCGTATTTTCTTTCGTAAGCCTACACAGGTAGATCACGGGAATGTTGATTTTAATTTGGATTTTTCAAAGTTTACAAATAGATCTACAGAATTGGTACTAAGTGTAAATTAATAATAAAGCATGAAATAATATTATTAAAGCATAAAACAAAAAAGATAAAAATGGAAATCGATATTGAAACGTCATAAAAAGTCAAAGGCACAAGGTGTAACTTTCTCATTTACAATCACTAAGTGGGCAAAGGAAAGTACACCATTATGACGCATTGTTATTTGTTGAAAAGATAGTATTGTCCTCAATATGCAATAAGAATATATTAATATCTGCAACATACATAAATACAAGTACTTGTGTTATAATTACTATGTGTAACAACATAACATAAGGAAAAGACCATACATTAATGATTATAGCAATTAAAATACGACTTAAATGAATTTTGTAATTGCGGGTACATCATAATTATTATGTTAACGCTTGCGCGGCTTTAACTAAACTTGACAGATAACATGTATATTTTTGTTCAAAAAATAAGTTTCTCATTAAAAACTGGAGATTTATACGCGAAATAATGTGTTATAAATAAACATCAATCATTTACGTTACATTGGAAGTAAAGTAAATTGTCTAACAACGTAATTCAAAGACAAGCAATATTCAAATTTAAAGACAATTTGCGGTTAACATCATTATCATAAATATCATTTATGGTTGAATAAGTGACATTACTGCGGCATTAGGGCCCACTGATAACGTTGATAAAGGTAATATAAAAATAAAGTTCTTAACAAGCCACAGGCATGGTATTATTGAGCACGTTGTAATATTTACACGTGATTTTAAATAGAGTGATATCTGCAGGCTCTAATCACATTATAGGGGTATTATTTACACCTACATATTGTATGGAAAAGTCACAGAACATTGACTATACTTTACTGTGTTAAGAGAAAACTAATAATTAGGTAATAAGTAAGTAAGTAGACACATTTTGAGCAGTCACAGGAGTCACAGGTGCATTGATAAGTGTCTTCAAGCGTCAAATCCGTCTAACATTTTGTTTATTATGTGTAAATAATTAATCTCACCAAACATTAAAATTCTAAGAGCATTGACGGGAATAATGTACGTTTGTTCCCCCGTTCCCCCCCATCGTAAAGGAAAATAATTACAGACGCGTTACAGAAAAATACGCGCACGTCACTAGATGACGTCAACAAAATATTCGCTCAGTGACAAACTCGTGCAGTCACCAATGTCACGTAAAAGGTTATAATGCGAGCAATATAATGCTATATTCTATAGCTCCCTGAGGTATTGTGAGTTTGTATTGAGGGGTGAACAACCACCAGACAGTATCGACTTATCAGGTTAAGCAAAAGTTAAATTATAGGCTTTCTATCAAGCTTCTTATTTTCCGGGTAATATTTCGGCTAGCTCCATTTTGCGTAAAATTGAGCAAGTTCTGTAAAAATATTCAAGACCAACCAGTTTTCTGAAGCTCATATTTAGTCATGTTACGTTTACCTATACTTTCTAAGCGGGAAGCTTAATCTGAATGTCACAGTGACATCATTGAGATGTAAAACACTTAATTGCGGCTAATGTACCTTCAATGTTAATTGAAATCCGTGTAGCGCTCAATTGTCTTTCATATGACAAATGAAATAGCGACAAATTATAAAATAAAACATAATTTTGCTGTATTTTACAAATTAATGTCTTGAGGATAATAGAGAAACAGATGTTATTATAATATAACCGTCGTCCACCCACAGTAATGGCTAATGGTCATCAGTTGCCCATTTTTGTGCCTCAATGGAGTTAATTGACCATATCGTACAGTCTGCCATTATGATATTGAAATAGCTACATACATAATACTTTCTATTATTTATAGGTAATTACACTAGGTTCACTACAGTTTGGCATTTTAAAATAAGGAGGCGTGTATACCAATATTATCAGATTTAAATCAGACGATGAAGTACATACTTACAAAATAACGCTACAGTTATAAAAAAAAGTAAAATAAACCTCAACACACGACTCCTGTATCAAATATTTATGTCAAAAGTAAATAATTCAGATTATTGAAATATCTGAAACAGTTTGCCGGTACTTCGTGCAGTTGTCGAGAATATCATGCACAGTTCAGGGTTGCCCGGATAATACATGGTCACATCGCGTTACTAAGGTCGCAGAAAGCATGCAGTGTAAGTTGAGCTCACTTTCCGCCGGAGTCGCGTGGCGCAGCGCTTCAGATGTTATCGAAGCACGCCATTTGCTCGCTTTGTTTATTCTCTGGGACCCAAGCTGTACTAGACTTGTATCATGAAATATGTGCAAGAATTTTATCATGCCGGTTCAAAAAATGCATATGTCATGCAGTTTTTTGTGGCCAGACTAAAAATAAAAGTCATGACCCATGTTTCACGAAATAAAAATTAACGAACAAATTAAGATTAAATACTTTGACTTTATGAATCGTGTGTGTTATGAAAATCTATTCGGAGACGAACATATCGTAGCATAATATTCAACGTCGGCTTTATGGGAAGCTTTAATCGAAGGTCGGTTTCATAGATATGTGCAGCTTAATATTCAATAACAAAAATACGTTTAGATCTAAATAGAGCTTTCGAGTGAGCGACTTGTGCTGCAGTAAACGATATCACGTTGAAGACCTAGATGATACGCAGCTACAATAACAATAGTGCTAACTGAGGATACGCTGATTCGTAGTGTAGGTTACAGTTAATAATAGTATTTGATACATACGCAGTGATACCCTCGCCCGGCGCATCAAGTGGGCTTGTTAGGATTAATCTAGATTTTCCAATCTTCATTGCCTACGCAGTCGCCAGTCGCTCGATCCAAACCCCTACTAGTATTTACACTTTTATAATATTAAAAAATAATTCTACATATATTATCTCACTATGTTACAGTTCAATATAAATTAATTTTCGCTCAGGCACCTAATTAGCTATTAATAGGATCTTAACTACATCATAGAGCACAAGAAGATGAAATGCGGTGTTCACTCATTTGTGACATACGCTGAAATGGCTACCATCAGTCAATATGGCGGTCGTCACTTGACAGCTAGACTTGTCAATGTCAAAGTTTATTAACAAAAATCCGATAATTATTCAATATGTACATTCACAAATAAGTACGCACCTTTAGCTAAACACTCCCACTTACTTGGATTTTCTTAACACAAATAAAATGTGAATGTTCTCAACACTTATTCTAGAGGAAACAAAGTTATCTTACAATATTTTTATTTACATCATAGTATAGATACTCATTATACATCATCCTTGTTTGTGTGTAAGCTCTCCCCGCATCAGGAGCACACAAGCACTTATTTGAGCACATTATCGAGGCTACCAAATACAATGGCGAAGGAATTTGCCAGAAATGCAAGACAATTTATACATAACATCGATAAATATGCACATTTTAACTATGTATATCCAATAATTATTCATTAAATATTAATTTGTCATTACCTTGTAGTCGAACATTAAGTAGAACTTTAAATTATACGTTAAGATATCGATTAATCTCTCTTTTAGGAGTTACACAGTTAGCACACATTATCACACAAGGTTTATAATGTCATCGCTAGAACACCCCTGCGTGATCGTAGCTTTAAAAATAAATGTCGTGCTACTCTCATTATTATGTCCACACCAGTCCATACACACCGGCCCCAATATAAATACACTGTGATCACTTCACACCTATTTATTTTGGTATCGATGAACCTCGTAAAAAAGCTAGAATATATCTTAGACATTTTAAATTATAATCATTAGAATAAAGTAGGGTTTTAAAACCATTACAAGAAATATTTCAAACAATCATTATCAACACAGCCTCACGCATGGATCTTGATGATTATCTAAAATAAATCTTTATAAATGAGGTCAATGGTCTAAAAAAAACAAAATCATTAAATAGCATAACATTTAAGACGAAAATAAAGATAGAATAGAGCTTGCATCACACAAAGACATCAAATGATCGGCGATTTACAATCTCAACAAAATCACAAAGCGGCGCGGTTTAGAAAATTACACCTTGTTGTTATTATAATTGGGTTCAATTTAGAACAAGATTTGAACTTTTTCTCCTGAGTAATTTGCATAATATTATAATGTTGGTATAATTTAAAGATGGCGCATGGTACTATAGAGAACCTTCAAATTATTCGTAGGGCCAGTTTTGAGGTAGGTTATGGAACTGTAACGGTATTCATGGTAATTTAACAAACAGGACGAGCGTTTTAAATTGATTTGAGAATTTTGTGAATAGTTATAAGTGTCGTAAATTTATAAATGAATGTTTTGATGTCCCAAGAGTTCAATGACATGTTTTTTGGTAGTTCGCAAAAGGTCACAGGAACTATCTAACACCGATGTAACTTATTGGAATCAAACGTATCTTGTTTAGAGCTGAGAAGATCGTCTTGAAAGTTAGCTAGCATAGTCGTCATTTGTCAAAATGGTTTCTTAAAAGAGTAAACAGCCGCGACCTTTACCCATAAGTAAGACATTTACGGGTCTATAAATAAATTGCCACATCTGACGATCTTCATTTCATTTTTATTTATTTATTTTGGCCTACTAATCATTAGCCAATCAATCAATCAACTAAGCCTGCCGCGGTCCCCGGTGCTGGGATGAGGATCTTTTATTAATCTCTTGTACGGAATCTTAATTACTGCTAGCTGTAAGATTTGAAACCAATTTTCTTATTACACTATAATACTTAGGTATAATCGTTTTTCGCTTCCTCTTAATTGAAGATTGTTCACGGGCGTACCTTCACTAAATATCTCTTAATTGTTTTTAGTAAGATGAATTTGAGATGTATTTAAATCTTGTTAACAGTGTTCATTTAAGGTCAGACAAGAGCATGATTGTAAAAGAACAATAGAATATAGATTAAAAGTCATTCAACGTTTTAATAAAGCAAAGGCAACTTCGTAGTAATCCAGTTTATGAATCTCTGGGCCACAAATGTAATCTGTGGAGCAAAGCTTAATAAAAATTATATCAAGGTTTCTTTTTATGTTTCGGGCAAGTGAGGGTTTTATCCCTAAGCAAGTAATGCAGGCTGTTCGCTCGCATTCATAATTGTGACGCTGTTTTTACCGCCAGTGGTCTAGACATTCCGGATTTGCATCTCAACCGGTTTTAATTCGTTGTTTGAGTTGGGCTTTCGATGAGAAACGATGAGCTTACGACTGAGTTTGTTGGGTCGTTGCGTTTGGACAAATTGGTACAAAAGGCGACTAATTGGTTCACATTTTGTGTGCTCAATAAGCAAATGATATTTTATCTTATCATTTGTTAAAATAATAAAAACCCAAAATATATTTTGGTGCAAGATCTTTACACGTATTGCTTTGTTTTTATTGCTGTAAAAATCAAACTAAATCTGTGGTAACAGAATTTCGCCCAAGCTTCGAAAATAGTTATTAACGTCCCAATGTACACAGACAATATGCACTAGATTAGTTAACAAACACCCAATTTACTGCTTGAACGCAGCATTATAACGAAGCCATCCACACCCACTCACGGCGTATTAACATTTGTCATGAAAAGCATCGTCACATTGTTGCGACCTCCGAATGTTCCCGGCGCTCAACTAATTAGCCCGTGACGTCATAAGGACACAAGTCTAAAGCCCACCAAACGGTTATTATAAAACTGATGACATAAGACCTCATTGGTATACAGAGGTCATATTTTATACAGAATCTGAGTCGGCGCGTGCAGTTTTAAGATCAAGGACAAATGAGCACTATTATTAAGTAGAACCAGTTCTTTTTATGCTCATCCACAACCCACATAGTAATGGACTGAAAGTGCACTTATTTTTTCTTTTTAAAGAATACATTTCTCATTTTAATGACAGCGTCATTTTTAGGTCAACGCTCTCTGTTAAATTCGCTTGTTAACGCATAACAATAAACACGTCAATTGGTAACTGGATAAATTGCATCCTTTTCGTGTTCGAGTGGATCAAAGATACTCTGGGTCAGAAATCCAGACTATAGTGCGTTTCACGAAAGAGTTCCCTTCGCCGTTTTGTTGGTACTACCGACTGTCAACTACTGTCAAGTACGTCAAACGCTTTAATGCATTAGTGTTTTTAATTGTTTTACGGTGTTAATCATGCCGAAGACCCTTAAAAGTGGTAAAAGAGAGTTGGTGTTGAAAGTAAAATCATTTTGTGGAAGAGAAAAACGTAACAAGGAACCAATAATTCCATTAAAACGTGTGAGACTCCGCGTCGCTACCATGACAGGTTTGTAATATAGGGTTACCAGAACTTTATGCTATTCCCCATTGCTACCCCGTTCGTATGTCGATGTCGTGATATTGTATGTGCACATTTTTATATTATGAAGTATACATTCTTGAAATTGTTGCATACAACCAGAAACGACACTTTTATGAAATAAATACTATGTTGATTGTATTTGTTAAGTGATTCCATTTATTATTTATTGCTCATTATTAAAGTAAATTAAATTTTAAAAGAGTTATACATATCACAAAAAATATATCGAAATGTTTAATATACCAGGTATTTAACAGCTATGTTCTATGAACTTCCTTCAATAATTCTAATTTCGTTAAAAAGACTTTTAACTCACTATTATGTAATAATTTTGTTTTAGATATATCTGAAAAAACTGTTTCAAAAATTACCAAAGAAGGTGAGGTTGCTGCCAGTACAGCAACCGAAATTTCAACTCCAGGAAAGCATTTTCCTAGAGAAAAAGGGTTGAGCTGGACGATTTTGAGCTTTGTGCATTACGTCATAAAATTCATGAATTTTATGTTGTAAAGAAAGAGCTTCCAACTCTTACTAAACTGTTCCATGAAATGAAAAATGAAATTGATACAAAAATGACACTTCTGACTATAGTGACACTGGAGATAGTGATAGCAGTATTATATCCGGTGTTGGGCATTTACACGAGCATAGTTATTCGAAAAAGTAATATTGTTGTTGCAAATAAACAATTATTACAGTTAAATGACATGAGTTTTATTTGTATAAATATGTTATACACCCCATTTATAATGCTAGGTAATCATTGTAAATATAAAAAAGATATATATAAATATAAAATCTATTACATAACTACATCAAAATATTATAGTATGTATTTTTCGCATTATAGTATGTATGAACTTGTAATAAAATCTCTTTGGCTATAGTATTTGTATCTAGCTAGTTGGTATAAATTGAAAGTTATATGTATAAAAACAATAATTATAAAGAACATAATTTCAAATTCTAATTTTATTAGAGAGAGAAAGATTTTATTACAAGTTCATACATACTGTAATGCGAAAAGACTTTCCCCGACCTATTGTAATTCCCCGATTATTAGGTTAATACAATCATCATTACCTGGCCACACTCAATTATGCGCTACCAACATAACGGCGAAGGGAACTCTTTAGTGAAACGCACTATAGGAGAAGATAAGCGAAAAATAACGGCCATCATGTGTCGACATCAAAATGACAAGTTGGCATTGTAAGGTTGGTAGTACTGAAAACTGCAACAGAAATTAGTACGACTGTTAAAAGGTACTTCTTAAAATGTTGATAAGATTGTAATTAGAAGCCTAATTATCTAGACTGTTATCAGTAATTATCAGTAATTTGTTGACAGTAGACTTGTGACAAATATCGTACGAATATAAACTTGTAGGAGTCGCTTTTAACAGTCTACTGGATCTTATCTTATTGACGATAATCTAACAATGGCTGGTAGAAACTTGCAGTTGTAATTCATTGTTACGTCGGTGACTAACACAGCGGTGCTTTGCAGTTTATTGAAAATTCGTCATGGCGCACATTTGACGCGGAACGATTGTTTCAAGACTGAAAAGTAATTTAAATAGCAAGAACATTACAAATGAGCAATTATTGAAACAAGACAAATGGACACAGATGTCCTTACGTAATTGTAGAGTTCAACGACATTCAATTGAGGCGCCGGTTAAGTCTAGAATTTAAACTAGTGTCACGAAAGTTCAACCGACGTGTAGGGAGCTGTCCTTTGCCTTCGTCATACAAAACACTTCTAAGAAATGACCACATAAATAACAAAAAACAATGGGTATATATCCACATAAATTTCGGACAGGTCCATGTTTTTGCGCACGATTTAACAAATTATCGCATGAATATATTTACGCGAGCCAGGACATCCGGTAAAAAGTTTGTTTATTTACATATTGGCACTGTAACAACGCGAAAACGTTTAAAATTTTACAGATTTTCTCAACATGTTCGATTATTGACGAGCACGGGACGCTGGCGAAGTGATAAATTTGTGAACGTTGTTCGACGTATTTAAACGTTTTATGGCCTCCATTCCCTTTTTCCATGCCCGAAAATATATAAAAGTACCGATTTCTACTTTATGCTTTCGAATTCGCACGGAGGCCCAATATTGCAACTACCCAAGCTCTAGGGGATTTAGCATTGGGTACGTTTTCAGTAATGCCAACCTAACATAGATGCATTAATTAATTAACGGAAGCTGTAGCTTATGTAGGTCACAGCGAAAGCAGGAGATGAAATTAGAGACTAATAGGTTCGATGCAGCCACTTACGAAATAAATGGGACGTGTTCTGAAATGTCATATTTATTTATCTTACAAGGAAACTGCTCAACAATACTTATTCGGATGTCAGTCAGTTAATAGAAATGATTTAGTTGCGTTCTGCGTCGCGCCTATAATTCACGGTCGCGCTGACAGGTGGCGCTAGTTGCCCCCATTCCCATGATAACATTTAACTTGGAACAAATTCGTTGAGGACAACACATGGCTTATTAACCATTAAGAGATGACCTTGCGGACTCAGCAAACTGCTCTTAAGTCCGACATTAATTGTTGACAATAATCTTATAAGTACTAGGTATCCATTTTCATTTTTAACAACCAATTAGTTAGAAATTGTATTGAATATTTTTTTTAAAGAAAAAAGGCATATCCAACCATGCCCAATGATTTATCATAGCCATTAAGAGGATAATACCAATATGGCGCATGAATACCAGGTTTATTTTTGTGGGGCTTTCAATTTGCTGTATCTAAGCACAAGTTAGGCAGTAACATCTGTGAATTATGTTTTCGGGTTATATCACGAACGACACATATACTATATAGTTACATACAAAATACACGTAAGCCCTTTTTTACTGCAGTATGAGTATAATATTATTATATGTGCTATTTAAATGTTACAGTTCCAATGGAAATTGCACCACGTTTGGTGCACGCCTATCAAACTGACTGTTTTCAATACCGCGGCAACCAATGCGTTTATGTTTACACGTAGAATATAGGTTAACTATTAGAGTTGGCGCGAGAAAATGGCGGCCGAATTATTACAAAAACTGGCACAATGTTGGTAGCATTCATTTGTTTCTCACGACGCCCGGTATTGTCTGTTTGGCTTAGTTAGTTTCTTTAAGTTTATTCGTACTTCTATCTGTAAATTGCCTAGAGAAAAGTTTGAAAGAAACTGTAAAGTATTGTTACAGAATACGGCATTCAACGTGAGCCAAAATGCTTCAATTGAAATAGGAAGAGATGAAAATGTTCATTCATTTGATTTCGATTGGATCTAAGTTCCACGGTACCAAATCCAAAGTAAACAAACAATTCAAATCTATTTTGAAATTCAGTATAGGTAGATACTATTAAAATAATTTGTATTGTAGTTGCAACGATTTACGGGATATAAGCATAATTTGTTTTATAATAGATATGGATTTAAATGTAACAATTTTATATTTTGTCATTGCTTCCGGTGAATCCTATCCTAAAATCATAGATTATTATTTATCAACACAATTCTATGGATAGGTATTATGTTTTCGTAATTTATAAATTGAGAATTTCAATCTGTAAACAAACATAGGAAACACCTGGTTGATAATAACAAAACTACCAAGTCTACAGTACTATTCTTAAAGACATGATTCGATATTAAAATCCGATAAGTTGATATACAAGCTTCGCGGTGAAAAAGAATTATATCACCACGGGCACCCGAGGGGAAACATTCTGCAATGCAAACATTATTTCACTTCGAAGTTTTCTTAGCCATAACGCTACTCCACGATAACGCTGGGAAGAAAAACTTTAAAGTAAGTTCCTGTTAGCTGAGGAATCAAACTCCATATAACTTTAATATTTAATAGTTTAACTCTGTTTAACATTTACAAGTTGGTCCATTCTAGTTAGGTCAGTGTTTATACGAGACGACCGTCCGTGTGACCTCCACCACCCATTTACTGGGTCCCCTAGTAAGACTGGGTATTAGAACTGTAGGGACCTAACGACTAACGACTGACAAAGGTCAAAGTATGAGCCTGGAGTGGCCGGGACGATCGCCACAACGCGCTGCAGCAAATTAATATTAACAACTTCTATATAATATCTATGTCCAAATACCGGTATAATAATCTGTCCACAAGCTTCGTAAGTATGAGATATTATGACATGTTATGATGAACTCCGATATCGATTTGAACAACTTCTAAAACAGGTGTCAGTTAAATAATAGCCGGTGAGCATAACGATTCGACTAACGAGTTGATTGTGAGGGAAACATCACTGAAAGCGGGAAACTGTGGCTTTAACGGGAGGCAACGGGATCCTAAGCGAATCCATAAGTATCGACACTGTGCGGCAGTTCCAACTGTTTATAAGGAAATATAAAGCTTATGTTCCTGTTACGAGCGTATTATTCTCATGATACCGCTGTTAGTATTCATAGACAAGTCAAATATTCGTGGTTTCGTTATCCATGTGTTCCCTACGCCAAGGCTTATTCGTGTCGCGTGCTGCAATTTATGATACTCGTAGCCTCGCCGCCGCAGATAAGAGTTGGTGCCATCGCTACAAGTTTCTTTTTTCATGGTACCAAGTGGTGGAAAATAGCGATATATTTTTGTCAAGTACATTACTGACATATTTACGAGTTTCTCAGGTGGTTAAGGACAATCCATTATCAGGAAAAATGCAAAAACTTTGCTAACTTCTGAGTTGTATTGTCCGACAAGCGGAGGTTAACAATTTGTTTTAAAGCCCATTTAATGTTACGTCATAATATATACTTTAGCTAAATATGTATTAGGTTTTGAAGACAGTCATTATGCGTCGTTTTTTTTTGTTGTTATGAGCAAAGCGGTAACGTCTCGACCGTGCTGACCCTGATCTAGTCGGTTACAATGCCAAGTTCATAAAAAGTAGGCTAGCATGCACGGAGGTTGAACAAGAATGTTGCCGTCAACTGGTCTTCCATGTTTAGTCACCACTTTACATATTCCACTAAACTTAAAATGCATTAAACTTGTTTTATGTCGGCTTGCCCAATGTAAATATCGTTCCGTAAATCGATAATGAGAATTACAGGTTGTTGATAAACTTGGCTTCACTAAGAACGTCTTGATTAAGAATCCTAAGGGCCTTGTACTCTTGGTAATCCTTTGAAATAATACATGAAGTTGATAATAAAAATAACAAGTTACTTTTGGACTAGAGAGCTTGTGGCTGATATTCGCTGACGTTGAAATAGTTATTACAATAACGTACGCACCTACTACCTTTTATTAAATCCAAAACGCAATGACTGACGCCTAATGGGCGATAATTTCATGTACGGCAATAACACGTACGTAATTAAATCATATTTAAATACTCGTCGCGATTCTCCGCAAACTAAATATCTGGCTGATAAAGGTGAAATAACTCGCCGCAGACGGAATGTATGAAAGAGATAAAGACATCGTAATGTATGCGAAGGCATAGGGTCGATTTATGAGCCTCGTTGATTTTATGACGTGCAAATATTTCTTCTATTTCTTTAATTGCAATTAAAAACTAAATGCATGATATACGATTACCTTTTTACCATACACGTAAAATATAAAAGAAGGAAATTATATTGTCTCTGATCGAACAGTTCAGCTGACTGTAATTTGAAATTTTCGACATGGCGTTCGAAGATGCAGCATTCAATAATAATCTTATTTTCAAACAAATATGTATTTTCGATTATTAAACTTATTACCAGGATATTATTTAAGATACTACGTTTTTTGTTAAATTTTTAATATTTCGAATGTAGTTTATTTATATTTTTTGTCTAATTACCGATTAAGAAAATGTCATCAATATATTTGATAATTACGCAGATTTTTTTTATTATAGTTTGGCGTATAGGCTTTTTAAGCAGTGTTGCGCATTTAGTATTTTTTTGTTTGGTTACTTAAGTTTATATTAAGTAACGTAGCGGGAGAATATTTCAATTATGATATGTGACTTTTGTGAAGCTTAGACTCCTTTACTGGAATTAATATGGCAGGCTTAGTAAACAGTAGAATAAGGCATGATTAAAACTGGGTATTTCGAAGGTATTAAGGAAAAGTCAGTCATAAATAAGGTCTGAACCGAGACTGTCGCTTTCTGAATACTAAAAACATGTCCTACGTGTTACGAACCTGACTCAGACGTAAATGGTATTTTTGTTGTAGTCACCATAATTAATGAAATTGTATTCGGCGTTAAACTTTACATTAATGATTCAGTGCATATGTAAGTATGACATTGGTAATTCCCGTAATCTTCAACATTAATTATTATTAGTGTTATTATAGGCTTTCTGAACATGATGATAAAATAATATAAATTTCTGTTTTGATAAAGTCAGCATAAGTTGTCTTGGAACCGTTTGATTTTTACAACGGCAGAAGCACGTATTGATACAAATCTCGATAGCATTGTTGTTCCAGTTTCTTTGCAAATTCAATTCGTCCCAGCCTGACACAATGCGACGACCAGACGCGATATATTCTCCAAGTATTTCCAAAGAGTGAGGTTATAAAAGATGTCAAACTTTCTAATATAATAAATGTCACAGGGACTTCTTTCTTGGCATTGAATTTTCTTTCCTCACATTCATATATTACGAAACTTATTGAATGAAGTATCTATAAACGGATGGTCTTGGCCTATTCTGTTACTTATACGAGGAGTAACATAGATCAAATCAACAATGATCTGACAAAGCTGAGGACCAAAAATAGATGTTTGAGGTGTACGAGCCCAATGTTTTCGGTTTTACTGATTAATTATTATTAAAGAAAACATAATAGGTATGGCATGTATTAACAAGGTTGTTATTACTGCGAAGCACCGTTCTTATGAGTCTACATTAGGGTAGGCAGAAAGTAGGCACTATAGAAATAAAATTTCCTTTTCAAGTTGAATGATGTGGGAACAAAGGCAGAGAAAGATAAATAAGAGAAAAGCCACAATGTCAACTCGGCGTAGCTACCTTGACATTTGAAAGCTCACTATTGCCTCTCGTAGATGAGCTATTTTATCTGAAAATGTTTCTAACTGGCAATGGATGACGCATAAGTGTCATTACATAGGTAATAAGCTTGCATTGTTTATGGTTTACAAGGTTAGTACCAATGATCCTAGGTCCTGAATTATTGATCAATATAAACCGTGAATCAATATTATGTCGCGTAATTACTACCTTCTTAAGTAAACATTTGTTTAAACATGTCTGTTATCAGGTGATTAATGTGCGTGACTCCTACCGGCAGTGGAACGTGACAAGTGACGCAATCAACGAAATTTAATTTAAACAGTAATAAAAGATAATATAGATAAAATAAAGTAACGTGTTATGCACAATACAAAGGAAACATTAGGTTGGGTTTTGTTACATTTGTAGACGTAACAACTATTACCAAAATCGCTTTTAGCTAAATGAATATCCCAAGGCCTTTTTTAGTCAGGGGCAAAAATTGCAAGGTGACTAGTGACTACTACTGGATAAACACAAGTTATTCTATCGTAATAGGAAGTTTTGTTACCCTTGTTATTTGGTATCTTAGTCCATAAACTATTGTCACACTACATGATAGCATTCAGTTTTTAACTTCTGTCGTTGAAGGCAAGGCTATAGCGGAATCACTTATGCAAACATGTAGCTAGAGCACCCAGCTCCGACACAAACGTGCCATAAGGAAATGAGTATTTCCGTGAATCTTTAGTTTTAGCTGGTTTTAGGATAAATAGCCTTGAATGTTGACTGCACTGCTGCCACAACACCTTTCACTTGCAACTACAGTCATAGTAGATGTTTGTGAACAATAAACACATTTAAGTACGATTAAAAACAGGTTCTACAAATAGTGCGGCGGAAAAGCCATTAAAATACATATTAATTGGATCGTCTAAATATGAATTAAATAATTATGAGGTAACTACACTAACTTAGTTTTTCAATTACTTTTTCATTAACGCCATTAAAATTGCAACTTAAGATGTACAAATGGACTGACTAATGGTTTTAAAGTATGTTCCTATTAGACCAGACTTTAATAGGAATTTAATTAGGTACTTTGGTTAACGTTTACAAGAAACTTGCATTCAATTTTGTTTAGAAAAAAGAACACAAGTAGATTCAAGAGTATTACAAATTTCAGGAAGGCATAAACTGCGCTTTTCACTTTCTTTTAGATAGTGGCCGAACAATACAGTCATGGTTGTTTAACAGATACATATATTTAGCAACTAAATATTATTCGTTTGACATTGGGTCGTTAGCTTTAATTATTATACGTGTTGCCATAATTCTGTGTAAAATCCTTATTTCCTTGACTGACTAATAAATTACTTTTGCGTAATCGATCTGTGGCTGTCATGGCGTCACGTGGTGACGTAGACAGCGCAGCACGCGCCATTGTAACAGCACACTGGACGAAGAGCTATTCAATACATTCGGGTCAGGGCAGAGACAAGCCGGCGCCAATCATATTAACAAAGAACTTAAGCAAAAGGCTTTTGCAAAAAGGTTTATTAAATAAACAGGCAGACTGGCATAAAAACTAGTGCTGTTATTAGTAGAGTATAGATAGCAAGTCTAGACATTAGGTAAATACCTAATTGTGTACCTTTTGGGCATAAATCAAAAGACGGTAAAATAAAAAAGTGCCTAGATTGGCAAAGAATAGAGCGATTAAAATAGTAAATATGAATTTTAAAACTGATTAGTTCTTTACATAGCTACGGGCCGCTATAGTATTCTGTTTTGTAACCTATAAAATCCCACATTGAACCCAGACATAATAAGACATACAGCCTATTTATTTTCCCAGCCAGATGGTTCCTATTTCTAACAGGCAATCTCAAAATACCAAGCAATTTTCTTTAGAGCTACCAAAACAAACAGCCGTCGCTTCCACTTGTTTGATTAATTGAATATGTAACTTTTCATTCAGTGGCTGTTTACATACTTCCTACGATCGTGTACGTGGATTGACAAACGTTTAAAAAATAACGTCTAAACACGTAGGTAAATGTCAATTTATATACGTTTAGTTGTGTCGATGGCTGAATTTTAAAGCATTAGGTAAGTGTTTAGGTGCAGAACTTATGGGTTGATATAAGGAGGTATCTTAGACTGGTTGTTTGCTATTCTACTCACTTTTGTTACTTATTATGTGACACGACTGCAATTAACCTTCAAATCAAATATTGTCGGAGCAGATCTAAATTTTTCCTTTTATGTGAATGAATTCCTTTTGTTCCGGTATTAAGTCTATAACGTTGTTAATTTCTCAAGACCAGCAATAAATTCTACAACGACTGAATCTTTGTTGAATTTATAGGTGGAGTAGAAGAGTAATTATAAGTATTTTATGGAAATCGATTGTATAATAATGAACTTTACGATTTGGAGTTTTATAACTTGTAATTTTTATAGAAGAGTTTTAATTCGGGATAATGGCCATTTTTATGCTTTTTTGTATAATCTCATTTCCGATACAGACTGATATCAAGTGACAAATAATTCATGATTAGATAACCCAATGAACTCACGCCTGTCTGAATCATAAGTTCAACGTATTTCACCAAGAAATGCATTGTTAAATAAAAGATACTAACAATGTAAATATTCATAGCAAATATTTAATTTCGCAAAGATCCTCTGTAAGCGGATAAATTCAATCCCCACAGCGGAGACGGTGCTCGGATTACCAATTCATTAAAGGTTCACGACTTTCATTTACATTGTTTGAACCCACGCATTAGCTATATTTGTTCTCCATAAATAAACAAAAATAAATCGGAATCCTACGAATAAGTTGTAAGATTCTAATTTAATTTTGAAGTAACAGATTCCATTAGCAGAAGCACCGTAGTTAGAACGATACTGTGACAGAAGTACTTAGATATTAATCTCCTAAGATAGGCAAGAATAAAAACATCAACAATATTGAGTCGATAATAAAATACAGAATGTAGTAGACTTTATCATGACTTGTATCAATAGTTTAGCTTTCAATGTCGTTGAAGCAGTCAAAACTTCCGCGAGGTTGAATTATTCCAGTTTCTAGCCGCGTATTAGTCACCGGCTGATAACAATAACTTATCGGTCTGGTCGGCCGCACTCACTCGCGTATCGTGTGTTTAAAAATCAATAAGTGATGTCTTTACTACTGAAAAATAGTGCACCTGTTTGCTTGAAAGGTTTTTCTTTTAGATTTGACGTATTCCTATAATCCCTACGTTCGCTTTTTTTACAAATTCTAGGCAATGTTACCATTTAAACCTGACTATGTCTGAAGGAGGTTAATGTTTTGATTAAGCAGTAATGCCTAAATATTTACTTACGATGGCTTTACATCAGAAAGAAGCAACTACGAAACTGCAATATTTACCTAGTAGTATACCAACATGTTTGTTGATAATCGGTTCAAGGACAATGTTTGTGACTCACATTCTCCCAAGTAAATCGTCTCTGTTACTTAGGTAGTACAATCAAAGGTGGCATTCCACAAACTTAATAAACCACAATGTAATACACATATTTGTTTAAGTGAAATAAGCGTGCAAAAATAATCGAGATGAAGCAAACCAAATCAGCATGCAATGGTCCATGTGCAGTAGGTAACAAAGAACTGGTGAACTGAAGTACTGGCTGAAGAACTGCCACAGCGTGATGAAGAACAGGAGAAGGTGACAGAGGCTGAAAGAGAGGATGTCCTAACTTCCTATGCTGTAGGGAGGGTGATTGGGTTTACACTAAGCATTAATTTAGTATGCTCACATGACATATGGTACCTGTTTATGCCATATTGATTGAGGATTTTATTGATAATCTCCATGGTACGCATATATTGCGTTGCTCTGTGTAAGTTATTAATAAACTGAGTTTGTTATACAATTAGTAAGCAACAAAGCAGGCATCTGCCAGTTTTTGTCCTTGCACAAGTCAAGTTCTAGATTAAACAAGTCTATCTAGACAGAACCTAATTAAAAAAGCCTATCCTGAGAATATAAAATTGCTCTGTCGCTGTCTATCAAACCCTACTCTTAGATAACGTTTTCCACTAACTTTCGTGAACAAACATCCCTATATCAGTTCTCGTTGGAATTGCGTCTTAAAATTCAGTAAGACAGCCATAAAAGTACCTAATTCTTATCATTTATTATTCAAGGGAATTATGAAACGATTGTCTAAAGATATCATTAAATATAGCGAACAGAATTTATAATATTATGTACTTTGTCTCGGCATTAAGGGGTCTTTACGCTACGATCACATAAATGTGCTACATTGATTACATCCTCGGGCATAAATTTATTGTATAATGCAGGTGAACCGTGAAGTTCACAATCATAATTATTATGCTCACGTGTTTCAGTCATTAAACTTCGTCAGTTATAATTACTTGGTCTAGAGTATAGACCAGCGTTAAAATAATTTAATTCATCGCTGTCCTTGTACAGCGTTTTTTATCGATTAGTAACCTTACTCAATCGATTTGCTGTATAACCGCGATGGTTAGCAGTAACTAAGTAAAAATAACATGAATGTAACTGGAACTAATTCATTTTAACATAGTTTCTTTTATAAAACAATCACGTACTACTGCTGATTAGTAATGGTACAATTTCAGGTCTAAATCAAAATGCCGAAAAAACATTCAATTGAAGATTTGACAGTGCTGAAATTGGCGACCATAGTTCAAACATAAGTCGATTGAGCCGTGATGAATGGGCGCGATAGATGATTTGACAGGTAGGTTAGATGGCTACACAAACTCTTGTCCCGACACAACTTAGTTATTAATTAGTTACAGCACTTAGGCGCCTTTGGGATCTAATTACCGTTGTTGTTTCCAACTTTTGAAGTAGACGTGCTAGTTAATTTAGCTGTCTAGATCAGTAGGCAAAGGGCTTCAAACGGAGATCAATATTTAGACGTGAACAAACACTAACTGAGGTGGTTAATCACATTTTTGAACAACTACGGAGTAAGTTTTTGTGGATACAATGATTTATAAATAATCGCAAGAATACTGGTATAAATATTCTACATAATTGTAGTATGTGAATTCCCCACCTATTGAAATAACGCACACAATAGTGATTCATTCTGCATGCTTCGATGCAACAAAACCTGCTTAGAAAGATAAAACAATAGAGTGCGCGCGCGCCGCTCAATTCAATCGGTCACGTTTAGAGGGACTGATACAGGAAACAAAGCATTATAGGCTCCGATTATATACCATTAAATATTTCACCAAATCGTGCGCCGTTTGAGATAACTGGAAATATTTTATTGCAAAAATAAAATGTGGTTATACCATTTCAGTACAACTAAAGTTTTGCAAGTTCACTAAAATAGGTTTACAATTATGTAAGTAAACATGTTAAACGACAGCGAAACCGTGTTGTTTATTAAGTTTTGTAATAAAACCTTACAAGCTTATTGACAGAATGACAAATACTACGCAAATACGATGACAAAAGACGAGCGATTTTGATAAATTAATGTCAAACTAACATAATTGTTATTTAAGTAATACTTGGTAAATATTGCTAACTCAACGCTTATAGTGCTAAATTTATTGAATGCATGTTCTTTACTTAACGAAATAAAGTTAAATGCAAATAAATGGATTCGACAAAGAATAATACGAAGGTCGCCATGTTGGCTGGTGCAATTACATAATAATTGGTGGCGCGTCACTCGTGTAGGAGGCTGCGCCAAACTGTTGGCAAGATGCGTTCTACCTCACTAACCTTATAGATCTCTGAAATATTCTAGTTTTATGGATAAATTTAGTAAAGAGAATTATAATAATTGTCATAACTTAACATGATAACTTTAAGAGACTATCCAGAATTCCAGACCTTTACCTGGAAAACTTGTTTCTTCGTAATAAGTCTTCAAAGTAACAATAAATTTCTCAGATTTAGGTCGTTTGGGAAGTTTAAGAAACATTGGAATTGTTGCTTAAAAGTATTTACAAAGATTAAACAAACAAGCTGAATACTCAAATCCATTTTTATTTTGCCTAGTCAGGCTTCGTTGCGATACCAGTGATGAATCATTTAGCAATAATAATGTATAACGGTAATACAGCAGTGAACACAAATATTGACTGAATTAGGTCATTCTGCGTCCACTTGACTTAGTAAGGGATTTACGTTATGGAAATGTTTGTAACATAACCTCATTATAAAACCTAAACAGGATCATTTTTTTTTGGCAAAATTTTTACTAAACTTATGTAGTAGGAAGATCTCGGACGCAGTTCCAGTTAGTATTATAAAATCCAGACAGTCAGTTAGTTGGTTAATAAAACTGTCTCAGCGGAGAATTGAGGGAGCTTCGGATGGCAATGACACTGCGCCGAGGAACCTACGTCACGGAAAATAACTTCTCTTTATCTCGAGACAAATCTAACTAAGAGAGTTGTGCCACATTCAAGACTACGTTAATGAAATAGACTGTCGCTGACAAAAACTTATATCAAACAACAAAACAAATGATTTAACAAAAACATTTTATTATAAATAACAGCGCATTCAAACATTTGGAACATTTAAGTGTGACGAAATCATAATGAACCAGCATTCTTGCGATTAGGTCCAAACCACGCCATTTATGTACATTTAACAAATAACATTGTCTAAATAGTCCAATTCTTACAATTTCAAGACCTTAATTAGGGAAAACGTAGTGACAACGATGCTTATAAACCGAGCCCATTACCAATGAAATGTGAACCAGCGGAGCGAGTCCTTAATTACTATTTAAATACTGTCGCCACTCTACAGCGTTACGTCATAATACCCGTCATTTACGCTCACTATGATTGAGAAAAACAGTCGCAGTCTCTAAGAGAATACTGAAATCATAACTCTAGTGCGTCCCTTCGCCGTAAAAGGCTCAAATATGTTTAGAGATACGGACATAAGCTCTCTTATCTTGGTTTCCAACAAGTCTGACGTTATCTGAGATTTCTTTTTCTCAAGCGGGCAAACGAACCAGAACCTCGCATGACCCCAAATTCCCTTTAACAAGCCCGAATGACAGATGGCTGGCGTAGACATAACTTTAGCGGTATATAACCAATATTTTATTGACTCTTCAAGCTCCGACTATGACGGCTGCTCTAGAAACTTTTATCTATTCTTTATGATCGTTTCGAGACGTTCAGTTTTCAAATAAAAGAAAGGCTAGTAACAAAATCAATCATATTTCTTTTTGTAACTTTTGTGAACTGAATACAATATTCGCGGAGCGGTATTTACAGCCGTCTCCGACTTGTAAACTTCCGATATTGTACATTAGTGCAATAGCTAATTGTGCCACCGCATCCCGTAGGTGTGATAATAGGATACACCACAGTATATGGTGAAACAGAATGACATCCGGCGGCGAATCGCCGGCGAGAGAGGCAATATCCCTTGCATCGTTTTGTGGCGGTGTAATCAATCGGAAACCTATATTCAATAGTAGTGTTCATGAAATATCTCACTTACTGGAATGCGCTATTCATAGCGGTGACAGAAAAATATTGGCATTCAGTATTTAAGACCAAAACAAACATTGATTGATTTAATGCGTTTCGCTTAATACCAACTTTTGACGACATTTTAATTGTCATTCGTCATCGCTTTATCTAATCTGTCAATTAACTGGCAAACAACGCTATGAAAACATAGTCAGAGGCAGTAAGATTAGAATGAAGATCTAAGAATGATATTACACGGAATATCGATTAAATCAGGAGCTGTGGACAGTTGGGAACTACTGCGCAATAATCGTGAAATTAATGGCTTAGCCGGCTTGTTGCATAGCTCTAACTATAATAGCAACGTCTTTTGGTTTATATCGTCTACAGATAGTTCTATAATTAACAACTTGTTAAAGTGAATTGATTTGAATCCCCAATCAAAGTGTTCGTTATGTTACGAAGTTGTTACCAAATAGGAACAGGTCCCGAAGGCTTTGTCCTAGCGGAACGAAGCGACGCGTAAATAACAATGCGTCTCAAAGGGCACATGTACAGGGCCGGTTTCATGGTTACGCAAGTTCAGAAAAATGTCGCATGTATTGGCAAAATGAAATGGAAAGATGGAAAAACTAATTAATTATCGGAATAATTTCGTTTTAAACCTACTTTGTACATATTTTTTGACTATTTTCCCCTTTCTTAGGTCTATTTTAAAGAAATAAGGGCTGTATAAATATTCATACAATTTTTATTCTCAAAACTAAACGGAACCTCTACCTATAAGAAAGCATTCTGATTTAGTAAATCAGTACTAGTTACTGCTCCATTCATACCATATTTACAAAAGATTTTAAATTGAATAAAACTGACTGTTTTTAATTTACTCTTATAGAAAGTGTAAAAGACACCTAAACTTCAGACAGCTGGCATTTCTGGCAATTTTACAAATTAGATCGACAGTTACGTCAAAAATTACGTCCGAAAAGTATTGTCATAACTTGTATATTGCAGATGTTACATTGATTCAGAGACTCGTAAAATATGTTACGTCTCACAGTCCGACGGTCCTAAAATATATCTTAGACCTAACAGTAATGTTTATAATAAAGATAGTCAGAAACCTCTGTCTGATTAATAAATTTAATATCAACCCTTTGTGTAAGTGATCTTAGAGTAGAGGCTTTAGATTAACTATCACTTTAGAATATAATTGAGTGCCAACTGAACTACACAGCTGGAAGACCCTCATATACAAATTTTAATTTCAATATGACCAATTTATATATTTAACCTTAACTTTAACAAGGTTTCTCTCTATTCTTAAATCTTTGTTTGTATTTATATAAATAATTTGTTTCAATATTATGGACAGGAGACATCTATAGTGATGTTATCTTAATCTAAACACTATCAATTAGCCACTCATCAATCACTCAAGTTGACCTTAATGTGTGATATTATTATTTAGAGGCGAGTTATGACAACATGAACATCCCGCCGCGATGGATTGTTATGACTACTAGGCTTGACTCATAGCCGTCATAGCGACACTCGACGCGCCACTCGACGTGGCCGCGTGTTGTGTGATGCTCAGCTCGAAACATGAAACACATACTTTACAACAACGATTTCATTGATTTATTCAGACAAATATGTACACACCCCAGCGGCGACTCAAAACCATATAAAAATATAATACAAAGCTTAAACTCACGACGATTAAGCTGTATCAACGCGGGAATGTATCGGTGTTGTCGGCGTAACGTTAGGGATCACGGTCACTCACTCGAGCTAGAGTTAGCTTTGGTACCTCGTAAATGCACGGGACGCTGTCGCTGAGCACAGCACTGACAGTCAAACGCTGGCCGCGCGGCCGGCCTTCACCGCTAGCTAGAGCGCGGCGGACTCGGGCGCCATGAGCGGCGACAGAGGCCCCGCCACGCGCCGCCCGCGCTCCAGCTCGAAGCGCAGGTCGGGCGGCGTGCGCCGGCTGGCCGCGCCGTCCTCGGGCAGGAAGGCGGCCACCAGCAGCGCGCAGATCACCAGCAGCGCGCCCAGCACGAAGGGCGGGCCGGGCACCATGCGCACGTACTTCTCCTCGTTCGGCCGCCCCGCCGCCGCGTGCTCCTCGTTCAGGTCCACGTGGAATAAGTAGAATATCACTCCGAACATGGCAGGGCCCAGACCATTGCACAGTCCACGCACACCGGTCACCATGCCCTGCACCACTCCTTGTCTGTCTGCTCGGCTGTTCACCGACACATATGCACTGATGGCTGGGTATGTGACGGACCCCAGTGCAGCCAGCACTCCAGCGGCCCACATCATCCATGTACGGCTACCAAAGCCATACCACATGAGCTGCAGCATCTCAAACAGGAGTCCCACCATAATTGTATGCTTGGCTCCAAGCGATCTCATTAAGAATCCAAGAACAACTTGTACACCAATACTAAGCACACCTACAATTGCAATAAATATTGCCACTTGGACTACTCCGAAGCCCATCACTAACTTCAAGTACACAAAAATGCATGAATACTGTCCGGCTTCTGGCAAGTACGAGAGGAACACTGCCACACACAACATTAGCACTGTACGTTCCGCACCAACTTTTCTCAGAGCAGCAAAGGGGTCTGCTTGTTCCCAGCTTATAGCAGGACCCCAGCCACTGGGCCTCACTTTCTCAGGCAGGCTTTCAGGCACTGCCACCATAATAAAGAACACGTCTAGAATAGCGACCGCTGTAGCAGCTGCGACTACAAGTGCCTCACCATATAAGTCCATGAGATAGGCACCGAGCGCTGGCGAGATCACCATGCTGGCGGCGAAGGTGGCGGACACCAGGCCGTAGGCACGCGAGCGCTCGGCCTCCGTGGTCACATCCGCCACGTACGCGAACACGATCGAGAACGTCACCGCGAATACTCCACTAATGCTGATCATCGCGAAGAACCACCACGTGTTGATCGTCATCAGCGGGATCGGTGCGCAGGTGAAGAACACTGTCACCAACAGGAAAAACTTGCGTCCCCACACATCGGAGAGCGCGCCGATCAGTGGCGCAGACAGGAACGACAGGATGCCCTTGATTCCCATTATTAAACCGTTCATCAAAAACGTGTGATCCGGGAACGTAGCGTTCAGCACCGAGATGATCGGCATCGTGAGCAAACCCCACGCGAAAAACTCCAGGAATATCACCACCAGAGCGTGGAACACGGAGGGCTCGCCGATGCCAGACATTGTCATAATCCCGTCTTTCATAACAGTTTTTCTATTCCGTATCACCATTTCTACTTCAGTTTTTGTGGTCTTCGTGGGCGTCATTTAAGATTTATACAGTTTATTTTCCTACAGAACTACTTATATTAGAGACATTATGGAAACCTAAGCACTACATGGAGGAAAACTAGATAAAAACGAGCAAGTAGTAGCAACACTAGCAACGTCAAAAATCCACTGGAAAATTGAAAAACAATTCGATATTTGTGTTGCCATTACTCTAATTCAAAAACTAACTAATAATTCGAAATGATAAGTAACAATGAGTAGTACAAACTTTGATTTTAAAAATCGTATCTAATTTTATGACTTTTAATAGCAGTTGTTGAGTATTTTTAACTAACTGAATTTATTCAAATGATGTAAAAGAAGACAATATTTTTAAATTTATATTTAAGTAGAGGATAGAATTAAATATCAACTTGAAAATAGCAACACTGATAAACCATAGACAAAACCAGCGACTCAAGTTATGAACCATAAAATTCATGCTGTTAATTAAAGAAACACAACTTTCATTAATTTATAATCTTTTTGCAATTAGAAGTTAAAATAAATTTAATTCCGATCACGATTTCATTTTTTTTCTTTGTCTTTGGACTTTAGATCAATAGTTTCTTTATTGACTGACAGTGACACAATGCTTTTTTTGTCTATCTAGCTGTCATAACTGAAAGGAAAAGGAGGCGTCGACTGGATTCCACAAATTCCATCTTTTCATTTCTTATTATCAAAATGGTAACTATTCTTTGTGTCTATTAAATTTTTAATTATGTATTGCTTCTAAAACCATTTATCATAAAATGATTTTTTATAGATTCGCTTTATACTTATCCAAAATCGTGCGGGTAAAACTAGACTGGCAAAATGGTATATGAACTTTGATGATGATGAGAAACAGAAGCTCATTGAAGAGGTGCACGCTGTGGTTACCGTGAGGGATGCCAAACACACTAACTTTGTAGAGGTAAGTGATGTAATGATGCTTCAAGACGGAGGTGAAACATTTTGCAAGACTTCTTTACACAAGTTGATATTCTGGTGTCCTTACAGTTCAGAAACTTCAAGATTGTGTACAGAAGGTACGCTGGCCTGTACTTCTGCATATGCGTGGATGTAAATGACAACAACCTGTGCTATTTGGAAGCTATACACAATTTTGTGGAGGTCTTAAATGAGTATTTCCACAATGTGTGTGAGTTGGACTTGGTATTCAACTTCTATAAGGTAAATAACTGTTAATTGAAAACTAATTTTAATAAATGCTGAGAAAGAAGATTATACCCACATAAGCATAAAAAGTATTTACAATACAAGTCTGCTAGAAATAAAGTAGACTTAAGCATTCAAATTCAATTAAATGAAGAACTTTATTGTTAAATTGAATAGTTTAATAAAAGAACTTTAACAAAATAAATTATCTCTCTCACTTCAGTTTAAATATTATTTTTATTAGTTCAATTATAAAAAAAAAATCTGTTGTTCTTAGTCCTGGCATGAAAATTTAACAGCTCCCAATAAACAACACTGTATTGTGATTCCAGGTTTACACTGTGGTTGATGAGATGTTCCTAGCGGGGGAGATACGAGAGACATCACAGACTAAAGTCCTCAAGCAGCTGCTCATGCTCAACTCCTTAGAATAAAGCTGTTTATGTAACTGGACAGAGCCAGGATAATACCACATAACTAGCCATGGCAGAGGCCTGCGGGCAGCTTGTAATATTTCTCCATGTTATACATCATTCATATGAATCGCAAAATATTGCATAATAGTAGCCAACTGTAGAATGTTGATGTATAGTGATGAGTTTGTATTAACTTATTGTTGAAGGTATTGCCAGCAGTAAGGTAGCATTCATCTTGTGGGGTTTAGCAATATTATGAATGGGCAAAAAACTATTATAGTCCAATGCAACTACTACTTAATAATACTTAGGTTTATTATTGAGAGTTGTTTAGAGTCATGATTACAAGTTGGGCCTTATGAGGGTAAACTAAATAGAATATCATTAACATTGAGGTACCTTCCAGTACTTAAACTGTAACTGAATACCCCAAATAGCTGTGGTGTGGAAAAAAACACAATTATCTTCAGGAATATTGCCACTTGGCTAATATTCATCAAGATAAGCATACATCCTGGCTCTGCCCATTTGCTTAGAGTAAGTTGTATGTAATATATTTATTATAGATTACTACTATACAACATAAATTCTACCAGACACGAGATCTGAAAGAGTAGTCCTGCAAATATATGAATGATGGTAGAATTATATTTAATGAATGTTGAAACATTGTAATAAAGTAAGTTTGTATAGATAATACTCATTCATTCCATCTTAGAGACAAATAAAGAGAATTATTAAGTATATGTAGTTTTCAGGCTACATAATATATTATTTGATATTGTTATATGTAGCAAGGCGTCACGTAACATTAGAGGAATGAATTCTGCAATGATAGTATTTAATTTCAGTGAAAATTAATGTTTTGGAGAGTCAGCAATAGTTGAGAAAGTTATTATAGTGAAAGAATTTGTGTGCGTTTATTGAAATGTGCAGTTTATATTTACGTAAATAAGATAATTATTTACATCTGAAGTTATCTGAATATTAAATAAAATACATTTTTGACCTTACAATAACATCGAAAAACTGACCAAGGATGCCATATTTTGTCTGAAACTACAATGTTTATTCACTACTTAAATCCCAGTCTGCCCTGAATACCTATTATAATAAATAATTATTCTATTACAAACAGATGGAGAAGTATACATTGGTATTGGGTACCTTCATGAGATCATAATGTATATACAATTGTAATTATAAGCATTGTTTATTGGTGTATATTAGAGTTAATAAAATTATTGCTTATTTAGAAAATTGAGTATTATTTTTTTAAACTATTATCTTCGAAACATTGATCAACCCTTAATAGAGAGAGGAGTTGCCAGTAACAAATATGAAATAAATTAGAATTGTCAATAAAACATGATTTATTAAAAAAAAACTTGTACATTTTACAAAATTTACACATAATATAAAATATGACAAACTAATTATCTTTACCTAATTACAAAGTTAATATTATACATAGAAATACAATGTAAGGTTCTTATGGACCCCAACAATCTCAATCTAGTCAGCCCACCTTATCTTTGCTATATCCTGAATGAATATCCTGTTTAACGTTTAAACAACAGCCAAATTACCCTCTGAATTATTACAGATTGTGCTATGAACTCGATTATTTTCTAATAACAAAAAGGTTATAATGATTGAAAATTCTTATGGAATTATAGTCCAACAAATCTAAGAAGTACCGTTTGACAGTTATGACAAATAGGATAATAGGGTTGGGAGTAAAAAAATCGATTACTATAATATCCGATTTTTATGAGATCGATTACTATAATATCCAAATTTTAAGAGATCAATTGTCATAATGAAATAAAAGTTATGTTTAGGATATTCTATTTATACACTACTAGTACTAGAATCGTCATCGTCATCGTCATTTAAATTAATGACTAGTTGATTATCTATGAAATTATCAAAGTGTACGTCTCTGTCGAAGTCGTAATTTATTTTAGGGTACCTATGTATTAAGTGCATAATGCGGTCGCGCAGTAACGTGTCGTCAACTGATAATTTGAAAGTAATACATTCGATTTTTCATATATGTAATCGATTTTTTTGCATACAAGTGTATCTGATGAGTCACAACACTACAAGCAGTGACCTAACTACGTGACTTTGCAATGAGGTCAAAAATAGAACTATTAGAAATTATTTACTATGTAAATATGTGTTATTTTGCTTTGTTTGAAAGTTTTCAATTAAATTAGGATATTAAAAATTGTAAATTTTTAGATACAATAATAAAATCTTTCTAAATTCATGGTTTTATGACAAAGGTTGTCGAAACTCGAGTATTGTACGCATGAACAAAGTTGTTTCGGTTTGAAAATGATGAAACGTCAAACGGTACTTCTTAGATTTGTTGGACTATAGTTATTTAATCAGGCAAGACCGCAGGGCATAACCTAGTAGTGACTAAAATTAATTAATTAGAATAAATATATTTAAGTTATTTTGCATAATAGTAAAATTTTGATAGCAAATATCACAGTACATTGAAAAAACACAGAAAACGACCTATCTCTATAGAACATCAGATCCTTATAGTTAACGAACTATGGGCGAAGTAAATTAATCCTTAATGCGAGGTAACAGAGTTCACATTCACTCCCACTCCCACTCGTGTAGCATCGGCGCGAACATCCACTCGTCGGGGTGACCCACGTGTGACACGTGCGGGCCCATGTCGAACTTACTCCATCTACAGGATTCATGTATGTATTAATTATGGCTAAAGCGAACCCAAGTACCAGTTAACGAGAATCGAGGTATGCTAGCGTTCTTTAAATAAGCCTAATCTCTAATTTTTACGATCCAAAATAAATAGCGCAGACGATTAAGCACACCGCACTTTTAAAATTCTGAACTCGCGATGCAGAGCGTCAGATCATGACCGTCACATCTACGCTATCGGCAGTGCAGGCTGCTCGAGAATATTTCCAAGTATGACAATCAAGCAAAATAGATCATAAATACGCTACTGACCGCCCGCCGAGTAAGCATCTTTCAAGGATAGCACAATTTCAAGTATCAGTGAAATAACGATAAGATTGTCATTAGTAGCTGTCAGAAAATCAACCATGTAGGTCGATGGATATAGAGGAAGAGGACGATCAGAGAAACGATGGATGGATTGTGTGAAAGATGATATGGATGCAAAGGGTGTTGCTTGCGAGATGACGTCAGATAGGAATGTATGGAAGAAGAAGACATGCTGCGCCGACCCCAAGTAAAAATTGGGATAAGGGCAGGGGAATGATGATGATGAAGTCGATGACACGCAAATGACTTTCAACCTTAAGTGTCATAGTAATATGTAACAGTATGGTACTCACGCGAACGGCGGGATCCCCCGGGATATGTTGTGCGTGGGGCTGGAGATGGAGAGGAAGCGGTAGGATCTCCACAGGTAAGCGCTCGTGATCTTGGCGTCCGTGGCGCCGTGGCTGCGGTGCCCCAGCGCGCGGAACGGGAACGTGCCTGACGGTACCAACAACACAAGTAACCTGGTATTCATTAGTCTACCAGAGGTGTGAGCGCTGGAATAAACCCAGTTTCCATTCTCCCAAATTATGCCACATCTCACGATCCATTACCATTCTTGTTAGTCGTATAAGCTTGCTGCTGGAATCATGGTTCAGACTGGGCTTAACTTTGGTAAGATCTAAGGGAGCTTGAAATATCTGGCCCACAAATATTTGATTAAACTTAGGTCAGGTATGTTTGCCACTTTGGCAGTTCGCTAAAGTAAAACGACGGCGAAGGTTACACAAACTCAAATGTGGAAAAAAATATAAATAGTCACGTGAAGCCCTTTACTAATCACTTTTGTAAAGCTCGTTATGGTAACCTGGGAGCAGTACGTGTGGTCAGGTGGGGGGAATGGGGGCTCACCGTTGGCGGGGTTGAGGTCGTTCCTGGCGGCGATGGCGTTGCAGGCGCTGTAGGGCGGCGAGCAGGCGTCGCAGCGCGCCAGCGGGTCGTGCTTGAAGTCGTTGTAGCGCATCGTGTTGTACATGTCGCGCAGGTTCTTAATGCCCGCCTGGAGACACAATCACAATGTAGTAGGAGGTAGGCGCCAGTTAGTGGCTCTGACTGCTACACCAGAGGTCGTAGGTTTGATTCCCACCCAGGACAAATGTTAGTGTGATGAGCACGATCATTTGTCCTGTATCTGGGTGTAATTTATCTATAAGTAGTATGTATGTATTTAGAAGTATATAAGTATGTTTATTAGTTGTCTAGTATTCATAATACAAGCTCTGCTTAGTTTGAGACTAGATGGCGTTGTGTGAAAGTCGTGGATTATTTATTTACTATAATGACGATGGTCACCTGTTTCTCGAATAAGATCTTGGCGCGCGGGTTGGTGTCGTAGCCGAACCAGTCACCGAAGGTGGCGATGCGCACGTTGCCGCCGCTCAGGTTGAACACGCGCGGGAAGAACGGGATGTTGTACGACGGGAAGTACGTCGTGCGCTTCAAGTCCTCTGTGCTGTGGGCATAGTGAGCATGGGTACTCCGAAACTAAAGCAATAGGGCTGAGACATACACGGAAGAGACCCTTGAATTTGATTCCTTATTATCGTTATTTCCTTATTACCATTTAGGGCAGTCAATTAAAAGTCAACTAAAAAAGTAACATGTGGAGAGATGCTGTATTAATTCTATTACCATCGTATTTTTATGGTGGTTTTAGGACATCATCCACGGTTTCACAAAGGCTGGTGAGTTGATAATTGAACAGTGCATTGAGTGCATACTAACAGGTCCGCGGCCTCGGTGTAGCCCGGCAGTTGCTCCACCACCCACAGCAAGCCGTCCTCCACCTTCCCCACGCTCTTCCCGCGCTTCGGCGTGAACTTCTTGTAGTCCACTATGAACCTGACACGGAAATACAAATTAAGGTAACGTAAAAGTACAGAGATTTATGACGGGAAGAGAGAAAGAGGAGATTTTTGTCTCATATTTATTTTGACTGAATCATTATAATATCAGATGTTGTCGACACACCGAGATCAAACGCTAGGGCGTATTTGTTGGTTACCATTGGACTACCTAGCTTACAGGAATTTCTGTCGGAGGATTTTGTACTAAGTCTGCGTCATAAAAAGGTGCGGAAGATTTTGTATACAAACTAGGCATAAGCTAAGTAAAGGCCTTCAATACACGTCTCTGACGGTGAAATCCTTTTCCAATAACCAATATGTTAGTAATAATACTCGTGCAACACTGACCACTGATTGTTGTAGGTGCCGCTGTTGTGTTTCCGGAAGATATCCACCCACTCGCGGCCGGTGCGCGCCAGGCGGTTCGCGACCATCGCACGCGCGTACTCGAGAATCTAGGAACGAGTACACGACACAGCATTAGTGCTCCTTTACACTAGCGTTTGAGACTGCGACGCATTATGTCACGATCAAGTCAATTGTTAGGATCGCTACGATACGTTAAGTACTATCGATTGCTATGATGAGTATGATCGGCAAGTCGATCGATCAGTTTAATCATATGCTACTGTTACGATCGATGTCTTAGGCTAAGAACTCACGGAGCGATTTTTTTACCGTGCCCGCAGCGGTTGCGGAACTGCGATTTTATTTCCAAACTCACGAGACCGGTTATTCGCGCGGTCCCGCAGCCGCTGCGGTTGCGATCATCGCCCGCCACGTTTGCGGGCGACTATCGCAACCGCAGCGGCAGACGCAAGACCGGCCTCTGCGCCACTGCGATCGCCCGCCAATCGACCGCAGAGCGCGCGGGCGCAAACCGCAGAGCTTGCGAGCGACCGCGGCCCGCGCGATTCTACAAGTTGCCCGCCGGTGCCGCGGGAGCCGCAAACAATCGCACAGTCTGCGGGCGTAAACCGCGTCGTGAGTTGTGCTTTAATTTTTTACATGTAAATCTGCATTCTACAGAGTCTGCGGGCCCGCCACCGCGGCGGGCGCGGGAAAAAATCGCTCCGTGAGTTCTTAGCGTAACTAACTAAGTTGCCCGCCGGTGCCGAGGGACCCGCAAACAATCGCGCAGACTGCGGGTGTAAACCGCGTCGTAAAATGTGCTTTAATTTTTTACATGTAAATCTGCATTCTACAGAGGCTGCGGGCCCGCCACCACGGCGGGCGTGGTTTAAAATCGCTCCGTGAGTTCTTAGCCTTATAGACGTCTTCAAAAAGTCGATTGCTACAAACGCTAATTTGTCTACTACGATCAGCAACAATTTGAGATTTTTGTTTCCAAACTCTGGATTTCATTAAAAATAAGGTTTTTTAGACTCCAAACTTTATTGATAAACTGAAGACAAATGTTTTCCTTTATTTAATTCTATTTCTTGCGAAGGAAGGCTTCGAAGTCATATCGTAAACGGGGTGAATACAGACATTCCTGAAGTGGATATGAACAAAGATTTTTCACCCCTTAAAGTTGAATCTACATTTACCATGTTGTGTTTGGTATTTATTCATAACTAGCTGACTCGGCAGACTTCGTACTGCCCCAATCGATAAATAAAAGACCTAAATTTTTGTATAGAAAAAAAAAATCAATTATTCGATTTTTTCTCACCTTTTAAACCTTCCTTAGACCTCCACGAACAATTCAAGACCAAGATGAGATAAATCCGTTCAACCGTTCTCGAGTTTTAGCGAGACTAACACAAACAGCAATTGATTTTTATATATAAGAGATTATAGGACAATGTGAGACCTGGCCAACAGGCTTGACGAGTTCGAACAGCGTGCGGTTGCTGTTGCCGATGGTGGTCTCGCCCGCCACCAGCCCCGACGATATGATGTAGAAGTCATCTGTGGACTGACAACACACTGTGCTATACCAGTGAGCAAGCTATACCGCATGAGATCTAGAGGCCTGCGCAAAGCAGTAGGATATAAGCTAGTTATTCTATAAATTAACTGAACTGTGACGTTATTTCAATTTTGGTAGATTTTTGGGTAGATGGATGTTGGTACTAAATCACAGTAGGTGTACCACATACTTTTATAACATTATTGTTGAATCTGTGTATCGGGGAAGAGAGCTCTCTTCTACGTTTCAACAATTATATTTTTAGAGCCCCAGTCCGGTTATCTGGGTGATTATTATATATACTCGTAGTATATTATGTTTTATACATAGTTGGCAACCTACCACTACCTTTAAAGTAAAACTCTTCAGGTGTTGAAGAGACTACTCGACTTAAAGCAGTTTCTCTCTTTCACAACTGCAACAACACTTTAACGGTGATAGTAGACCACAGGAACAGGATTTTCCAGTACCTATAACTACTCGTTTAGTTACATTAATGTTTAGTTACTCGTTCAGTTACAAGTTTGAAGTGAATGTGTACCTGCACGAAGGCGGGGTAAGAGGAGAGCGACATCTTGTAGCCGGGGATGAGCTCCTTCTTGTCGGGGCTCAGGCGCAGGTGCAACACGTACATCTTCTGCAATCGCAGCATCGACTGGTAGCTGTCAAAAGTGCGATCATTCTTAAATAATTCAATTACACTGACTGGTAAAAGAAGGCGTATACGCCCTTTCTAAGTGAGAACAAATCGTCACATCGATACAATGATCTTATAGACCTGTTGGCACGTGGATGACATTAAAACGGCGGAGAACAACAAGACTCAATGGAACTGTCAGTCAAAAGATAGTACCTAATAGTTTGTCATATGTTCCAATTTCGGCTTCGTACCTACCTAGACACTTGTAGCACTATATTAATCAAATAATTATAATTGTCCCGCTAAAGCATTGATACGAATAGTCCGATTCAAGTTGTGGTTATAATTTCTGTTAAAGGCATAACAGATTTTCAAAAAAGAAAGTAAATCAAATATACATACCTCAGATATGAATTATTTCATAAATAAAATGATATTTAGAATACGACCCTGACCTGTTCCAAGTGGTCTGCGCGGTGTACAGGTTGCTGAGGTCGGGCAGCAGCTTGACGAGGCCGGTGCAGTGGTCCCCGAACAGGAATCCCTCCGGGGAATTCTTCGGCATCGACAGCGCGAACGCCAGCTCGTCCAGGTCACCCAGCATGTTGATCCAGCTGACAAATTGAGATAGAGAACATCCTTTTTGAAAGACCTTGATTTAAGTCTTCGATTCGCATACACAGCAAGAAGTTTCCTAATACGGTATCAATTATATTTTACACTGTCCGTGCCGGTACTATGAGACGTATCAAAGCAAATAGTTTGCTCTGTGGGAGCGAGATAGCGCACTAATCTGTGCGCTGTTCTACCTCGCTTTAATGACTTTACAACTATAACTGTATTGTGGTAAAATCTTGAAGCAACGGTGGTGTTTGGAAAAAAGATATTTAAATACTCTTGTTGCGTTTATAGCTCTTTACAAATTTCATTATAGTATTGTAGGTACATAAAGTATAACTTCTGTGAAGTGTACCGAGTAGTGTGAAGTGTACTCACATGATGTCTCTTGTCGTGAGCCACTGGTAGGGGTCCTTAGTGGCCGCGTTGTACCCTACAGCGAGGCCTTCGATCTGGATGAAGTACAGCTTCATCTGGAATTTGATAGGTTAATTGCCGGCGTTAGGAAGGGGCAGTGCGGCCACGGCAAAGCAATAAATTTAGGTTAGTTCCTTTGGCTTTCTGTGAAACAGTAGTCTGTTTCATTGCCCAACAAAATTCGTCAGCATTCACTATTCAGTTCCATTCATATCAACGACGAAGTCACTGAACATTTCCGTCACTTAATTATCGAATCGTACAAGTGCTGAATAGATGTGTGAGATCAGTACCTGATGCCAATAAGAGTCGAAGCCATACATTTCCACCATGGACGACACATAATCCTCGTTGTGGTCCACGAACTCTTCGATGAGGCCGCACACGTCCGTCTTGTTATAGCAATATCTGGAAAATTACGGCGAGAACTAGGGCTTTGTGGATATTCAACTTTGAAAGAAAATTTTGTGACTATAAATGTATTAGAATATCTCTCTATAGTACCTACTCATTTGTCTTTAAGTAGGATTAGGAGTGTGCCCTCGAATTCTTCTGGCAATACTCGATAACAGTTGAGTAGTTGAGCTATTGTTGCCAGTATCATAAAGTATTTTCAATATAATTTTGTAAAAAGTCGATCGTTTTCTATTGGTTATATGCTATACGACAAATTTTAGTCGGAAAGTTCAACGTCCCTGCAACGTTTCTAAGGGGCTGTTGCGGCAAAATTCTATTTCATCAGACATTATATTATGATCATCAGACAGTCCGAGAGGCCTGCCTTGCTCCAAAAGGGTTAGAAAATCCTCTCTAATCATCATCCTTGCACCACTCGGACAAATAAATTTTGCTAATGTATCAAAGATTAGGGAAGAGCAAAAGACAGGGAGGGTTGGAAGAAGAAAGGGGAGGCCTTTGCCCAGCAGTGGGATCTTGTGTAGGCTAATAAAAAAAAAATCAAGATCAGGGAAGAGTCGAAAAAGCAGAGGAAAGCTTTTGGCTAGGAGTAGGCGAAGCGAATAGAAGCCCATAGAAACCCACTTCAAAGTTCCTAGAAATCATTATATGGATTAATCGGGATAATAACAAAATATGAACAGTAGTTACCCTTTGAGCATGTTCTGCCAGTGCATCCACACCAGGTCCCGGGTGAGGTAGCCCTCCAGGTAGCCAGCGGCGTACGCCTGGTTCTCGTCAGTACAGTTTTCTGAAGTGTGGATCTCCAGGAAAGCCCAACTTCACAGGTTTAAGGAAAAAATAATAAAATATTTAAGCTATCAAAAAAAGAACGCTTATTGCAAAAGGCACATCACAAACATATATGTATCGTCGCTTATACATCCGCTCTCAAAACAATACAAGCGGTTTTATTCCATTCGGGGTTCGATCCCAGGCTAGGCAGGCCAAAAAAATACGTTTATTGCACTACACGTGATAACTGGCAAATGAGCTTTGGAATATTATTAAGGTACTTCAAATATCATCAGTATACACTAATTTAGGAAGCAAATTAAAAACCTTCTCTTTAGTGAAGTATGACTAAACAAGGCTCTCATACCCAGTGGAATTGATCTCATTGCTGAAAGACGCGCGCGCGACGTGCGTGTCCGGTATCTCCGCGAAGTAGTCTGTCAACTTCACCGTCACATTTTTATCTTCCCACACCACATATCCGTACTTCGACTCGCACATAAGCAACCCGTACATTAACAATATCACACTCAGCTTTGCGTCCATCTCTCAAAGAGGCGAGTTGAGCTATATACACCGACGTCGTCGGCTCGCATCCAAACACGTGTATCCGAGTATAATTAACATTTATCCAGTGTATTGCGCGTTATCGTATCGTTATCGAAATAAGGACATTTTTACAAAAGCAACTTTTTGAAATTGACGGCAAGAGGAGATGTTGACGTTTGTCATAGTTGACTGGTGCTGTATTGTTGCCGCATCGTTATTATCAGCATAGAGCTCACACGACACTTCTGACTAAACACACGCTAATAAGCACGAATCATTGCCCTAAAAACGGTTAGGCTGCGGTTAAAATCCTTATAAAGAAAAATATTCCCCTCCTTAGAGCATTATAATGCTCTAAGATTTCCCTCAGATGGACCACACCTCAAATCTTAGGTATAATCTATAAAAAAAGACAGAAAAAATACTCCAAAACTGAAAAGTACACACGCCATTCTGCCATACACAGTTATTTGCATCTTGTACACAAAATACTCCATAGGTATATTCCCATACCTAAGAGTCCCTGATGTAACTGAAATGCGCAGACAGAACGTGTTACGGGTCGTTACCCTAAAAAAAACTGTCTTGTCTCTAAAAACAGGTACGACAAAAAATAAAAGCAAAACAATCAGTAACAAAACAGTTTATTATCACATTGAATTTGTCAGTCTCCCCGGTCCGGACGCGAGCTCAGCTAGACACAGATGTACCCCCCTGTATAGAGCAGTCAGGTGGCGGAGAGGCGCATGCCGATCTCGCCGCACTTGTAGCCCACCTCGCGCATGAGGTAGGGCGTGCGCTCGTGCGCGGGCGCCGCCAGCCACTCGGCCGTGTTCACGGCCACGGCCGCGTAGCCCTGCTTCTCCAGGATGTCCAGCACCAGCCGGAACGTGCCGCGCAGACGGTTGCTGTTCATCGAGAAGCAACCCGCTTGGAAGTTCAGGACGCAAACACTGGAGGGCAACCAATGTTCTAGGTCAATGTTTTCATAAAAATAAATATTTATAATAGAGGGGTGGGGGTAAAAAGAAGGTAAATTGTCGCCTAATATGGTGAACACTCAGAAGTAGAAGATTAATTTATACTCTTCTCTCAGCTCAAATACACAATTTGAGCTAAGAGGATTAAAAAAGTTTTATTATTACTTAAATAACGTTGTTCCTGTCAAAACATATGTTACAATGGTTTAAGGTATTTTCTTTTTACACGTTTTGAATAAATCAACCAACAGGAGTAGGTACTTACACTATGCTGCCAGTGGGAACGTTTAAGTATTCAATGGGCACCCTCAAGTCACCGGTAGCGACTTGTAACTTGATGGGATATCCTCCCTTTAGGCAGATCATACAATCTGGAAACGATAAATCACGATTATAGTAGGCGTATTTTTTTGTAACACTACCTGAAGCAAAAGTGCTCTAATTACACCGCAATTATTTCCAAGTTATAAACCGTATCATAATGTACTGGATAAAGAGATTTTTTAAACTAAAACAAATGCATTATGATATCCTTCAGTCATCAGATCTTCTTTAAGCAGTTATTACCGATGTTTTTTGTGGTAATATCTTAAAGTCGCACTTTGATCACCCAGCCTAGATATTATCCTTATAATCTACCCTGAAGAATCATGTTACAGGTATGCAAACAAAGTATCAGAAACCTTAGATTCGATGCAATAAGGTGTAAGTTCGCTTACCAGCTATGAACCCGTTGGGCAGCACGACGTTCCTGGCGACGTACTCGAGGCCGCCGATGCCCTGCGACAGGTGCTCCTCCAGCAGTTCCGTCTTCTTGTTGATGGGGTACATGGACTTGGCCTTCTCCAGCAGGTGGTCCGGCAGCTCGTAGCGGTCGTCGTGGAACTCCTTCACGGCCTCGTACAGTGTCAGCAGCTGGAGGTAATCTAACGGACTGCTCTCTTTCTCTTTGAAGGTCGCCAGGTTATCCGGAGAGAACACCTTGCCGAGTATCTTGTCGTCATAGTAGCCCAGTGAAGCCAGTTCGAGACAGATCTTGGTCCACGGCAGCGTGGTGTTCTTGCCCACGAACACGGGGTTCTGCTCGATCTGCTTCTGCAGCTCCTGCCAGCGGTCGCGCTCCGGCGTGTAGTTGTTGTTGGAGAGGCAGTTTATGAAGCTGAACAGGATGTTGCTGCGCGCCGTGGTGAGTGTGCCGGGGTTCAGTGCTGCTGTCTTGCACAGGTACTCTATGAGCCCTAGATTTGTGTGTGACTGGAAATAATCATTAGTCGGTTTAGACAAATATCAGTATGCTACTCGTATTTAAACATCAAAAGTAAAAAGTGATGTCAACGTAAAAAAATACTTTAGCATGTTTTACCGAAAATAACTCAATACTTACGATTCTAGACATGATTCTTGCAACCAGCAGCCCTTTTTCGAAGCTCACTTCGTTACAGACCACGTAGTTGGCCATGGCGTCCATGAGCTGCTCGTGGTAGTACTCGGGGTGTTTCTCCAGGACCCTGCCCTTGATCCTGGCCGCCGTCATCAGCACCTCGTCGTATGACATCTGCTCAATGTTATGCGATAGAATGTCGTAGCATATGTGGAGAAGTTGGACCCTGGTAGGGTACTTTTCTTCTGTGCAGTTCACCTGACACAAAGACCATATGATAGACTTGGCAACTTGCGCGTCTATCGTTTGGTCGTGGAGCATCAGGCCGGTGACCACGTCGTTGGTGTACCGGTCCGGGAGGTCGTGTGTGCAGCAGTAAGCCAGCATGTCTTTCAACAGCGGGAGGTCCTGGTTGTCGATCTCACTTGGCAGGTGTATTTGGAAAGCTAGAGGCAGCGCCAGTTTGAAGGCTTCAACTAAATGGTTCTTATGGTCAAACTTTGTGATTAAGTAATCTAGGAACATGATTTGGCGCAGGCCGAGCAGGTTGATGTGGCACTTGATGAGCTGCAGCAGGGTTTGCACGATCACGGAGTCGGCGGGCACGTTCAGGAACGACAGCACCTTCGTGGCCTCGAGAGCCTCGTTCACGTGGAGCTCCCGCGCGTGCTTCTTGAAGTTCAGGCATAGAGTGCCGAATGTTGGGTTCTTTACTAGCTTGTCAAGGTCTTGTTCAAGACTGGAAGAAAAGTTACAAAATTTAATTTCCTTCATTGAAACGAGAGAATCAGCTAGTAATGTTCATCAGCAAGTGTATTCGCCGAGACTCACTTGCCCGCCTTATGAAGTTCGAACAAGCAGCGCAGTGCCTGCAGCATGTGCTTGTGGTTCAGGAGAGCCATGTTGGACTGCACGGCGGCGAGGATCTCGGCCGCGCTGGGCGCTGACTTGATGCTCTTCATCACAGCGTCCGGCGACCGAGCCTGGGGCAACTCTGCCGTCACTGACACATTAAAAAAACCACCGTTATTATTACAAAAATATTTTTATATAATAATATTATTCTTTTTTTGCAGGTAAATCTTGGTTGAATTTTACAGGGCAATGACTAGGCTTTGTTTCGTTGCGGAACATGTTATCAGAAGCACATTTTACTATTACATATTTACATTGATCATTTTCATAAAGAAAATATTGTTTCCCCCAAGAATGTTTTTGTAAACAAAAGAAATAATGAGATTATGACATCTGAAATAAAAAAATCTCTGGGACAGGGGATTGCGTCCCTTCCACCCAGTATATTCTTTTAAGATCAAAAGTGCCATTCAAAGTCAAAATAAATTATATATAACATTTGTTTTTGTAAACCTGACACTAAAGATTTATAGTTTTAAATAAAAAAAATAGTAGATTGATACCTGACGGACACTCATCTCGTGATTTCATCACATGCATAGCTGGTAATACCAAGAAAGAAAAATTAAGGAATTAAAAAAATAATCTACATTTGGTTAAAAAGAAATACATAAAATATTTGGTTCTAAATAATGTGAATTAAGTTATATCAAGAGAAATATATTAAATATTGATTACAACTGGTTGCGAGGTTCCTTGATCCTCGTATAGATTTGCTCAGAGTATTGCCTCTGAGGACATTCCGCCACACGCTTTTCAACAAAAGCGTCATTATATCTGAAACATAATAAATTGGGACATGGTTGTAGGTTATATCCAATAAGCACTATAAAATGAATAGCTATTAGCTGCGACTAACAACCTTTTTAATTTCATGTAGTTATAATGCAAAATTTTCGCGATTTATTACAGTTTGTCCCGCATAGTTCAACTTACCTTCTAAGTATTCAATGTTTACTTTAATATTATGTTTATCATAAACACAATACTAGATAAATATAAGTCACACGGAGTAAAGATGTAATCGAATCGTAGATAATGTACCCTTATCATATATATTAAAATAAAATTGGATACACAGACATAAATAATAAACAAAAATTAATAAAAAGACATTACAAATTTGAAAAATTCGCGTGAATGACAGCTGTTTCTGACATTTTAACAATTGACAAATGAAATTCTGTTTTTTTTTTGGTTATATGGGTTTCGAATCTTCACCTACACCTCTAAGAAAATAGTGTTTTCTATGAGTTATTGGACTATGTTTTTGGAGAAGAGATATGAAATCTACAAATAATTAAACTTAAAATATAAAACCGTTATTGAAATGACTTTCTGAACATAATTGTTTGTGTCAGTCAAACAAAACAAATTGTGACATTGTACAACGACACTTGACCGACTGACAAGTTTTCATGGGTCTGTAACTCTCGAAAAATCGATCTTCAATAGAAGTATTATCTATAACTATTTACATCAGCGCATTTTAATCAGTGAAAGGTATACTCAACTGCTTCAAAATGCAGAAAGAAACGTTTATTACTTCACGAAAGGACCGTGAAATACGGAAGAGAGTGATTACACCAGGAGACTATAATGTCGTGCCATATGAAGATGCTCGCTGCAAGATCACCTTAACTGATGTTAAATGTACCAATGGGGTAGGCTGTTGCGAGATCGAGCCTCTAAGCCGCATTTTCAGCCGATCATTCGACGGCAACGTGCTAATTGGGGACTGCGATACTTTTATAGACAGAGATTTTGAGTTGATTCTACAGCAAATGTGTTGTGGAGAAGTGTGCGAAGCCACCATGGTGTACAAAGACGAAGACGGCACGCTCATGAAGGAGATATCGTGTAAGGTGGAGCTGCGGGAGGTTACTGAGGAGCAGCTCATCAGTGACTGGAGCTGGGAGCGGCTGTATGAGGCAGCTGTACATCACAAGGTAAGGATATTTGTCAATTTCTAGTGCCGTGAATTTATACTTAATCAAATAAAATGTTTGTTTTTCTGTGGTGTATAGGAACCAGATTATACATAAGCAAATATACATTTAGACAGTTTTTACAATTATAACACATTTTATCAAAAGTATAGTCGAAATTGATATGATTGACGACTATAATGTGTATTTTGAGAAACCCGACGTGATCATGACAATTATTGTTTGTGCTCTTTTTTATGAAGGGTGTATCATAAACAATAATTAAAACCTAGAGTAATTTAGTCCTCATACCTCCCCAGATGTCAAGCTTGGTTAATGATTCCCTAAAATGTTTTATGTTTTGCTGCATTTTGCCAGTTTTTATGCATATTTTAGGCATAAAACAAGCTTTCTATGTTGCTTATGACCCAGTCTCTAGTGATTTGAATACTGATACCAACCTGCATGCTGACTGCTACAAATGTTATTTCAAGTTAAACATAACTTTACTTAGGATTTAATAAAGCATTTCTCGCAATCCACATATTCAAACCAAAAATGAAAATATTTTATGCATTACCTGTCATTGTTTATTATTTTTATGTCAAAATCTTTTTTCTTCTGTTTTGACATTTAAGTGACTGACTGGTTGTCGTTCTATAAAGAGTATCAATGAACTCTGTTAATTATATTATTGTATTATTCTAGCCCCTAGCAGAAACTGATAAAGCAGTTTGCAGATTGAAATTGCAATAAAATAATATTATTTTCTATCCTTTTAAATTAGGAGCGTGGTGTGGAACTCTTCAAGCAAGGGAGGGCAGTGGATGCATTCCGGCGATTCAACAAGGCTCTGAAGATGCTGATAGCTACTGAGCCCCTAGACCCAGTTGTGGTCAGCGAGGAAGTGGTTAAAGATATGGTCAATCTGAAGGTGAGGTATAGTCTGAAAGTTTAAATATATCTTAATAATAATGAGAATAGTTCTAATGCCTGTTATAAACATTAGACATGACACAACTACATATTAGAAACATATCACAAAGTATGTTTGGTTTTAGGTGAAATTGTACAACAACTTAGCTCACTGCCAGCTACAGTTTAATGAGTATGATGCTACCTTAAAGCTCTGCAACAAAGCCCTCAAGTTTGACCCTGAGAATGCTAAGGCGCTGTACAGGCGGTCAGCAGCACACTCCGGTTTGAAAATGTATGAAGAAGCATGGACAGACATCCAGAATGCTCTCCGCCTGGACCCCACAGACAAGGCGTCGCAACGCAAGGCGAGCTCACTCAAACCGAGGATTGAAAAGATCAATAAAGATTATACCAGCGTGATTAAGAAGATGTTTAGTTAAGTAAATCACTTGTGTCTGGGTTTATGCTAATCTTACATTGGAGTGAAACTACTTTAAACAGATTCTATTTTGACCACTGGTTTCTTGAAAGAAATATTGAGAATACGAACTGCAGCAAGTTTGCCAGTAAAATATATTGCGAAAGTCACTTTGGCAGTTGCTCCAATTAAATTTGGAATGTCTGGAAGCCAGCCCCAACAAAACTTGGGACCCGGCTGGGCAAGAATCACAATAGAATCAGTTGAATAGTTTTATTTCAATATAACTAATCACTTTTGATTATCTGAATGTTAGTTCCCTTTCTGTGGCTCTATCATAGTGAGGTGTCATTATGTACCCTTTGTATCTCTTCAGGTAAGACTGTGATGTTTTGACTCCGTAGTGAGTGTATTTTGGACCCTGTGGCCCATACTCGACATATCTTGAAGGTCATGGAATGCTCAATATGGATATTAAGGTTTAAAGCAGGGATCTGAAAGTATTATTTGAGAACATCTTGTGCTATGGCACTTTTCTTTTTGGCCCGCGATACACGGTCTCCTTTGGGTCACAATAGTAAAGTTTGGTGCTATGAGGTAGCCAGGGTATCCAAAATATTTTTGAGAGCCAGTTAACTCAGTGGGGAACGGGAGTCTTTACATGGTGATGCTCGATGCGCGTGGTTTGTGGCCGAGCGTGCGCGTAATAAATTGCGAAGTATATTCATTAGCGAGAGAGCTGTCCTAGCGCTAATTAATTAATGTGTCGTACGGGATTTGACCTACATTTTCATACCATTGCGTATTGCAGCACGAAGGATTTCTCGCACAGATATAGAATGAGCAATGATCACTATCCCTTCATTTGACTAGAGGTTTATTCATCATTCCTTTTCTTCTTGATGTCTTCCTTTCCTATACGAAGTCTTGTTGAATAAAATATGTACGTGGTTTATTATTATTAAACATCGGCAGCAGTGTATCGTCACCGACGAAATTATCCCATTAATGTTGTGGACGTAAAACAAACATAAAATATTTTATAGATGACCATGGTGATCTCTATGCGTCTGAGAACAGAAGTAGTTTGACGCTCTTAATGGACAGTTTATTGAGACAAATATGAGATATCGCGAAATATATTTGGCTGCCCTAAGCTCTATACTCATATTATAATGTTAATAGTTTTTAATTTATTTCGTAAATAAATTATCAAAAGAAAACGTTCTTATAAGTTCGAGCAATATCCACCACTTTTGTCGATGACTGTACCTGCATGGTATAATTCCCAACAACCTGTGTATAAACTGTGCTTATTAACCCGCTCTGCATTCCGCAGTCGTCCAGGCTATGATAATGTCTTCGTATTATATCTGTGTCAAATTTTCTATATATTAGGTAGAAGTGGGAAAAAAGATTGAATCTTACGGGATGTATACCCCCTTCCATGTGTTGTCTGTGCCCAAAACTAAAGCTATTTTTGAAATAAATATTTATGTCTAGCACAAATAAAAGCATTTATGTATGAATATATAATAAGTCTTCAAATGAAATCATTCTGTCGTGTTTTTAAATATCTTCATGTTAAGATCAGAATATAGATAAGTGTATAGAATTGTAAATATTAGATTAATATATATTCCTTATCTTTGTGTGTTGGTTTTATTGGTGTTATGATTGTTCAATTTCCTTTCAATGATTGTTACACGTTAGTCTATCTGCAAGGGAAGTTAAGCAAGATGAAGTCATGTACCTAAGGACCGGCCAGTAAAAATAACATAATAATTTATTTTTTACAGAAATATAAAACCGACTTCAAGACTTGTTGCAACATATTTTTGGACCATCAGATCTGATGATAAAATGGTTCTTACTGAACGTAAATGCTTTAATTAACAAAATACCGTAATCGCTGTACGTTTTCCTATAAAAAAACTTTAAGAGTTCCCTCAATTTCGCCAAGATTCTATCATCAAACCTCGACTTGGTGAACATTGGTACCATTTAAGACGTAATTATGCATACTCTTTCCAACAAAAGATATGATTTCAAATCGGTCGGCAAGCGACAAATTGAGAACCTCCACCTTTGTTAGATGTCGGTTAAAAATGGCAATAAGTTGGAAGATCTTTTTGAACGGTATGAAAAATTTGGATGAAACCTAAAAATAATACAAAGACACTGAGGCTATTCCTACCGCAAAAAGTAAGGGTTTTCTGCAAAAAATCTATAAAAATTGCTAGAAAAAACGATTCTTTTTGATGCGGATAAATATGTGAGGTTCAGCTAGTGTACTTTTACATTTTTATTGAATCACGACTTCGCCCGCGCTAATGTCGTTAATCGCTGCAAAAACATTACCCTTACCATTGCATTACCATTACATTACCCTACTACCTACTTTAACCTACTACGCTCTACCTACTTGAACCTTATGTGTTAAAAATAGTTGAATTGTGTGTAGGTAATGCTTGTCAAGATTGTGAATTTGCTTCTAATGTTAATTTGGTTACACTACAAATATTGTATGAATTTGAATTTAAACTTAACTATCTCTAGCATGCAGAGATACAACTTTTGCGTTGCATGGGGTACTGATAAATACAGGTGATAAATTAAAAATAAAACAAATAATTTCTTCTATTATATATTGAGATTCTATTATAACATAATTTTACATTCAACATCGAATGTTAGTAAATAGGAAATCCTTATACTAAATTGATTTAGAGTCATAAGACATCAACATTAAAGGTAGGAGCGTAGTCTGGTAATATTTGAACATATTAATGTTACGTTACATCACATCTCTTTATATAGATATGCTTTTTGATATTACACTTAATTTTAATTTATTAGATATTATGATGATGAGATTGTGTTTTTGAGCAAATTGCCAAAAACCTATGGGTTTAAAATCCTTTTCTTTTATATACTCGATTTGGTGTTCTACTGTTGAATAAAGGGACGATATAATTTTTGTATAATGTATTAAAATTTGTTATTGTCAAATACTAACAACATTATATCAAAAAGCAACATTCACCATCTTGTAACTTACAATGCAAAAACTAACGAATAACGCCTCCATTCACTTCCGTGGCATAACGTAGCCTAAACTTAACAATTACCTATTTAAGATAGCTGTCTTTTAAACTTTAATCCACATTTAAAAAATACACGCACAAAACACCTTAAATTAAACCGCAGTCAAAAATGACTCTTAGTACCTAGAGATAAAGCTTATTTTACTATGACTTAGTTAATCAGTGGTCCCCAAAACATTTTGGACACCTTTGTCTCGTCCTCACTGCAGAAGAAATCTCGTCCTAGTTTCACAAACTCTTTCTGCGATAGTTTGCCGTCCTGGGAAAGAAGGAAATATAATTTAGACTTAGATTTAATGATGATACTTTTAGAGATAGGTGTTTTTCTTGAGTCATTTTAAAATGTAAATGATAGAAGTTATGAAAAACTTACATTAAGGTAACAGATTGAATTGACAGTATAATATAATACTCCTCAATATTCACACAATAACTAATAATATAACACAATAACTGATAAACATATGTATATATTTCTAAATACATACATATTATAGACTAGCAATGCCCCGCGGTTTCACTCGCGTTAAAAGTCTAACGCTTAATGTGTTTCGATAAAGCGCAACAATTTTATCAATAATATACGTAAAGGTAGATATTACGAACTACGTACATAAATGTATGCCTATAGGATTTTATAGGAATGAATGAGAAAAAAAAACAATACAAAAAAGTTATAATAGAAAAGAAACAGATATGAAGTTAAGTATAAATAAAAAAGTACCTAATTAAACAAAATAACTTAGTTTTAAGAAATAAATATAAATATACAGCGAAAGAAGTTCTGAAAAGAACTTTTTTTCGTCACTGTATGTATCCTACAAACAACAACGAACAATTTAAACAACAAATACAATGAAAACAACGAAAATTTCCTTGTGCAACGAAAGCACAAAGTGAAAAATCAAGCTATTTTATTGCGGGGTATAACACCTCGGTACGCGCGATCGCAAGTTCCGTCGTGGTACCTCGTCCCGCGCCCCTCACTGCAACTCGCCTCGAGAGCCGCGTGCCGTGTGCAAAATTATAAAAAATATTCGTGCGTACTTTTTAATTTCACGATATATCAGAAACTATTCATCCGATTTATAAACTGTAAAAGACAAATATTATCTCCATGATATGACCTTTTTTCTAAAGTAAGTTTTAGACGTAAGAATTAATATGGTAGTACTAAAATCATGCTCAGAAAACATGTCTTATTTTTCTTTATCTGTTTAGCCTCATCATGGATTTTCCCTAAAAGATAGATATAGGACATCGCGAACTTTTTTGTAGGTCTATTAGAGCCCTACATTTTCGTAGTACATAGTATTCATATATACTTGAGTATTTCGGCAGCGTACGCGATAAAAGTGATTTAGCGGTAATTTTTTTCCGACTTACTTGACTAATATCCTTATTTGAAGATAACCGAGAGAAGTAGGGTGATTTCATATAGCCCATGGCAATTCGGAATGATGTAGCTTTCTTACAGTGAAAGAATTTTTAAAATCGGTTCAGTAGTTTTGAAGATTAGCGCCGACAAACATACAAACTCACAAACGCTTACCTCTTTATAATATTAGTATAGATATAGATTACTACGTTCCTACTGAGGGCACTGAGGCAGTGCATCAGTCGCGCAGAACGGAGCGCATACCCTGGGGCTTTGTTTCGCGATATCGCTTTGCTTGTTTGCCCACAAACACTTGTTTCGATTGTAATTAACTAATCTGATAAAGTGTAGGCAGGTAGTAAGCCTAGTAAGAGCTGAATAATTAGGTATCTGCTGTAACCATTATTTTCACAGTTAACGTTAAAAATGCAAATGTATTCCATGCTGTAGGAATAGACTTTAAAACGATATCTACTTTTATTTACTTTACCTCCCACTAAACAATGAATTTAGAAATCGTGAGAAAAACATGTTAATCATAAAGTTAATGTTGTCAAAATGTAAGTGTGACGTCACTGCTTGAGTAATTTTGTGGAACATAGTTACTTAGTCAGTTGATTCTATAGATATCATATTTATTTTTAGGTTCTCTACCAAATTTGTTAGTTTTCTAATCCTTTTGTTGCTGACTATACCTACCTATCGGCTGCCTGGGTAAGTACTTATTCCCTTTCAAGTTCGAATATTAAAAGTATCTGCCTGGTTACATATTTATTTCGGCAATGTAAACAAACAAAGTGAAAACCACGTACCCAAATTAAGATCGAGAATATTTGGATGGCAACATACAAAGTGCGTAGCTGTCAGCATCTACGCTGCACGGAAATCGTACACCTGAAAAATATACCCATTAGAGTTGTTGAAATACTTCAGAGCGTCCAACAGCGTCCAAACAACGTACAAAATAAGACCCGCCCTTGACACGGCGAGTGCCGAGTGGATCAAATCTTGTCGCCGTATGACATCACTCCGGCAATGGAGATCTCTGACATCATAGCACATCGTAAACACGCTGCAGAAGTTCCACCGACCGAGTAACGATGCAAGAATTGGTATAGCTATTAATGCGTGCAATAAATTCAATAATTTTAGAATATAAGCCAAGATTTTGCTAACATTGTACTTGACGAATACATCAACTTGTTTGACAAGCTCAGTGCTAGATGTAAACTTAATTTAGATGCATGTACAACAAATGACTAGGTATTTTATCAAGCTTGTTCCCACTGGGCCTTCGTTTTATATGTATTACGCGCGGTAACTACGCTGTCTGCCGTCATCGTCTGGCAGTCGACTACTAACCGCTGCGAGACGCGGTCTACACATCAGTGCACTTTAGTATAACAACAACACTTCCGCGTGAAAATGACGAGTAAGTATACATCATGTTTTTTATTCTCGTTTATTTGTTGTGTAGACATCAAGAGTGGAAAGTGTTGCGGTGTGATAACACGCTTGTTATTGTGCATTATGTCATGTGTTCGTTATAAATTTACGTAAACAGTGGTCAAGTTGATTATTACGTTGTGTTGTATTTCTACAGGCAGGTATGTTATTACTCACGCTCATGTTAGCGCGGGCTAGCAGTGCTGTGGTGAGCTTTGCTAATGTTCTCGCGTGTTTAGATGCAAATAGGATCATATGGAGAATGTAAATCTATTTTTTTTTCTACAATTGCTGCGCGATTGTTCTTACCGTTCTATTAAACAACACAGAACTCAAACACACTGACCATCTCGCCTAACTACTGGTAACTGCAGGATACATAACTTTCTTTACATAGAATAAAACTAGTACTTATAGGGGGGCCTTTCTCTGCTTTTCAGCAGTCTGACACTGTAGAATTATACCACCCCTATCTACCCGTGTCTACTCGAATTAAGAAGTACTGACCCCTAGTAACTTTGTCCACTGAAATACTATTCCATCTAAGTCTTTCTTGGTCATAACGGCTTTCGTTGCACTGGGTACAGACAGATAGGCGAGGACGAGTAAGCGCACCTGTGCTTCGCACGTAAATCTATATCCTGCGTAGCTGTCTGGAGTTACAGTACGATACAAATAGCAGTTTAATTCGACCGTTTCTAAAAAAAATATGCCTACAGCCGCGCGATACGTTACAATTGTTACAACTATAGGGCTGACAATCTACAGCATTTTAATTACATCATCAACACAACGTTCGTTCGTCACTGCGACACGCTCGCGACTGTATCATGCCACGATCCGATAGCGTAGGCATAACCCGCGTTGCTTCTGTTTATATGAAGATTTCATACTGTATTTTATTATTATACTGTGCTAGTGTATAGTAACGCTAGCGTGTCCGAAATCGGTTCGGTCATTATTATTTTCATAGGGATGCTCCGAATAGAGCCGACAACGAGCAACAATTGCTTTTGTATCTTGCCTACGTGGCTTACATTAACTTTAATGCAATTATTTATTAAACAAAGAGCTACTTACCATAATCAATTATATATAAAATGCCTTATAAATAGGCTTTATGAATTCCCACTTTGAACGATTATTTATCCCCGCTATGAACGATTTTTTGTCAGTGTGGATGTCGATTATAGCTGTAAATGTATACCTACCTTTCTTTTGGTGCAGTCGGGTAAAATATAGTTTATGCGTTAATCCAGGGTATCACCTTTCTTCATCATTATGAAATCGGTTCAGCTGTTCAGTGTTTTGGCGTGAATGAGTATCAAGCATCGACATATCCTTCCAGACTTTCGCCTTTTTAACATTAAATAAATTGCCCAATTTTAAAAACATCTATCACGTGCTCAAGTATTTAAATGATCAATAAGGTCAAAATTTGCCAAGTAATGAATGAGGATGCGTTCAAATTCTTTTGCCGAAAACTTTACGGAGAATCTTGAATCGGTGTTATTGTATGAATTTCAAGTTTGTTGCAGTGTGGTAACATACCTATATTATATCATGTGCACGATGGTATTTAAGTTTACGTAAACAGTGATCTAGTTGATTGCTGCTGTGTTTCTACGGGTATTTAAATAAGTATCCTGTTGCTTGACAGGAAGAAACCTAGCAGCATCGTTCATTAAAGAGATTCTTCCAATTATTGCATGCCTAGCAACAAAATTTATATTTAGGTATACTTACTATTTAAGTAATTTTACATGGTAAAACGCTGATAAACCGAATCGCTAATTATCCAAATTGGTCCTAAGCGTAATATTAAAAACTATATGTACTTGCTGTATTTAAATTTCTTCGATTTAAGTTATTGTTTCTTTACATTCCTATTTATTATACATTAGGTAAAAATAAACTTACCTTTGTATTTAAATTAATTAAAAACAATGTAAGTAGCTGCGATATACCTACTCGGGGTTATTGCATGTCCAAGTTTTTGCGTCGCGTGCACGTGTATAGCTATCTAACTATATTTTTTGGTTTCTGGTTTGTCTGGTGGCCATATCTGGTAGCCCAAATATGGGCACCGAGAGACCGGCTATCAATTTTTTCTCTAATTATATGTTAACGGTTTACTCACAAGTATTTATCGGGATAGCCCGACTTGTTTCGGAACTCGGACTGGTTCGAACTTGTGCGAATTAGAAATAATGAAAAAATCTAAAAATGTATCGTAGATATTAGCAGGAATGTTGGAGGAAAGCTGGTAACATTCCCACCGACCAGCCTTGGGGCCAATCGATGCGAACATAACGCGCCTTACTTGTTAATAATTTACGTGATTTCAATGCTTTTGCAGAGTTTAATATACATACGAGAGTCACTGCTATTATTGCTCGGTATACAGGGTGACTTGAAGTCGTGGGCAATATTTTAAACTAAGACACTATTAATGATACTAATTGCGTTAGGGCTATTTTTACTTAAAAAAAAAAAAAATAATGCAGGTAGTTACCTAGTTCCCCCCGGCGGGGCCGGGCATCCGACGTCCGGCCAGGCGCCGGAGGGGTCGCGGAAGTAATCGTCTTGGTTTCCCGTGACCTCTCCATGGTGGCGCACGCCGAAAACCCGGGGGTTTTAGTGGGTACGGGGCCGCCTCACGGCCTAAGCCCCACACTCCACCATTTTTTTTTCTTTTTTTTTTGCGTAAAGGTAGCCCTAACGCTATTAGTATCATTGATAGTGTCTTAGTTTAAAATATTGCCCACGACTTCAAAGTCACCCTGTATATCTACTTACAAAGGGCACAAACATCAATTGGTTAGTAAAAATAAAGTCTTGCTGAGGCTAGAAAGATAGTGTTTTTGGTTTTTATGTTTCAGTTATAATGAAAATCATTCAGACCAAATAAGTATAGATTATACCTCTTACATAACACCTACCGACCAACAGATACCTCCCTGTTTGGGTAAAGCCCGATTCCCATACTTATACGTAAGAAATTACGATAATAGATGTTTAATTAACCACAAGTACCTTTTCGCTTGCCGGTTGCAATTTCAAATTCTATTTCGATTCTCAGGTAATTCCACGAATTTATCCTTATAATACCATATTCGGTATAAATTCACTCAATAATAAGGTAAGTATTATATTAATAGATTTGTTGGAAGTCATCAACCCTGCAGTGCGTGACCTCACGTGACATAAGTAATTATCGGGACAACGTATCAATTGAGGTAAACGCTGTGTCTAGACATTCACATGGCTACATGCCCCTGTACAGACTGGAGCTAAAATATTTAGACTACACTTCAATGATATTATTTTAAAAGCTCGGGTGAAGCCACCAAGAATACCAAGCAGTGTTGGGAGTGAATAAGACGTGGTAGAATCGAAAGGGTATAATATGTTGTCACTATCTTGTGTTCGATTCCTTTCAGTATTATCGGATAACACCGGTCATATTGATCTCTTAGATCGTTTTGCATCCAGCGATGGTCGATAAACTACCTGATAATATCACTTACTTTGCTTTAATTTTAATAGACCCACTATGTTTACTCCTTTTTCATTCAACTTAATCTACTTAAACACCTATAAAGTTTAATCACGGTACAGAAACAATACACTTTCATAATATTTAACGACTCAAATGTATTCACTTTCATTGTGTGAGCTGAAGACGGAGCACGGTCAACGTATTCATCAAAGATCGCGATTTGAGGCATCCCTCACTTATTTGAATCATTTGGCAAACAATGCTCGTATGTAAGTATCTCCCTCTACCTATATGTTAGAAGGGTATATGCGCAAAACGTCTCTTTCTCAAAATGTCCCGTGGTAGAAAAACGTCTCATCGCCCTATCGCTGTTACGTATCTCGCTGTAAGCATCTATTTTTTAGAATCATCCGAGTTAAGCTACTGTGGTATTAGTACCTAACTACAGTAAGCAGGGCCCCATTCCCCAACGGTATTCAATTAACGCATTGCACGTTCTAATTGTTGCTGCTCGATGTTAGTTTGTAAATCGTACGTTCGAGGCCAATTTCACGTAAATAATAATGAATTACTAAAGTTCCGGTAGACCGTGTTTCACTTGGAGATACACGAACTGTTTTATACCACTGTATAATAATATACACACTGTACAGTATACAGTCTTCATATAAACGGGCGCAATGCGAATATCCGATACTACGTTAACGGGTCGTGTTATGAGCTTGCGCTGCGGTAAGCATTTATTTTTCGTAACGACAGAGTTAAACTACTGTATATATTTATACTGTGGTTATTTCAATGAATATAGGTATGTTTCCCCCTTCAGCAGTTCTCAAAAACATTAAGTATTTAATTCTCCAATTTCTCCAACGAGTGTACGCCCTAACCACCATGTTTTGAATTTAGCCATAGTCATACGTACATGCGAACAATTTCTATTCAAATAAAGCGCAATTAAAAACCACGAAGTACAATGTAGTCATCAGCCGATGGTCAGTCTTTGATCACTGACCATCAAGATTATTAGCTGTGTTAGATAAGCCGGTATTACTGCAAGCATCGCCGCGCCGTCACACTTCTTAACCTCTGTATGTTAACGTTTAAACTATATAATAGAGGTTTCTTCCCACTAAGTGAAGCGTTACTATTCAATTCTATTCAGTACGCTCGCCGGCCATTGCAAACCGATCGATCAATGTTCATCTAGTAGCGCGTGTTTTTAACTAGAAATGTAATACTTTTTCTTGGAACGAATTTGCCGTAGCTACATGCCTATTAATTATTGGTAATCATTGAAACTCGTATAATTCATATTCTACTACAGTTAAAGATGAATGTACACCAATAAGTCGTAAGTCTCACCCCCCCCCCCCCCTCTTCACTCCCTATCTCCAGATTAAGTTCCACAGATTACAATAAGATTTAAATGATACAACGGTTTTATCACGCGTATTTATCGGAATAGCCCGACTAGTTTCGGACCCAACCCGAGTCCTTAATCATGAGCTGACGCGGCGTCGAGTCGCGAGTCGAACTGACTCCGATTGGGTCCGAAATTAGTCGGGATATCCTGATAAATACGCATGAGTAAACAGTTGTATTATTTAAGTATGAATCATCCTCACGAAACTTTGGGAGAAAAGAAATATCGAATTATATTGCGAATAAGTAACGTTTCTCGTCTAAAATATCCTCACGAAAGTTACTAAGTATAAAAATAAAACGTTTTGAGTGTTTCCAGAAGAAAGTGAAAGCTTAGAATCGGGGCACGGGGTGCAGGTGGTGACGCCGAACGACGAGCACCGCTTCGAGTTGGACGAGGACTCGCTGAAGGAGCTGCTGCTGCGCGATGACATCAAGCACCTGCCGGTGGTGCTGGTCTCCGTCGCCGGCGCCTACCGGAAAGGCAAGTCCTTCCTGCTCGACTTCTTCTTGCGGTACTTAGATAAAACGGTGAGTGTAAACGGTACTATAATTTGAACATGTTATTCGTAGTCGTAATAAGTGATGAGTATGAATGTTGATGGATGGAGAGGAAGGGGAAGGTCAAAGAAAAAATGGATGGATTGTATAAGAACCGATATGAATGAAAAAGGAGCAAATGATAGTGTGACGTCTGATAGGGGAGAATGGAAGAAAAAAACGTGTTGCGCCGACCCCAAGTAGAATGGGATAAGGGCAGGAACTGGCAGGAAGATGATGATGATGATATTCGTAGTCGTAGTAAAGCCGACGTTACATTAGTATTTTTTTGTTCGACGTTACATTAGTAACTGGACTTGTGTAGCAAATTTTGCATCCGTATAGTGAACATTCATCATATACATATTATGAAGTTATGCCACCTTTCAGTATAACAATGGCGACGATAACAGCGAGTGGCTCGGGGCGCCCGACGAGCCGCTGAAAGGGTTCACGTGGCGCGGGGGCTCCGAGAGGCACACCACCGGCATACACCTCTGGTCACAGCCCTTCAAGGCCAGCTTACCGACTGGAGAAAAGGTAGTGAACAACACAACTACCTATATAAAAAAAACGATCTATGTTACATATGAAAAGCGATGTAAGAGTTCAACTTGCATTGGGCTCCTTTTTCCACACGCAGGTTCCAACATAATCTAAACAAAATTGAAAATATTCTACTTAAATTAAATCATGAAATGTGAAAGTAGTAGGTATTCAGTATTACCACATACACTGTCAGGGTACAGACCTAGAATGTAACCTTCAATAACGAAACATGTAAAACCGAATAAGTACTTCAGCAATTCATTTTTTATCTTTAGATTTTTCAATTGACCATAGCTACCAAGTGTTGAGGGTTGTTTATTCATAGCAATTTCCTTATTTTCAGGTGGTGATTCTGGTGATGGACACGCAGGGCACTTTCGACAGCAACTCCACCGTCAAGGACAACGCCACCGTGTTCGCGCTCTCCACCATGCTGTCCTCCGTGCAGATCTACAATCTCTCCCAGAATATAGAAGAGGATGACCTACAGCATCTACAGGTATTTACATATATACCTTCATACTTATAAATGGCAAATATTTTTGTTGTCCTTATTTGAATATTACTTACCTTAGAGAAAAAAATATAGCACTTGACAACATTAGGTCATGGTTTTGACACAAATATATTTAGACTGTGGTTTTGATAAACTTTTTATGGACTGGCCGATATCCATAATTATACTTAATTATAAACAATGTTATGCTACCTTACCTTAAAAAACCTCAAATACGATGCATCAATTTCTATAAATTGTATGTAAATGACTTTATTTTCCAGTTGTTCATGGAGTACGGGCGGGTCGCGAAGGACAAGATGGAAGGCAAGCCATTCCAGCGGCTGCAGTTCCTCATCAGGGACTGGTCCTTCCCGTACGACCATCCTTATGGAACAGTCGGTGGCGAACAGCTGCTAAAAAAGCGCCTTATGGTAGGCCATCGGTATTTGTACAAATTAATTGCAAAAAGCGTTAGCGCAATAGAAATGTATTATTGTGACAAGTGCAAAAAAAGTAATTTGAAATAAGCGTCATTAGATCAAGAAATAAATGTATTTCGACTAATATCTAAGCTTCATCGGCATTTATGGATTCCTTCCTCACCCCATTACAATGAGCAAAGTGTCGATGAGCTACGTTCCTTTCTTTATGTTTGGTTAATATGGATAATTTTTATGGATGATGAATTTTCTAATCTGCAATTGATGTCTCCAGGTCCGCGAGGATCTTCACGAGGAGCTGCAAGGAGTGCGGCGAGACATCGACAGGTGCTTCGAGCAGGTCACGTGCTTCCTCATGCCACATCCTGGTCTGAAAGTCTCTACCGACCCGAATTTCAATGGGAGGCTATCAGGTAAGACGAGTTTTACTTGACTTTATTGAATGACTATTATATTAAAATGGAAAATACTTATATACAGTTCTACATTTGCATCTTTTTTAGATATTGACCCAGAATTCCTGAAGTGCTTGTCTGAGCTGATGCCGATGCTGCTGGCGCCTGAGAACCTAGTCCTGAAGAAGATCGGCGGCGAGACCGTGAAGGCCAGAGACTTGCTCAACTACTTTAGGACCTACCTCCAAGTCTTCAACAGTGATACGCTTCCCACGCCCACCACTATTCTAGAGGTTCGCAATAACATTTTTAATTGCTACAAATGTAACGCCCTATGTTGTCGCTTTTCTTAACTTTGATGTAAAGCGCACACACCAAATACCTCTGAATATAGTCCTTTGACGGGCCTGTTGGTCTAGTAGTTAGAGACCCTGACTGCTATACCGGAGGTCGTGGTTTCGATTCCAATAGTATGTATGTATTTAGAAATATATAAGTGTGTATATCGGTTGTCTAGAACTCATAACACAAGCTACTAAGTATGCTTAACATGAGACTAGATGGCGTTGTGTGAACGTAAAAAAAGGTCCTCTAATACCTCTATTATATTGAATACAGAGGTATTTGGTGTGCACCGGTTTGTCTAAGTAGACTTTTACTCGTCTAAGTTAACGAGTGAAAGAAAGAAAGAAAGAAAGAAAAGTTTATTTGTGAGATTGTAGTACAATAGGTGTTTTACAATATACTGAGTCTCTTACAATCTACCGAATCGGTGTACAAATTTTCACTTATTATCTAAATATTCGTAATAAAATTGTATTAACTACCTACTCTATATTATACTATAACAATGTTCTTGTCATCAAGAAATTCTTTAGTAGAATAGTAGGATTTGTTTACAAGAAAGTTAAATAATTTACTCTTGAAAGAGTTTAGATTCAGATTCTTTAGGTCATTAGGCAGCTTATTATAAATTCTAATAGCCATACAAAAAGAATTTTTGCTGTACAATGTTGTGCGTTGGCTTGGTACGGATAATTTATTGGGGTATCTGCTAGTTCTATTTGTTACACTAGTATTTTTCATAAAGATGTCGGGGTTTTTGTAGACGAAGATGGAAATTTCGTATACATAGAGACAGGGCAAAGGCAAGATACGGTGTTTTTTAAATAACGGTTTGCAGCTATCAAGATAATCGGCACCACATATTGCACGTAGACACTTTTTCTGTGCTCTGAAAGCTCGGATTAAATCCACCGAATTACCCCATATGACTATTCCGTAGCGTAAAACTGAGGAAGCGTAACCGTGATACGCACATAGTGTAGCATTGGGTGTAGCTACTTGTCTAAGTCTGTTTAATACATAAACATAGCTATCTAATTTAGAGCAAACTTTATCTATATGCAGTTTCCAACTGCAGTGTTTGTCAATGACTAGACCGAGGAACGTAGTTGATGCTACTCTTTCTATTGTTTTACCTTTTTGAATAATATTAAGAGGAATTTGAGTGCTGTTATGAGTTTGGAATTGAATTATATTTGTTTTATTTACATTTATGTTTAAATTGTTATTATTTAGCCATGTAGTTACGTTACGTATAGTATTGTTAATATCTGTTTCGTAGGTAGTTTTATTATGACAATGTATCAGTAATGTAGTATCATCAGCATATAGGATGGATTTGTAGCTATTTGAATCTGGTAAGTCATTGATATAGACTAGGAATAATAATGGTCCGAGTATACTGCCTTGAGGTACGCCGTGTTCATTTAAGATGTATTCAGAGCGGTAAGATGTTTTGTGGTGACCAGTTACACTTGGAATTTCAACACACTGGTAGCGATCAGAGAGGTAACTCTCTATCCAATTGAGGGCATTGCCTCTTATACCGTACTTTTCTAGCTTATTAAGGAGTATCTTGTGTGACACAAAGTCAAACGCTTTGGACATATCTAGAAAAATAGCGACAATTGGAATTTTTTGATCTAGATATTCTGTTATTATTTTTACAAGGTTGAAGCAGGCCAGTGTTGTAGAGTAGTTTTTTCTGAAACCAAATTGTTCAGATTTTAATATATTATTTTTTAAAAGGAAGCTATATAAAATACTGTAAAATGATTTTTCAAATGTTTTCGATATAATTGGAATAAGAGTTATTGGGCGATAGTTGCTCATTTCGGTTCTTTCGCCTTTTTTGTAAATAGGTTTTACAATGGAGTATTTTAGTCGTGATGGAAATTTTCCATTAAAGTAAGATAAGTTTATTACGTGGGATAATGGACTAGATAGACATTTGGCACATTTTTTAATAATCTTGGTGTCGATGTTATCGTATCCCGTAGAATTAGTACTATTGAGTGACATTATTATTTTATATACTTCTGAATCATCAATTGGTTTTAAGAAAATTGTATTTGAATTATTCGGAATATTTTTAAGAAATAGATTATTATTGTTAGTTATATTAGGGCTTTTTGTTAAATTAATGAAATAATTATTAAAACTATTAGCTATATCTTCAGGTATATATAGATCTTTATTATTGTTTTTTATGTGCTTTATATGTGCAGTATTAGTATCACAATTAAAATTAGATTTTATTATTTTCCAAGCCGCTTTGCAAGTATTTTTAGATTTTACTATGTATCTAGTATTTTGTATTTTATGAGCTTTAAGAGTACATTTTTTTAGAATAGTTTTATAGACGTTGTATTGCTTTAGGTGGGAGTTTTTGTTATCTGACGATTTAAGGTACGTTAAATAGAGCATTCTCTTATTTTTGCACGATTTCTTTAAACCCTTAGTCATCCATTTAGTTTTAATAGGTTTATTGACTATTTTGATATTTATGATAGGGAAACATAGGTTGTAAAATAAAGTTATAGTATCATGTAGCATATTGAATGCTTCATCAACATCCATACATTCATATATCTCACTGAATGAGAGGGCTTCCATGCAAGACATAAATTTCTTAGTGTTCTCGGTGCTGAAATCTCTACGTTTTTCAAACCAGAACCGTTTAGGTTTTGCTTCATTGCTATAATGAGTAAGTTTAAAAGAGATGGTTTGACCCGTTTCGTGGTCAGATAGTGCTAGAAAATGTGTATCGGGTATGACGTTAGGAATATTACTGCTTATCAAATCCAAACAAGCCTCTTTCCTTGTCGGTGTAGTTATATGGTTTGTAATATTGTAGTTTTTAAGTGTAGAGTGTAATTCCTTGGTATTGTAGTTGTTTGGTTTTAGTAAATCAATATTCCAATCCCCACATAATATTATGTGCTTAGGCTTTCTTATTAACTTTTTTAAGAGGGCATTTAGATTTTCTAAGAAGATATTTGCGTTAGCGTTAGGTATTCTATAGATGCAAACAATGTAAAGTTTGAGCTGTACTATTTCCGTGCAGCAGAACTCAAAGTGAAACGGTATTGGATCTACTACATTGAATATGGGCTTAAAATCTAAATGTTTTTTTACAAGAATGCAAGAGCCGCCTCTGCGTTGGTCTTTTCTAGAATATGATGCTGCTAATCTATAGTTTGCAATAGTAAGATTATTTTCCGTACCTTCTTTTATAAACGTTTCTGTCAGACAGATGATATCAATTTGGTCATATTTACTTTCTAAGTCTTGAATAGTTAATTCAAATACCTCTTTCTTGTTTAAAATACCCGCAATATTTTGGTGAAAAAGATTACATTTTATTTTATTCTCGAAAAAAAATATTTTGCGTGTCTTCAGATACTTTATTTAGGTTATTTTGTTTTGAGTTTGTCTCATTCTTTTTTATTAGAATATTTAAGTTTTTAAATATATTTCTCATACCGTTATTATTTAAAGTTCCTTTGTTGACTGAAAACATACTATGATTACAAGACAGTTTTAGATTAGAATCCATAACTATAGCATATTTGAACGTGTCATTATCATTACATAGCATATTATTAAACGCCTCAACTCTCGAGTTATAAAGCACGGAATAGCCATGATATCGATAAGTAGGTGTACATATAATGATATTCGTATGTTTTAATGTTTGTAATGTGGATCTAATGTGAGCTATCAGATTGTGGTAATTTATAGTTTTGACAAAATCTTCTTTTCCTATCATTATGACACAATAGTCATTTTCTGTAAAGTCAGTTATTTTGCTACTTATATTATCTATTAATTTTATAACATCACAGTTTGGATAAATATAATGACAAAATGTAAAGTTCTGAACAGTGTTTTCAGCTATTTGTAGTATCTTGTTGTTCTTATTGCTACTTATGATACACATTTTATTTAGTTCTTTTATAGACAAGGTATTCTGTTCTTTAATTTCTTGACAACTCGATGAAATACAGAGAGGTTTTGGTTGTTTTACTTGTGGTGGGGCTGCCGACGGCGTTGTCGTAGCTTGGATGTTTGGGAGATGGGCTTCATTTGGAATTGACTGAGTAGTTTGTTTAGCAGGACAAGGTTTTCTTATAGCTTCTTCATATTTTATATTCATGTCTGATACTGTGCTTCTCAACTCGCTGTTTTCTAGAGCTAGTTGTTTTATGGCTCCTTGCGCTTTGGCTAATTCTTTTTTTAGATTTTCGATCTCATTTTTGAGCTCTCGTAGTTGTAGATTTTCATCAACCATCATGCATGGTAAGCTACTAGTGGTGCCATCTAGTATGGAATTATCGGTACTTATATTGGAATCATCCAACTCAGGTTTTTTAATAGTTGGCGATTGTGATTTGCGCTGTTTCTTTCGAAATGTTATGTTACTTAAAAAATCCATATTTAAATATGAAAAAGTGATTGAGTGGTGGTTGGGATCGAACGTACGACCACGGTGATGTTGTGCGCACCGATGTCAAAAAGCAGAGTATATTGCAACTCGGCTATCCGTGCACTTACGAAACTTCGTTAAATAGACCTTTGGTATTGAGAATAAATCTTATTTTCTCAAAAAAGGCGGTTATTAGAAAATTTGAATTATTTGAATTTCGAGTCGGTTTGTTGTTTTTGTATTCACTTTTTGTATCACTGTTATTATTTAGATTCTTGGCTGTAGCAACTGTATTATTTCGTTATTTTACATATAGTTTTGAACACACATACTTAAATATCTTGTGTAAACCGTATTTTTAAGAGTTTTGGTGTATTTTACATGAGCAGACAAGCGTCTCACTATTATAGCTCAAAACTTTTGTTATAGTTTTTAAATCACTTTGATAACATTAACACATCAGTATCATAGTTATATCTTATTGTTACACTACTTTTTATCACTTATAGACACAATAAACTATTTTTAAGATTTTTTATATACGGAGCTAATGTTGTTCGTGGCACTAGCGCCATCTCTACCTAAGTGATAAGGTAGCAATCACTAAAAAGCAATAATAATGTGCAGGCCACCGCTGAAGCCAACAACACGTCAGCATTGTTGGAAGCGCGCGCCGTGTACGACAAGCTGATGGAGGAGGCGGCGGGCGCGTCCATGCCGTACCTGCGCGACGAGATGCTGCACCAGGAGCACGCGCGCGCGCTCAACAAGGCCATGCACGCCTTCAACGCCAAGAAGAAGATGGGCGGCGAGGAGATGGCTAACAGCTTCAGAAGTCAACTTGTCAAGGTGCTTTAGCAATTTTTGTATCCATATAGGCATTGAACTAAGTCTAGCATACCACGCGATATCATCCTGGAATTACCCTCTGCTGTGTATAGACCTCTAATTTCCTCTGTCATTCTGGTTTGTGCATACTTGGAAATCTTTTGACAAGCTTTTATTTGACTTGCCGTGTTCGTTAGTTGGTTAAATAGTTTGTACGGGTCAAATCTTTGAGGCAAAATTTGCGCTAAAACTCATAATTTTCTTAATATCAACGTAACAGTTGTTCCTGAGAAGAATTCAAAGACGCTTTTCTAACTACTTTCAGAGTGTAGAAGAGATGTTCGTGCACCTAGTGGAGCAGAACAAGGCGAAGTGCATGTACCACATGTTCACGACGCCGGCGGTGTTCGCGGTGCTGCTGGTGCTGGGCTACCTGCTGAGCACGCTGGGCGAGCTGTTCGGCATGCGGCTGCTGGCCTCGCTCGGCATGTGCATCGTCTTCGTCGCCGTCGTGTTGCTCGCCGTCTGGGGGTACACTAGGTAAGGCTACACTACTTTTTGACCGATGACATGTGGACTATACGGGGTGTATTTTTTAAATGGTCCCGTTTCAAAAATACACCCAAGTAAGAGCCTTAACCGTTATACGCTACAGCAAAATATGGAAATACGATCAATTCACTCAAAACTCATAAGACAAGTAAAATTAGGAACTTTGAAATTAAATAAAAAAGGTATTTAAACATGCATGAAATTAGTTAAGCCAAAATTCTTAACTAATAGTTAACCATCGATTCCGTCAGTTGGTTTGTTGAAATGTCTGGGAAAAGGTTTTGACGATTTCTGTCTTTCCTTGTACCTACTCAAAATTAAGATGGTCGGATAGTCTTGCTTGACCTCCGCACTCCAAAATATCTCAAAATGTTAGGAAAGGTTTTCTACAAACTTTTAGGCAAATACGACGGTTGTGGTAACTACTTGCCCTAATCGCCCTGTTTTAAAAACACACCCTATATAAGCACGGAAGGAAACCTTTTCGTCCGGTATCTGCTGTAATGTATCAACAATATTAATGTTACAGAATGACTGGCAACATGAGAGAGGTCGGCATGCAACTCGACCAGATAGCGATTCAGATTCGTGCCTATGTAAGTACCCAACAATATTTTTCTCTGCAAACTGCCCTGAAAGGACTTTTTTTTTCGTTTTGTGGGAAATCATCAAATTAACCCGCCCGCTGTGGGTGCAGCGGGAGGGAGTATCAGACTTATACTGACTAAAACCCACTATGTTCCTCCTGGAGCCCTTTGGGTGCCAGGGTCGAGGTAACTCTTACGAACATCCCGGCAGGCTCTGAAAGGATCTTACGTCTACTCAAAAGAGCTTTTGATATACCTTATCAAGATTTATTATTAACTGTTTATGAATGTTTTACAGGCGCCGGGAGCAGCACAACCAAAGTTGAAGGAGACGTAACACCAGCACTGCGCCTGCAGACAATTGATGGTACACACAAGGGGCTTCGAATACTTGTACAGTCACTACAGATATAATATTATAACCCCCAGTGTGATCCCCTAGACGTTTTGCTGAACTGAATCGTTGACCAATGTCAAAAATCATGCTTCAATTTGAAAACATAATGCGTGGAAATGATTGCATATTTATGTTTGCTTTGCTTGAATATATTAAGAGAGAGAAAGAGTGATATGAAGAGATGGAAGGATGTGCCAAAATGGTATTGAGTCATATTAACATATTTGGTGGAAGACAGTCGCTTAACTGTGTCAAGGATTCCGAACGCACGCATAGAACTTTAATTTTCTAACTAATTTCATAATGATTTTTAAAATTAATAATATTCAATTCTACTGTTGCGAAGTTTGTGCGTCGATATCCTTCCACCCTATTCAGTGTGATGATTCACTATTACAATATAATGTTTCTCTGACATACATTACTTTTGACAGTATTTTACAAGCTTTATATTTTGCTGCGCTTGCATTCAAACTAACAAACATCCTGCAAAAGGCAATCGAGACGATTGAATATGTTTAAATTCAAAAACTACGTCTTTGAGTCAAACTTGTCGAATCGTCTTGATATTAAGTACTTATTTAACTCGTGTGAAAATGTTAATAGTTCTTGCTAGCTTATTGTTTACAAATCGCTTTCTACATGATAATTCCGTGGGACCGAATATTTGTATATGTGTATTGTTATGATATATTACTTGTCAATGTGTAGTATTAATTCGCTAGTGAAATAAGGACAATACGAGGATCTTTTTAAATAACATAGATACTTAACTTAATGGTATTATAACTACTAACACAAAGTCGGTTTTTGAACGCTGATCGACACAGGCCTTCAGGAACCGAGATTGTGTTACGACGCTGTTGCAAAGAAAAAGGATTTAAGATTTGTATTTTTTTAAGTAAAGTCATAATTTTATATTTACCTACTGCATGTTTCATTTATACTCCTTCAGCTATAACACTGAGAAGTAGAAGCAGTCAGAGTCACAGTAAATTCTAATCGTTATTAGGGATAAGCTATCGGTAATGTTTTACCTGAAATAAAATACCCGCTAAGGAAACAAATTAAAACAAAAGTAAATTTTTCGTCAACTTTATTGTATTAAAACAAATATTTACATGAAACTCCCTCTCGCGGTCGACAACACAATATAATTGATCACAACCGCCACTGGTACGCAGACGACATACCACACTCAAGGTTATCAACAAAATAAACTATCAACTCCTCAACGAATTATTTATTATCCCATGCCAAATAAACAGAAACAATATTCATTTTCAATGAATTTCGATTGGCACATGCTATAATTATTTATTTATAAAAATTTCACGATATGTTACTATTTTCCCTATAAAACGTTTATTTACATTTGTTATAAACGACTAAAGGCGGCGATTCTTTGTTTCACAAACTAAATCACAATTAGAGCATCGCTATCTTCTACCAATGCGCTGGGGAAGCCTTAAAATCGATGATTCTAATCCTTATTTTTGTGTGAACACGTACGATTGTATAAAACAGAAAAGAGCAACACCTTAATGTCAATTTAGTTTGTGATAAGGGAATCAGCGCCGATGTAGTGCCGGTAAGTTAGCAATGTGGTGGCCGGAGAGAAACGTGCTGTTATGGAGGAGAGCAGTGAGATTCAAGGAACTACGGAGCTTGGCAAGAGATACAGGGACAGGCGTGTGGAACTAGTGGCATTGCTAACTTACTGCTCACACTATTCACTATACAGTGGGCCAGTGCACACTGACACTGTCGCGAATGTGGCTTACTGACTGGCGACGAAACTGCTCACTAAATACCTACCTACCTGGGAGGGGTCCATGGAACCCGCCAAACAGGGATAACTTGCTTTAATATTTATAAATTATAACTTTATGTGAAATTAACTTGGTGTAAGCAGACAGTGTACACTTCCCAATTAAGATTAAAACCGTGAAGGATCCCTAATTTTGAGCATAAAAGACTAAAATTTTGAACACACAAAGACTTAGTCAAGAAAATAAAAATGCACAAAAAACAACAATTCGATTTGTATCCATATTTGACATGAACATGATTTATATCTATACATCAATTTAGTATTTATTTCAGTTTCGTAAAAAAAATATAATTTACTATGACAGGACATTAAGTACATGATTGTTTATTTATAGTGCAAGGCAACAAGTGTTAGGATATCGTTCGAGACTAAGACGTGAGTAACATAAACCTGTTTGTGCATGACGTACATATTAACTATATTACAAGATATTATTACTTCGATATTTACTAATAAATTTGTTATTTTACCTTATTGCTTTATTTAACCTAAACCATCTTTGTAAATAGTAAAAACCATAAGAATTTGTATCACATAGAGTTTAGCACGGTAAGCAGCGTCGGGGGCGTATTGTTCACCGTGTTAAATCGAGACGTGACTTGGACCTTCGACATACAATAAATGCAAAATCATCGTATTTTGCTTGTTTCACATGTATTCACGGGTAATTCGTAGCTTATCACATAGTCGTGTAACAATCCTGCATGCCTTACGCCCGTGACCTTCGTGAGAGCACCCCGCACGGGGGCGTGTCCACTCCACAGTTAAAACATACTAAAATCAACATTTTACAGAACATACTATGCTCTTAAAATTAAACAATGAATTGTAATTTACAAATAACAATGGTAGTCAAACAAGAATTAATGTTCATGATTTCAAATATGGTGCATATTGTGTACGTATGTTGTAGTCTTATTTGAGAGTATTGGCAAAGAGACTAGATCGAGACATGAACTGCCTGTACTGTGGGCACTGAAGGCAGGAATGAGGTCACTGCGTTTGTTTAAGTTCTCGTAAAAACCGCGGTGAAGTATAACACATTTGTAACCCAAATACAGCATTATTTGAAATCATGAAAATGCAACTGCTAGATTAAGAAACAACGAAACAATTAAATCATCGAGACGGGGAAATAAGATAATTACATTACATACATAACTACTTGCGATTTTGGAACATAGAACCTCAACCGCGCGTCACAGAGGGCCGTACGCTTCGAGACCCACTACTAAATAACTTTAAGAGGTGTCGCAGGCCCTTCACTGACGCCGTTTGAGGCGTAATCCGTCCTCTTAAGATACACCTAGCATTAACAACTAGTAAAGGAAGAGAGCATGTATATAAAAATAAATTATCTGTACCGTGAGTCCCAAAATATACCATTTCATCCTTCTTGTTACAATTATTTATACAATTCAATCGCTATACTGGTTTCTGAAGAGTATTTTAGTGTTAGGGATTATTTCTAAGAGCGATATCGTTCTAGCGCCGGGTGCCATAAGGTTGTAATTTGTTTGCAACTCCAGCCTGATGAGGTATTCAAGACTGGATTCACCAAAAATATTTTTTTTTTACGTAACGTTATGAATACTAGTTTTTTTTTAAGGACTACATGATTTTATATCGAAATTTTCGAGTGCCGATTGACTTACACTTAATTTGGCACAACACGCATCATTGGGGAACACACAAAGGTGATTGCTCGTGTAGCATCTCTTCAGACGCCAGTACAGCGCCCTAGTCAGTCAGTTCCCGCCGCACACGGCCTTCGACCAACCACTAACTTAGCGCCCTTATAACATATTGCCAGGTCACGTAAATGTCCTAACGGCTAGAGACCGAAAAGTGTTTCATTACTAGAACATATTTCGTAGTCGTAATAATGACTGGGGTCCGAATGCTCTCGCTACGTAGTTGTTCCATATTTCATATTTATTATTATTTGTATACTGGTGCAATTGATTTAAAAATAAAACTCTTAATAATGGGAAAGAATCAAGAATTTTGTACATAGGAATTTAAAGTGAATCGTCATTAGCCGCGATAAAAAATCAGAAGAAACTTAGCTGAGCGAATATCGGCGAGTCAAGAGTCTTCTGATCGACTATATACATATCCGTCTAGACGTTAGGGTGTAGGCAGACCTTGTCCTGTGGAGGTCAAACAAAATGGGTAAAATTCTTGATTCTCTTCGAAGAGTTCACTTTCTGTATGTCACACGTCGTAACGTACTAAAATTTGTCTATTGTTAGCAAATACATTGCACATATTGAATGCCGTCCGATGAGCATGACGGGGCTCAATACACTCTTATTGTCAGTTGTAAAGCTGTTTATATTCACAGTAAATTTGTTTGAGCTACTCGAGGCCCCGCCGGCAGCACACATTGAAAGAGACCTATAAGTATATTGACAGCAGACGGCGACAAGAATCACGATCCGTACGTACGTGTTGCGCGCGGGCCCCGCCCCCGGGGCGCGGGGCGCGGGGGCGCGGGCGGACGGCGCGCGGGGCGCGGCGGGCATCACAACAGCTTGTGCTTGCCGTTGGCGGCGGGCGCGGGGCCGCCGAGCGCGCGCTCCGCCGCCGCCGCCGCCGCGTGCTCCATGCCCTTCTCGATGAACGACTGGTACGTCGGCTTCATTAGCTGCAATACACATCACACACGTTACGCCTTGATTCTACACGATATTAATAATTAAATGATAGTCGTCATCTCGCACAGGTGTAGTAAGTCTCCTCTAATGAGGTTGTGCAGTTAATTGTGGCATGAGTTAGCTTGATGGCACACAGTGCCGCAAGACAGGCGACAAGTGAATTCAGAAAATAAGAGATCTTGGTCAACGACCTTCGTAGCTTAGTTGGTCGTAGGTTTGAGTCCTACTTGCGGTATAAATTGCGTATATTTAACTACACACATACCTCGTATATTGACACCCTTACGAAAATATTTTCCAAGATACTTCACAAACCGAAAAGACCGCCCCTTATCCGTCATGGTATATTGCATATCACAAGACCTAGCGGTCACGGAAACAGAAATACCTCGTGTAGCGGATTATTTCAACATCGACTAAAGTCTTTACAAATAGGAAAATCAAGAAAGCAATGGGTATTTGACTAAAAAGACGATTCGAGTCCGTGAGATTTTCTCACTAATTTTATCACGTACTTTATCTTTTATTGTTTAAATGGTAAATGAAGACGAAACTTTGAGTTCTAATCTCATTACACTTTTTACTGACAAGTGACGTTACTATACTAGCCCCCACTTCTATACGATTTACTAACTTTGATGTGTTATATCTTCGGGTATATTATTGATGTGAGGAATAATACGTATCTAAAGTTTTCTGGAAATCTCTTCAATGGGCTAATTAGATGTTTTTAATCAAATACCCAAACGAATCTAAAAAGAACACTTAAATGATTGTCTAACTATAGTATGACCACAACAGCTGTACCGCGCCTTAGGAATGCGCGGCGAGGTGGGGGCCGAGGAGAAAAATGCATGAGTTCACATGAGATAGATATTGTCGGATAGATCTCACGATATCAGGATACAGTTCTACAAGCACGACGAAAATAAATTATTTAAGTGAGGTAAATTAGTTAGTATGAAATTAAATTATTAAAAATACCTAAATATTTCATTTCAATTAACCATATATTATGTTTTTTTTATTAAGTTAATTAGATATAAATGAAATATAGTCATATTGTACTAAAGCTTAGTATAATATGATTTCAAATCAGGACTTGGTTAGTTAAAAGTTTGAATTTATTGGATTCGAAGACAATTTGTTCAATAAGTCTTAATATCACGAGATATCGCATGATACATATTTGAATATTAATCTCATGTGCTTCTGACATAGACAGTTCGATCCGAATTTGAATTTGAATTCGACACTTGCGACCGCCATGAGTGTTGATGGCGAACTGACCAATTGCATCGGCCGATGCTCCCCCCGTTTCGCCCCGCGCCTTCCTAAGGCGCGGTACAGCGGTAATGGGCAAACTATAATCACTACTTAGTTCAGTGAACTATACAAACATTGATTCATTGAAATATGTATCATAAGCAAGTAGGAATAACTTACATTCTCCCACAGCACGTTTGCTATGTCATCTATTGTGACTCCGATTTCGCGCATCTCTCCGCTGTACCTGTAATGTAATATTGAGTCATTAGCTATGACGTTTTTAGGGCTTAGCACACATTTGGGGGACTCCCACCCAGCTTATCAAGTGAGACTGAAGCAGTAGTGGAAAATAATGTCGTGTAAAGCCGGGTATCCACTTCAATTCGCCGTGGTTTGTGAACGCGCCCGCTCCGCAAATCAAACATAATGAATACGTCGTGATCGATTGTAGCACGATCGGAGCACTATCAAAGCACGGCGGAGCGCGAGGGAAGCGGCTTTTTGCGCGATCTCAAAGGGGAGCGCTTAGTGTTCCGACAGGAGCACTGATGTTGCAGCCTCTAAGTGTGTACACTGTACACGTTCACGTTCGCGGAGCACACAGTGTTCGCAAACCACGGCGAAACTAAGTGGATACCCGGCTTAACGTGAGCAGTTGCGCTTTCATAACAGCAACAATCTTACTTTAACAAGTGGGAAAGGTGCTCCTGTACTTGTTATTGTAACAATAGGCACTTGATGCTATTCTAAGCCCCATTGGTTGTGAGTACCTGATGTAGGCCCAGAGCACGAGCGTGAGCAGCGCGAGCCCCATGACCAGGTTGCAGAGGTTGGCGATGGGGGCTATGTGAGTGAGTACCTGATGTAGGCCCAGAGCACGAGCGTGAGCAGCGCGAGCCCCATGACCAGGTTGCAGAGGTTGGCGATGGGGGCTATGTGAGTGAGTACCTGATGTAGGCCCAGAGCACGAGCGTGAGCAGCGCGAGCCCCATGACCAGGTTGCAGAGGTTGGCGATGGGGGCTATGTGAGTGAGTACCTGATGTAGGCCCAGAGCACGAGCGTGAGCAGCGCGAGCCCCATGACCAGGTTGCAGAGGTTGGCGATGGGGGCTATGTGAGTGAGTACCTGATGTAGGCCCAGAGCACGAGCGTGAGCAGCGCGAGCCCCATGACCAGGTTGCAGAGGTTGGCGATGGGGGCTATGTGAGTGAGTACCTGATGTAGGCCCAGAGCACGAGCGTGAGCAGCGCGAGCCCCATGACCAGGTTGCAGAGGTTGGCGATGGGGGCTATGTGAGTGAGTACCTGATGTAGGCCCAGAGCACGAGCGTGAGCAGCGCGAGCCCCATGACCAGGTTGCAGAGGTTGGCGATGGGGGCTATGTGAGTGAGTACCTGATGTAGGCCCAGAGCACGAGCGTGAGCAGCGCGAGCCCCATGACCAGGTTGCAGAGGTTGGCGATGGGGGCTATGTGAGTGAGTACCTGATGTAGGCCCAGAGCACGAGCGTGAGCAGCGCGAGCCCCATGACCAGGTTGCAGAGGTTGGCGATGGGGGCTATGTGAGTGAGTACCTGATGTAGGCCCAGAGCACGAGCGTGAGCAGCGCGAGCCCCATGACCAGGTTGCAGAGGTTGGCGATGGGGGCTATGTGAGTGAGTACCTGATGTAGGCCCAGAGCACGAGCGTGAGCAGCGCGAGCCCCATGACCAGGTTGCAGAGGTTGGCGATGGGGGCTATGTGAGTGAGTACCTGATGTAGGCCCAGAGCACGAGCGTGAGCAGCGCGAGCCCCATGACCAGGTTGCAGAGGTTGGCGATGGGGGCTATGTGAGTGAGTACCTGATGTAGGCCCAGAGCACGAGCGTGAGCAGCGCGAGCCCCATGACCAGGTTGCAGAGGTTGGCGATGGGGTAGAGGGCCAGCAGGCCGCACACGCCGCTGAGCACGTAGAACACGAGCGCGAGCGCGAAGAACACGGACGGCGTGCGCGCCGCCTTGAAGATGTTCTTGCTCTCGTTCTGCGAGCGGAACTGCACGAACTGCTCGTCTAGGTCCTGCGATACACGACAACGTTAATTAGCTAGTGCATCAGATAAACTGACAGCGCGCCCGTGTATAGGACAGTATCGTGCGTACCTGCAGCAGCTGCGTGTAGTAGGCCTGGCTGAAGTCGTCGCCGCCCATCTTGCGCTTGCTGTGGAAGGCGTGCAGCGCCTTGTCCCGCACGCGCGCGTGCTCGGCCTCCAGCAGCTGTGTCTGCAGGTAGGGCTTGGCGCCGCCGCACACCTCCTCCATCAGCTTCGTGTACAACTCCTTGGACTCCGCCACCGCTGTTAGGTTGTTGGCTTCCGCTGTCGCCTGAAGCAAAAAAAATTGTTTTACAAAGAATTTCCGACAGCACTGTCTGCGTGAATATCGGTAACTTAACTTTTGTGGTACAGTATACTGTCACAAATATTTTAAATTAGACATTTGTTAAATCGGTTCAGCTGTTCTAGAATATTGGACAGGTTGGTCGATGTCACACAGGATGATCTTACAAAATAAGTTGTTTTGTGACTACATTACAGTAGATTTTCTTGAAGATATTGGTGTGTGTACTCACCACAAGCATGCTCTTGGGTTCAGGCAGCTCGTTGCCCTTGTATATGTTCATGTAGGACTTGAAGTACTGCACGAGGTCCTTGGCGCGCACCTTCTGCCCGTTGATAAGCTTCGGCACGAGGTTCTGCGGCGCCAGCAGCATCGGCACTAACTGCTGCAGCGAACACTTGAACTCCATCTCGATGTCTGGACATGTGTATTACGAGATTAATATTATTGGATACACACGTATCAAGGTATGGATGACCTTAGAAGGGTCTCTAATAAGCGCCGGAAAACAATCTGGAGGCCTATGCGCAGCAATGAACATCCTTCGGTTGAGTTGAACATATGAAGTAGTAGAAATAATTTAATTCAATTTGCTATATTTGGAAATATTTTAGTGCTAAAAACAAGAGAAAGTGATAATAGGGTAAGATATAAAACGTGAGTTCAACAAAGATAAAACATTCTAGTGCTGTATTCACATGCACAAACACACCCAGACTCAGGATAAGCATCTGTGGATCGCACAAATTCTCGTCCTACGCGGGGATCGACCCGCGACACGTCGCGCACAGTGGTAATTAAGGTGGTGACCAACTCAGCTATTCCTGTAGTCGAGTGCACAATCACGTTTCACATACCATAGTATTTTTAGACAAGTCCTTTAATACTTTAGTGTAAGACATGATGTGTTTACCTTTGACTCTGCCATCGAACTCCTGGCTGGTGGCGACGCGGATGCCGGGGTGCGGCATGAGGAAGCACGCGATCTCCGAGAAGCACGACGTGATGTGCTTGCGCAGGGACTGCAGCTCCGGGTGCTGGTTCGCTGACACCTGCGACAACACGCCAGTTACACAACTGTTATCACAGGCTTAGTATATTTCCAACTATGTCGCCAATAATCGTACAATGAGTGTCTGCCTATCATAGCTCCTTAACCCTTAGTCCCAGTCGGGGAGAAAGTGCTGTGGCTAGTTAGAAGTTTTTATTACTCAAATTAAACTATCCAGACCAGTCTTTGAAATAGTTTTGTATAGATGATTTTTAGAGTCATCGGAGGGAGTTTACCGTTATATAATTTAGGAACGACGTTGTCATTTAAACCGAATAATCATCTTAGCACATCACTTAGCTACGTGGTATAAGTGGTATATTACCTTCAGCCTTCTCTGCAGGATGGTGCGGCCCCCCTCAGCCCCGTAGGGCGCCTCGTAAGGGAAGCTCCAGTCGCGCACGAGGAACTGCAGGCGCTGGAACGGCGTGCGCCCGCTGTCTTCCAGCGCCAGGCGCCCGTACTCCGTGAACAGCTGGGGGAAAGGGAGAAAATTAATAGTGTACAAATTTAAAGTATGGTGAACCTCACACCAGTGAATAATTTGCAATTTTCCATCGGTAGGTGGTGTGATGATCTTGTCAGTTATGCAGGTCGCACGTGGCCAGAAATCGCAAAAGACGGGGAGGTTTGGAAGGAGAAAGGAGAGGCCTTTGTCCAGCAGCGGGATCTTGTGTAGGCTACAAAAAAAAATATATATCTGCACACCTCCCATTCTAGCGATTTTAATCCTTGTGTTTCGGTGAGTTGTGGTATGGGGGAGGGGGGTGAGGCATAGATTATTTAAACTCAGAACAAAACTTTTTTTTAGAATTACATCGAACACTGGAGCTTGCAATACTTACGGCATACTGATCATTTAACACTTGCTTATCCGTGTAATTAGAAAAGTAATTTCAAACAGACATGAGACATGATAGATGGCGTTAATGGCCTGTAAAAGTACAATAGTGGTGTTTCTATGTGATAGTTACCTGTAAGTGTTGCAGATCGTCCTCCTGTATGTTCTGCGAGAGGTTGTAGATGAGCACGGAGGAGACCATGGTGGAGAGCGCGAAGATGGTGGCGCAGTCTCGGACGGTGGACTCGCTGTCGAACGCGCCCTGCGTGTCTAGTAACACGATTGCCACCTGGTGGGAGACACAAAAGGATCAGCTGGCTTTTTTAATAGATAATAGTACAGATCGCCCCGCGTGACGCTTCACGGGAAGATACTCCGAAGCAGACGGAGTGCTAGTCGTCGGATTAACCGCGAAACGGTAATTTTTATGCTCGAAGCACGTTATATCTTCACTATGTACACAGACAGTAAATGTCAAACTGGTTTGACGTTTACAGCCAAGAGCCTCAGTATATGGAATGTAGAAGTCTGATCAAGAATAGTGCGTGCGAATTTGGCAGTAAATCCTTTAATTTAGTATCTAAGTACAACACCGCCAACGTAACTTAGTAGTTTGGATAAAAGATACATTTTTTTTGTTGCCAGATAAAGCATACATGCACGTTGCGTGAGACAAATACAGCTTAATATTGCAGCTGTTTCCAAACGTGCCACGTTACATTGGCCGCGCTATACATCTTAGTAATAGACCGTTCCAGTGTCCAATACACACTGACCTTCTCTCCATTGTCGAGCGTGGCCTTGAAGATCTCGGACCACATGAGGATGCCGGTGGTGTCGCGCTCGGAGCCGCCGCGCCAGTTGAAGCCCTGCAGCGGCTCCTCGTCCCCGCCGAGCCAGTCCATGCCGCCGTCCGACCCATACTGCAACGTAATACGTTACGTTAGTGAAACGGTTCTAAATATTCGTCGTTAATTCGTGTTTTTAATTATCTTTTTTATTTTTTTCATTATTTGCCAGTTTGAGAAATTTAATGGCCCTTATTAATAAAGACAGATAATTTTAACACACTTTTATAAAAAAAAATATAGGGCTCTGATGCAAAATTGGATAAAGCGCAACATGTTTTAGATAATATTAGGCTTAGTGGCTTTCAAAAATTTGATGGTAATCTATGTGTTCTTTACCAAAAACATTTCTCTTTAGATCTAATCTTATAGCCAACGAATCCAAAAGTAGCTTAAGAAAGGAACCGTAGGTAGGTAAAAAATAAAAAAACCATCAAAACACTCACCTTATTATTGAGGTACCGTAGGAAGAAGTCGAGCAGGAAGGACTTGCCCTTGCGGAAGGCGCCGGCGACGGAGAGCACGACGACGGGCCGGTCCTTGATGTCGTCCTGCAGCAGCAGCTCCTTGAGCACGTCCTCGTCGAGGCTGAACGTGTGGTCCGCGCCGGTGTTCACCACCTGCACGCCGTGCGGGCCGTTGCGCGGCGGGGGCGACGGCTTCTCTGTTACTGGGGGGAATGATATCTTCATTAGATTCAGGTTTATGATCTTTTTAACAAAATCTGTTGTTACATTGTTTGCTTTTATTTCGCGTATTAAGCAACTAACTACACACGAGTTTACAATATATTCAGAATTAGGTCATGATTTAAAATGTTTTTAAAATTCCAAGTGTAAAATTCTAGGTCTATGAGATTAACATCTAACTGTATAAAAAAAAAAAATGTATTCCTACCTAAAAAAAAAAGAACTACATAAAATATACAATATTAAATACGAGTTAAAAACTCCGACTTAAGTTTCAGCAACTCTAAATCACCGACATATTCGAGATTTCAATAAAATTTTAAGGCAAATAAAGTAATTGCCGAAAAAATACCGGCTTTTAACAAGGCTAACCAAAATGCAGTCTGTTATAATGGCAGTGAAAGTGCGAGGTTGTCGTGTATTGTGTGCGGTTATCTCACCGGCGACCTCCGCCTGAGGTCAGCCGTGGATTAACGCAGAGATACGCGGCAGATACGGACACGTGTGGCGCTTTGGTTTATCCAAAAAAGAATGATTTCTTATCATAATTAAATGAGATGTAGTTTGAGAGTAATTCTGTATTTTCTCAAACAAGACAAAAAAAATATTTGATCGCATAATCTCTGGAATTTTATGTCCGAAGATAAAAGTAGAGTAAGGTTTTGGGATATTTAACTTCATGTTACAAGCCTCTAGTGATGAGTGGAACCGCGGGGCACCGCTATCCTAGGAAGAATTTTACCGCTTCTATCACAATATCGACTTTAATTGATCATCTAGAATATTTTGAAGTGCCGCACTTGAACAATATTAAATGAGAAACCCGACTTTATACTGAGAAAGTTAAGACTCGCCTTCATCTTTAAACAAGTTTTGAAGACCACTCAACTTGAGTCGATAAGGATTAAGTTCAAAAGACTAGTTTTACAAACCATTAATGGAATGAAAACCAGCGTCTTTTGTTTGTCTTTATTGAACTAAGATAAGTTGTAATGCCTTGAGTAAACTTTTAGCTCAACCTAATGGGTCCGCGAGACGATCAAGTGCGCTTGACAAGTCTACGACGATTTCACTTGACCAGGGACTTGACGCGACTTGAAGGTGCCGTCAAGTCCACATGCCGCAGTCGTTCACCGGCCTGTGCTCAGGAAAGTGGTCGTCGCAAAAATTAATAATGGTTTCCAACGCAGACAAGGCATTCCTTGCTATAACTCTAGCGGTATCTATCACAGAAAAAGAGAAAAGAACGTCTCGGTCCGGTCCGTCGTCCGCCATCTTTGATGTTCCCGTCGCAAATGAATAAAACTTGTCCAGTCGCATCAAGCGACTTGACGCAACTTGACAATTATGGTCCAGCCCGTAGATACTTGACGGGACTTGTCAAGTCAACGCTGTAAACGATCAATATTCATTTCAAGCACGTAGACTTGTCAAGCGCACTTGATCGTCTCGCGGACCCATAACAATAAGTCTCAAGGAGAATAAATAACGAAGAGAAACGAAACATAAATACAAAGGATTCGTTTAATAATGGATATTACGAATCAAGGGTCATAGAGTCGGCCCCAATGTTCAAGTTGACGTAACATTGAAAGTAGGCCAGGACGAAATGAGATCAGAGACAATTTGGACATCAATAGCATCCATAGATAAATACTTATAAAACCATAACTCTCCCTTTTCATCCGCCATTGTTATTTGGATGAGCGTTTGCGGGTCGACCGCAAAACTGCCTGAACTTTTCTTTGGAAGTTATTGCCATGTCCATAAGGTTGATTTTCGTATACACTTTTCTAGTCAGTTGGATATAAATGTTATAGGAGTTCTGCAACGCGTACATCATATTTTTTTATGTCAAGGTCGCGACTTTGTCTGTTCAGAGATAAATGCTTTTTGTGTGGCATATAGTTAGAGACGTAGCAAAAAGTGATTTAAGATTACCAGCGTTACTTGGTATTCAAAGTTTTTGTTTTGGGGCCTCGACAATTTTTTGATTGGATACATAATAAACCTAGACTCTTAATGGTAGTTATTACCATACTTCAAAGTATATGAATAAATGTCTTCATTACACTTTGATTCATACAAAGTGTAATGAAGACATTTATTCAGTCAGAGTCATACAAAAAACAAAGGCTACCTAATGATATTAAAATCGTGTTAGGTGTGCTTAGCGTACGGAAATGAATCCTCGCTGTACATAAGCTAATTATGAGGATAAATCGTAATTGTGTGACAAATAATGTACTTAGTTTATGTCGAAGAAGTTGCTAATACAATTATTAGATATTTTAGTATTGGCTATGTAGCCAATGTTACTGTGGCTGTTTATTGACATGTGTCAATAAACAGTTTTATTATGATTTTAAATGAGTTTATTTTCTTTGCTGCACAAGTACAATATTGTACATTAATTTGGATATACGAATAAAGATAATAGAATAGATAAAACTTATCGTAAGACAGATCGCAGTGTTTAGGTATCATTTCTTTTGCTACCGGTGGTTGTTCGCCACGCGCGACTACAAGCAACAATGGACCTTATTGCGTCCACATACCGGTAATATCAGTGATGTGACTTATGATGCTTATCGGGAGCTCGAAATGCCATAATGATACAGAGCGAGCTACAATAAATACTCTACAAGTATATGGCTTCATATTTAAATTATTATTATTGAAAACAAGCTGTTGTTAGTCTCCGTCATTTCCTGCGATGATATGAAAGTTATTCATCAATCAAATTGTAAATATGTTGGAAAACGAGAGTTTATTTCAGTTTTGATACTGAATTTTGATAAGATAAATAAGTGGGCCATAAAATATGATAAAGTAATCCTCTTGAGAGGTGAACTCGTTTTTCTGTGTTTATCTACTTTTTAGACGCCGGATGCCTAATATTTACAATCAGCAGAATATTTATTAGACTAATATAAAGAGTTTTACTGTCGTCTTAAGTCACAGTCAATATACAATTGACGTCAATCATGCTCTTTGCATACAAGGCTTACAAGTTGATCCTTAAAAGGAATTTATGTTATTCTGTTATTTGTCAGTACATAAATAAACGTATCATATTGCTTCGTCACTGCCAAGTTACAAACAAGGCGCGGGTTAATATTTTAAAAACAAATATGCGCATCAAGAGATAATGTTACTGTTATAAATGTTAAGAGCAACAAATCGAAGTTGAAACTTACTTGGGGGTTCTACCTTGGCATCTGGCTGGGATAGTGCTAGAAAAGAAAGATACAAATATAATTTAAACAAAAGAAAAAATATGTCTTTTAACCAGTAGTGAAAGATAAGGACAATTTATTAAATTGTCCTGAGTGAGGTCTGTGCCCAGCAGCGATAGTAAACGAAGACGAGATTCAAGGATTTGGGCATAATGTATGAATTCTACTGAATTTCGGAGCTTAAGGGCCCAAGTCGTCCAGATAAGGACAATCAATATTGAAGACTAGCGACTGATTTACATCGCTACAGAGAATTTATTAGTCTACACAAATGTAATGATACTCAATGATAGTTCATAGAAAGGTTCATAGTACAAGAAAAATGAGTAATGTCATGCGTTTTTGCGTGTCGTTTGGTGATATCATCAGATTTGCACGTTGGACCACACGTCAGTTGTAAAGGATGATGAAAATCTATCTTTCCACTGTGAAACGCTATTAAAGTCAAAGTATGACTACTGGGATGTGTTATTGCGATATTGAAGTGTCTTTAGGGTGTTGATAATAATTGACTATCGGAATTGAGGAAGTTAAGCTTAGAGAGCCTACCAAAACCTCAAGAAGAACTTTTGTAATTGTGAAAGAAAGAAGCTGCTTTACGATGTGTTGTATGTCTCGCTTCCACAACTGCATATCTTAGTTTAAGAGGTAGGCCCTCTTTTTTTTTTTTTGGTAAAGCGGGGGAAGCCTCATGGACACCCGCGACCCCGGGGGAGCCGCGGTTAGTTTCAGACTCTTACTGACTAAACCTGAACCACTGTTCTACATCATCCGCGTTGCGGTGTCGGCATGGCAGCGCATAGCATTACTTCATGCACAAGAGGTAGGCCCCCTGCTATTGTAACGAGTGAGACAACTTACAAGTGTCGGTGTAATCTAACGACACGTGCCACACGTGCTTATCGCGCGTCAATAACCACACGATCCTTGCACCTGGTGTAAGGTGCTTGAAGTCAATTATTATCGATATCTTAGTGGTATTAACAACCGTGCCTGGGATCAAAGGCTGATCACAAAGACCGAGAAAATAACAGCGAAACACAGCGCTTGAAAGAGCTTTGATTACTGATCTTTGTGGATCAGTCTATCTAAAAGCTTGGGGAAGTGAAAGAAGAACGTAAGAATAACGTTGACATTGTCATGCGCTCAGTATAAAGGATAATTTTCGCGTTATAACGATGTCCATTACGTGTTTAGTAGGTCACTAGAGTAGTAGTGTTAAGTTCCTGTATTTTCTGCCGACATACGCAATACGGAAGCATGTAAGTACTGGTAACAATGGATATCCTAGCCTCGGCTAATTAAGGATAATTCCTCGCGTGTCGGCGAAGGTCAAGACGTCGGCGTCCGGATCGTTGCGGACGTTCTTTATGTTGGATATAAACTTTATAAACTGGGAATTCTTTTTTGCCTCTTTTTCCCCAAGTTATGTTAGGGTTAGTTTCCAGTTTACCTGAGTATCATAAAGTACTTGGAACAATCGACGATTTGGCCAATTTACCGCGTACCACACTATTCCGTAGAGAGACCTAAACTGCTAATTATTGTAAGTTATTGAAAACATTCAGGTAAACTTGTTCAGGTAGGGTCTACACGGCCCAAAAGTTTTGACAGCTCAAGGACACTTTAGCCTGTTCTCGAGTGTTTCAACAATACAACATTTATTTGAGTTGTAGTAATTACGACATTTACTTAAGCGAATGTAATTTCTATAGCCAACAATACTTAAGAACATAGTGAATATAGAGTTCAAATTAGAGGCATATTTTAAATTAAGTCCGTTAAGAAAACATACCATGAAAACGTTTTATAGTTAATCGTGTGCCATTGTCGTGACTAGAGCCATAAAAAGCCCTGCCCACGCCTACACACACGTTAAATCTAGTAAATAACAAAGAGTAGTTGTTCATACAGTTAACTATAATTGGTCATGTGAACTACTGACAATAGGCACATACATATCACTCCAAAAAAATATGTTTTCATAATCAAACATCGCGATCGTGTTACGCCCAAAAAAACACGTGTTAAAATGTCGGTACAAAAGTGGAAACAGTCAAATATCGGAATCGGAATAGAAAACAATAGCGCTACACAAGTACAGAATGCTAATGACTCGAGCAAACAATGCATACTGTGCTAATTACAATTCACTGATTCACGATGATGTTCCATACTAAACTTTTTTTTTTTATTTACAATTTAAGTAGTTCGACATGTATTAGGACTTTTTGGACCGAATTTATAAGTTGCATACATAAGAAAGTAGAATTTAGTATTAAATAATGCAATGCCGCTGTATAAGGAATATAAAGTATTTGCAGTTTGTTTTACCCAAGGATAGAAATTAGTATACGACATCATTATAGCCAAGTAGCATAAATAATTAAACTTAACAACAATAGTGACGCAATTGGTCGTAATCAAAAACAGATGGACAACAAATATTTATTGACTCACTACTTTTATGAGTAATCATAAAAATTGTCTACCCTCATGACACCGCATAAATAGTTTAACGCATCTGTAATAGATGCGCGCGATAATGATGGTGATGTTAATGTTTAGGAGGGAGGACTCGTTCCAAATGCCAAAGACACAAATACAAGCTAAACGTTATGTCTGTTCAATGGCCTCATTATTACCTGCTATTAAACTTATCTCTCATTGCATAACTTCCCGGGAAATACCAGAAGCATTACCTGTTCATGTTTTTACGTTCACGGCATTCGCCTAGTGAAGTCGCGCGATGTATTTTGTGTATTTCGCGACAAGACTTGATTGAAATAATTTAATAACAGCTTCTAAAATTAATTTGGATAAAAGGACCACGCGTTTGAAAGGACCAGAAGAAATACTGTACAACACAACTGTTTTAAAATTTATAAAATAATAGCCACGATGGGTAGTGTGATACTGTCACACGACATGTAAAATCTGTAACAGCGTCTATCAGCACACATGCGCCGCCAGACGATGCACCGTGCCAAGCATTCAGCGTGGTCTTTCGAACATACTTTTACTTTAATATATTATTAACATCTTAGAAATAATTAGGCTTTAAATGAATTGAGAAAATTATGAAATATGGGATGATGACGAGGCGTAAGGTTCATAAAATGAGCGATGCGATAATGAAGCATGTTAAAATCAAGAAGAAATTTACAAGGAAGATAGAACAAGAAGAACTAATACGTCGAGGTAAGATCTACCACACCTTTCATACAACAGTAATATCCATGCCAAACATATTATACAGTGCTATCATTAATACTTGTCCCACGACACGTCCCTTTTCGACAGGAGTTTGCTTTTAACGAGACTAAGCCCGACCTAAGTCTCTAAATTTATTCAATGACGAACACTAATTTGCATCAAGGTTAAAGGTCATTACAACCTCAGCTTAAATTAAAATAGACAAATCTGACACACTACTTAAAATCGGAAGTTATAATATTTTGTATTCATGTATTCAAAATCACGATGTCAAATCATTGAATTCTATTATACAAAAAAAAGCTAACGCATTATGTTTCATCAATAATATTTAAGTGTTTTTGCTTCCAATTCAATTTGCAAAAACATTAGTATTTGTGATTTATTCATTACGTCATCATTTGAGACATAAATCACATTTTCCTTAAAATAACAAGTTCCAGAACTCAAATTAATTGATTAAAGTCCGTACAGCGAATAACAAGATATGTACAAGCCGAGACATCGATACACAGCATTCGACACAACAATGTTAAGTACTCCACATCGGAAAGTTAACACACAGACAGACTCACACACTTACTTTGTATGTCTTTATAATTGACACGCAAACTCAGCTTGCCTACCACCTCATAGCCTGGAACATAATTCACACTTCAAATACTTGCAAAATTTGTTCAAAAACTCCAAAACATCCGAAAACACGGTCCTGTTTAAATTACCTATCAGTCTGATCATAAATCATATACGTTATAAAAATTCGGTGAAGTAAAAAAAAAGGGTTACAAAAAGCGAGCCAGCGGTCTGTGTATCAAAAGACCAGTCAGCAGGTTTTAGGTCGACTGCTGACATTGGATCGGTGGCCAGTTTGACCTTTAAAAGTGAAGTGGTAGTAAACACCTTTATGACAAACTCCTTAAGATATTGCGATTTTTTTTTTGCATCAGTTTTGGAAGAGATGAATAGAGCGTATATGAAACTGATTGTAAGTAAACAAGTAATAAACATAATGTAAGACCTATAAAGTACTATTATTGTAATTATTAATGATGTTGTAAAGGACGTACACCTGACTGAGCTGACACTTTCACTGGGCGAAGCAATATCGTACGCAATGAGAAATTAGCGATGCATTCGAAACACAGGTCTGGCGAACTCCCAAACTTGAGTTAAATTATGTCAATAACCTGCTTGGATCGAATCCAACGATAACGGAAATATTCCAATTCTTTTCATCAAACCGATGAATTGATCACCAAGATTACAACTGTGCAGTCTGTATTCTTCCTAATGGGGCAGAACGATAGAATACGTCATCTTAGCCTTGCGTTATATATGTACTATACGATAGATATCTGGGATTTTACTTTGGTCAAATACAATTTAAGAAATGTCCGGTTTCGGCGATCCAAAATCATAAGTATGCTCATCTACGTCGTTGTGACATGCGATGTTTTCGTTTGTTCAATTTCTATTTATTCCACTTGACAGGTATGCCGTCAGAGCTGTCCTAAGCTTTGCAAATGAATCAGCTAGACGCTTCATCATATAAATGAGGCAAGCGTTGGAAATAAGGCGGGAAAGAATCTCAAGGCTGTTGGTACAATTGGAAGTTAAGATTACGACTGAACTTTATGAAACAACCTCTGCAGTCGATTTTACGGGTTTGCCTTGAACTCTAATTAGTCCTCTAGAAATAAGTTCGAATACATTACGTGTTTCTTGTAACACAGCACAGCATCGTACAATGTTATGGCTGGCATGCACCCAATAACCGGGAACCGGGCGCTGATTGAAAATAATTCTATTACGAGAATTGCCGGCATAGGTATGAACCGAGTTTTCAGGAATATTTTATGGGTCATGTTAAAGATAACCCGATATATTGCAAAATACGACGTAAGATAAGCAAACATAAAATCTTTTTACGGAGTAGATACCAAATCGAAAAAGTAATTGCTTTTCCTGTTGTCTTTACAAGAGTACAAATAAAGCCAAATATACCGCAAATGATCCGTTAATGTAATTCTAATATATTTCAATGACGTCACCTTTCTTTAGGCCGGTGAGCCGCTTGTTTTTGTAGAGTTGGCAAGAGAGCTAGACGAGGTGATGTGGGACATGGTGGGCGGTCTCTACCATATGGGAGTCCCGGCAAGGTTGGAGAAATTCCGCTCGGTACAATGGCACCACGGTCTTATGTAAATCGATAGAAAACACTTTCAAAATCAGATGGAAAATGTGTAGAAGTCATTGTATACTATTAATAGAAAGAACTTACTACGCTACGATCGACGTGGCGAATCGCACCGAATTCCAAATCAGTGCCAGTTCGAAAGTGAATGAGAATAGCATACCTTATAAACGCGCCGAAGTTTCATTTAATGTAATTAAGAAATTAGAGGAAAGCAAACATATTAATATCAGTCGCTTTTCAAAATATGCTTTAAAGAAATTAGGTTAATACAATTAGTTCCGTGTATTTTAAACTGATGATCAGCTGACTAGGAGTAGTTTGTACACAAAATTATTTATGTTTGAAACGCCATTAAAATTTAATAGCAATAATCAATTATATTAGCTTGTATCGTGACATTTACTAACATAATTAAAACAAACTGCGAATTAACTATCTGGAGTTATGTTGCTAGGATCGACCGTTTGACATTGATATTCCTAAGGTAATCGGATCTCAAGCATCCGGCTTCTGTGATGCATGATTATAATTATATGAAATAGAACAAGACATTGCATCGAAATTAATAAAAAAGGAAGACAAGACAAAGCATTTGGCATGCTTGTGTGAATGTGAAACTGAACGTGAGAACAAGGAACTACTGGGAGAAATTTGTGGATGGATGACGTTATAAGACGCGTCGAATACACGTATAGAAAGCAGAAAATATAAAGTTATATACGTTTGCCACTTCAAATAAAGCTTTCCATCTAGACCGAGTGAGCCATATCACACTACTGCATATTATCTACATTCGAGGACGCGAAGATTATTTAAATGAGTTCAGTGAACCGCTTATAGAGCGATGTCACACGATGCTCCACATTTCGGTGTTTACGTAATGTCAACTTGATGGGATAATTGCGGGCTCGTCTGAGACACCGCTAATTGTGTTGAGACTGCCGGAGGCTTTGTGCTTCGCCGCCCAGGGAAGGTTCCACGGTGTTATCTCCGCGAAAAGTAATTAAGAATACCATAGTGTATTTAGTAGTCGAATGCTTGTGGGATACATTATTATTATGTACATAATTATGACTGTTTGTTTGGTGCAGATCTGTTGTCAACGTAAACATAATTAAGTGCACTTAAATTGTTATTTTCTTATATTTGTGGTTAAGTTGCTTACGTGTCTTAATTAATTAATAACTTAAAGGGGAAAACATTAATATATGGAAAGGATACTACCATTAAATTAATAAATACAATAAGGATAATAACAACAACATATTATAACAATTATACCTCCCATGAATATTTTAATAGTGAGCCTTTTCATTGACAATAATTATTATTTGTTTGTTCATTAGGTTAGGTACCTATTGAACATTAATTGTTCTAACCAAAATGTACCTATGTATATCGAAAATGTATAAGTTTGTGTTTTGACTTGACTCTCTTACCTACGGAAAATTCGATAAAAAGGCTTACTACAAAAGATCAGCCAGCATTGGTCCGTATAGCATCATAAAATATGACGAAACGGATAATGGGCGAAGATATCAGTTAGCAAAGTGACCGGGGCATTAAATCCTCCAAATGCAACACCGTTCGTAAATAATCGATTAGCGACAATACACTTGATAAGCTATCAACAATTATTAGCTATCGGAGAACTGTGTCGCAGAACTCATTACAAACGAATGTAAACATTACTTTTATATCAAATCATAACATTTGAGAACTATGCAAAACATTTTTATTAATACACGTAAAATAACCTACGCTTACAAATCGCTAAATATATCTATTTCTTTTACATTTTTTTTTTCAATCAAAACATTAGATGTTATTTTAAGATGAACGGATTATTTTTACTGCTTCCACAAATCGAAACTACGCGGATAAATAACGTAGTTTAGAGACTATTATAATTATGTGAATGATTTGCAAGTCACCCATCAATTAGCCCGATGAAATCCAAACCTAATCTGTGGTTACATTTAAACACATACGTTCATGTGTGATGAAAGAGTACTCAATGTAGCTAGTACAGTGTACAATACGACCACAAGTGTGGTTCTCGCTATAAGTGAGAAACATGACCGCCAGTCTCCCATTACCTCTACATTAGCTCTCGGAACACAAAGGACCAGGTTCTACGTATCGAAGGACCAAATCTTATCATGTTTAAAAAATAATTGAAGGGCGGGATGGATTGCTGTCTGTCGTATGTTGACTTTCAAAAGTCTAGCCTATTTTGATTTTATGATACCACCAAACCCATTTTGTTTTATACATCAAGAAATAAAACTTCCAGCGTGAAATCAATTTCACTCTGCATTTAATACGTAAGAGACCGTCGAATGGAACAGATTTGATTACGCTGAGTGATTTGATAGGATTCCACTGATCAAACATGTCCACCTAGGGGAATTGTAATCAAAATTCTTTTAACTGACTGAGTTGTTTATGTGATTAAATGTGAAATTTAAGGTAGATAACTTGTACTGTTAATACTGATGGCAAGGATACTATCAGATGACATTAACAAATATCACACGCCATTTTTCCTTATACGGAATCTATAAGAGATAAGTATTCCCTTTTGTATGTATAGAGAACAGTATTTAGTATCGTATAGTTCATACGTATAATTTAAAAAGCTTCAGGTTTACATGATTTTTTTATGAGCAATAGGACCTTATATGGATATCGGCCTGAGTTGAAGCTTATTGTGGGTGGGCTCCACCTACGCAGGGCAACGACAAACAGAAACGAATTGAAAAGGAACGAGATACAAATATTATAAATAAATAACGATCAAGATGTGAAATGATGAATATGAAAGATAAAAACAAGATTATCTCATTTTTTATTAATAACAATGTAATTGAACTTAAGGTAACTGATCTATTTCTGTGTTCTATTCGAACGTGATTTAGATAAATATGTTCTAATATAATTATTTAGTAAAAGAAATGCTACACATGTTAATTGAATTCTGCCAATAAAACCACGTTTTAATACAAACAGGTGTCCAATGTTTCTAGATATTATTTTACTTAAAGATTAACCCAACATTATCTGTCTCGGCAAGGTCAACCAGAATTGAATGAATGTCATATAAATATTGTAATGTATTGTTGTTATCTCCACAAAGCAATAATAAACAATATGGGACTTTTAATTGATTTTATATACAATGCTGCGCCGACCCCAAATAATAATTGGGATAAGTGCAGAAAGAAATGATGATTGTGATATTTAATAATAATATTTTTTGGGTGTTTTTGGAAGAACTGACCAGAGGTCCTAGCATCTCTTAAGGTAAGTCGCGGTGCATTTTGAAAAAGAATGGTCGCTCTACGCTGAATAGTGCACTGTTTCGCTTTCATGACTGCAACATTCCCACTTTAAGAAGTTGTGGGCTACAGTTGTGGGATCTCTTTAATAGCTACAAGTATATTACAAATCAATCAAGCCATGACTTGTATTTTTATTTTATCAAATGTGAAAATGAGGTAATCGTTGCATCAACATCACAATTAGAGAGTCGTACCTGTATGACGTCAATTTGACAAAAAACGCATGTTTTTATTGACCAATCACTATCGCTCGAGTATCGATCAACGTTCAAACGCTTGCAGATAAAACCGGTACAATGTCTACGGCGGTAACTAGACAATTTATTAGTTAGCTCTAAATGGACACGATCTATAAGTTAATTTATTTTAATTGTATAATATCGTATTACAATTGGTTGTTACATTAGTTTATTTGGACTTCTTTTTAAGTTACATTTGAAAGTGCTTGCTCTGGATTAGAAGTATCGAAAGCTTGTATTATTTTATAGGAGAACTAGCGACCCACCCCGGCTTCGCACGGGTGCAATGCTGATATACTAAATACGCTACAGAAAAACTGTGAACGTTGTTTATAAAAAAACATAGCGGCCCGCTCCGGCTTTGCACGGGTTTAAAATATGTAACTCACTAAAAAAAAAGGTTAAAATCAATCCTAAATACGCTACAGAAAAACTGTGAACGTTGTTTATAAAAAAACATAGCGGCCCGCTCCGGCTTTGCACGGGTTTAAAATATGTAACTCACTAAAAAAAAAGGTTAAAATCAATCCAGTAGATTTGATTTATTCATTTACTGCCCGTAGCCCGCACGCGTTTTTGGAGTACTTAAAACAATTCCCCTTTCTTTATCTTTGGAATATCTTTTATACACAATATTTTCACTTTTTTTTACATTTTTCCTTTTTTTTTACATTTTTACAATTTTTTAACATTTTTACTTTTTTTTACATTTACTTTTTTTTACATGTTTTTTACATTTACCTCCGACGCGCTATTTATAGGCACGCTGCCGCCGCGCCGCGTCGCCGTAAACGCTACGTTCCGCAATTTTTAAATCTGTACATCTTCAAAAATATTCATTTAAATCAGATACTGTAAAAGGCCAAATAGATCTATATTAAATCAACAATGTATTTAAGGTATTTAATTGGATAAGGATTAATGCTGTATTGGTTAAAATCGCTTCGAATATTAGTCATTATTTGTCGTAAAAAGTAAATGACAAAAAAATGTTATTGTGGGATATCCATAAGAGATAGACATATACCATCGCGGAGTTTTCTGTAGACCTTTTCATTGTGTACAATACTTAGTACATTATTTTGATAAATCTCGTAGGATTCAGCCTGCGTTTGCAATGTAAGCGGAAAAAATGTAATTATTTGCGACATCACATTAGAAACCTCAAAAATAACAGTATTTGTCCACTATTTAATGGATGATATTATACATAAAAACCTTCCTCATGAGTTACTCTATCTATTAAAAAAAACCGCATCAAAATCCGTTGCGTAGTTTTAAAGATTTGAGCGTTCATAGGGACATACAACAACATGACAGAAAAAGCGACTTTGTTTTATACTATGTAGTGATGGAAATTGACATTGCATCAAGAAAATTATTTGGCCTGCAAAAACACTATCTCCACTTAACTGTAGCATTTTTGTAAGAACAGTATTGTATTCTTTGTTAAGGACGACTAATGAGTATCGTTATAATGAATAATGATTAACACGTTAAATATAGGCATTACCGTTACCCGCTATCCGTAACAGATGACCTTGATAATGATATTAATTAGTAGACCACTTCAGAGCCTTTTTAATTAGCAATTACCAAATGCACCTGTAGAAAAATATTCTACGTATAATATCACACACAAAAAGCAAAAAATATGTAGTTAACCTTGCACGCAAGACGACCCAAATATTATTATTTTTTTGTCCAAATTGCTGTACATTTTTGGGTATTAAATACTGATATATTACAACACATTATAAGTGGAGAAATAATCGGATTTGCCACACGATATATCGCTACCATTTAATTTTATAACTGTATGTAAATACGGACCATTGAACTTAATATTTTATGACCCACTCCGTATGAGGCCGGTATAGTTCTATTGCACAAAAGAGGAGCTATTTAAGTATATTATCAGTATCTTGTAGAATCGAGACGTAGAAAAATCTCATTAGCATTAAGTCCGCGCTTTTAAAGTCGACAGCAAAAGCCGATAAACAATCAGATTGACGAGCCTGCTGAAATATCGACTTTTAAAACGTTGAGTCTTTTATAATTCTGAATTTGTTACCAGGGCGCTGTGCAAACTGTTTAATGCCTAAATATGCATAGCACAACAGTATTCTGATCAGTTTAAAATTGTTTAATACTGCATCAGGTCGTAGATATTTCTTAACAATAGTTTGGCATAAAGTGGGAGAGTATTGTCAGCTTTTATTGGGCTACAAAACATGACATAATTCTAGTGCCCAGGCCAGTAACCAGAGCCCTGGTCATTTGAGTAAAGTTTCTTTTGTCCGATCCTTACAAATGTAAAGCTTACACTTGAAAATACAGCTGTAAGTTCAGAGTATAAGGAAGGATTAAAACTTAAACATAATAAAGATTGAACTTAACGGTAAAACGTGCGTAAGACATTGACATTTCTAATAATTTTACGATCACAGAATTGGCGGAATAAAATATTGGAGAAAAGAAATCGCAAATTACTGAATGGCACCAGCCTGCATTTGGCAATAGCTTTAAAACACATCAGCATTGTGCAATTTCGTCGTCCGAATCCCAGTTTCGTGGAACGAGCGTTGAATTAGAGGTATTATTTAAGATGTTTTTTTTTCGGTCGATTTTGTACATTTTCCTTCCGCTGAATGGTTTAAACGATTTATATTCGCTTATCACATTTCTCCTCGATAAAGTGCGGTCAACTGGCCAATAAAATCCGGGTGTAGTGTGTCACAAAGCGACGTGAACAGTAAAAAGTGACGCCTAGATGCATGCGCATTATGGTAATAGGTGCTTGTCCACGGTTCAGCGTGCGTGGCACAGTCCGGTTACAATACACGTGTGTCTTAAAGCTTAGGTATATGTTGCTATTGTATTGGTTGCATTGTGAGATACAATTTTTAAGACTTTAAGTGAGGGTTTCCAAATGAATAATTCGGAATTCCACTCGGGAAAGCAGTGACAAAAACTTGATCTTGGTCTAAACAGATTGGAGTTAATAGTAACTGACACGCAACATGTCTATATATGATTAAGATCATTATTTTATAAAACGTAAAAGTCAAAGCCAGTCCAACGATCCGGCAAAACACAAATACACACATGCCAGCTGTAACAAACATTTACGCAACAATCCTAAACAGAAATGAAAGTATTTACCATACGGCAAACACTCGGCAAAACAACTACCAAAGCTGGCACGTCCTACAACTTAACATCCGTAATTTTGACACGCATAGCGACAATCGGAAACAGGCATGTGTGTAGTTATTTAGTAGTTGCGCGACCGGCCAGCAGCGGCACCGCTTTCTAAATCAACGGGGCAAGATGGTTGACCGCCGTCATTAGGCAAACATCTAACTACTTCTGAGTATTGGTGTTTTTGCATCCGTTTGCGAGACTGCCTTCTAGATGGGATGAGTGGGTAATGACGGGCTTTTATATCATCGTTAAGCTCTTCCTAACATTACTTAATCTATTTCATTTAGATTTAAATGTAGTGTATTTAGCTTGCTTAGTCGAGCTAAGCTGATTGGTAAAGTGGACTGTTCTTTATTCGACCAAAAAATAAATACTTCCCTGATGATACGTTCTTGAGCGGCCTGTCCGATAGCTATCTTTAGCACCAACCAGTTTTGGAATGTTATACATAAGAGCATAATATTGTAAGAACAAGAAGCCAAAACCAGAGATACTGTCAAAATAATTCAGCCTCCCACATCAAAGCATCAAGTTAAAATCATTGAAGCGAACCGCAAGTAAGTGGATATTGATTTAAAGACATGTAAGTAGTATGTATTACCGGCGTGCGTAAAAGGAAGTCTTGGCATTCCTGCGGTGCGGCCACAATAGGCATTGATTACCTTTTGTTGTTTGACTGTAGGAATCACAGATATTATACTACAGCCAGATCTGTTTGCGATAAGATATGGCGGGTTTACGCATAGAAATTTCAGGAATAAAGTTATATAAAAGCGGTCTTTTTCGCGAGAAGCCCAAAAAAGATCTTGGAATTTCAGTAAAAGTTAAATAATAGGCATGAAAGAAAGAACTTGTAAAACGAAACTCCTTTCAGAAAACTAAACACCTTGTTTAAAATATTTCAAACAATGTTAAAGAAGTTGTTGTTTCGTTTGTTTTGCAAGGAAATAAGACTATTTTCCTCGCAATGCTTATTTGCTCTATTCATCTTTTTTATCATTGTATCCCTTTTTCCCATAGTGTACATAAACTATTAATTATAATGACTATAAGAAGTCGACAGCTGGGTAATAATGGTATTGTTTAACCAAGAACAGTTGCAGCTGTGGACAATGTCGTTATGCCCATAATGCACGTTTAAGACAATCGATTCATTAGCGTACAGGTTAGAATAGATTGTAAGTCGATTCTAATCGATAAAGCCTTGAGTCGTGTGTTACTGATGTGTTTCAATGCGAGCTTTGTTGTCAGCTGGTGCAGGAAGTGGGCTGAGGTCATTGTAGTTGATACCTCTCGTCTACATCTTAAAATGCGGGGATTACATTTAATCCGGTGACAGAAGACATAAGTAGTTTTTAAATGATTAATTCTAAAACTATTTTGACTAATGTCTAACTAATCCATAGATCTCAATACCAGATATTTTGGTAAAGAAATGATATTTCACGTCTAGGAAGGAGGCATAGACACGTTGATGATAGCAATCACGGAACACATTTGACTAGCAAATTCATCCGAGTAAACAATTTACATTTACTTCGACATCATAAGTCATTAAACAATTTCAAAATCGAATGAATCGCCAACATTGACACGGTTCTTTCGCTCAAATACGCATTAACGCATAAAATCTGGTGGCGATATAACGCGACTTTCACTGCGTACTGCCACCGTGCCATAACGCGCATGTAACATCACGCAACGCCACAAACTGGCTGATTACTAAGGTCACGTCAATGGACCTACCTCGAGCGATGCCCCGGTTACTGGTAACAATCAACAACGAAAATGGAACTTAGTGCCTTGGAATAAAGGCGCTGGTAGATGTTATGGCGAGCCTGTTATTCAATATTGCTTATTGGGTTTCGATGATTTTTCATTCGGCTTTAATTAAATTTGAATGTCAAAGAGCCTATACAGATATAACCTACCGTCTAAAGAAGTATCAGACTAGGACCTAGGTAAAATAGATTTATGAACAAGAATCTCAAAAATGTGATAGTATTCAACATGTTAGTTTAACTTTATCGAGTTATGTTCGAAAATTGAATGCAACTGCGTTAAATTTCCTACACAACTTGCTTTATAGCTATTTGATCTTGAATTGTTTAGCGTTATTGTGAAATCTGTATGCACTGACACAGAATTTATTATATTTCGTCAACGTTTTTTTGCGAATGCATAAGAAATAGTTTTAAAGTAGTTTCTACTAAATTTCAATTGCATTACAATTTAGTTTTTTTTAAAGAAAGTTTAATTTACGTTTTTACATGTACAGTTCACATATTTTTTGTAAAATTTGAGTACTGGACTGTTGTCTAGGTTACCTTTTAAAGCAGGTAGAGTCCAGTCTACAAAGGCCTATCAATAATATTATGGATCAAATGAAAGCAGTTACTTATGATAAGAGTTAACTAATTACAAAGCCAATGAATGAGCATTGTGCCCTTTGTTTAAATTCCCCAAGATTATACGGTATTTAACGTCCATCATTGTTCTCGATCGTACAAATTGTTTTTGAATATTTCAACTGGACTTCTTCAATACAAGAGCACCTTATGGATACATTTTGAGGCATTACTTCATTATTTGTATTACATTTAACGAGATCTTTTTGTCTGAGTAGGTACTGTGGATCGCATTTTATTACAAAAGAGGTTTTCTATACATATAAATAGTAAAATATATTTTTATTATTCGCTTACGTTACTTAAACCACATAGATATTTTAAAGGACGTACAGCAACAATTGTTTAATATGTGATTCGATATCACAAGCTGTAACTTTACAGAGAAATACAAAGAAATATTGACCATCGTTGGGACGTGATTGATTAAACAAAGAATCTTGATCAACGCGCATCGGGTGCTAACAAAGACCTACAGACGCGCTGTTTCCTGGTATCACGCAATCCGAGTTTCAAGTAATATTCTCTGACAAATTACACGGATACAAAAGCCGCAAATGCAAGTCAATTAGAGGAATTACCACAAGTTTTATAGGACAAATCTATTCCCTTATACCTAGAACAATTAATGTAGGATTGATACTGAGAAGTAACAGTAAACCCCAACGAGATACGAAGCTAAGCTATTAACAAGTAATAAACCAGCTTTCGTAAAGTCACAAATACGAGTGTCGGATTTAAACTTCTAAGTTATCTATCTTTGAAAACCGGCTGACACATTGAGTGAAATACATCCGACATTATATTACACCTCTGGCAATAGCAAAGCGATAGCAAACCGACAGACTTTTTTAATATTTCTATTCAGTTTTGGTGATTATCTTGTTGTTTTCCAGACCGTTTGAGGGAAACTTTTATTATGGATAACGCTTTAACCCATTTTCTTAGTAAATAGACTATTTAAATGAGCTGTTGTTTTAACCAACAATAACTAGCCCAGATGCAGATATAATTAGCAGTTATTGGCTACCGAGTGTGTAGTCTCGGGTTAAGAATAGTAAACAGATCAGTTTCCGTGGGCGGCGGTGGATGAAAATCTTGTTGTTATCCAATCAAGAACGGGGCACTAAATGCATGTATCACGATAAAATTAAGCTAGTCACTTCAAAGTAACAATCACCTGATTTATTCGTGTGTTTACAGGCATCGATCAACATTTTTTTTTAAACTGTCGTGTGTTTTGATTGCCAGTCATCTCGCTTCGACAATGGCTAAACTTACTTTAAGAGTTCTGTAATACAATTTATACACAGCAATAACACTGCCCATGATAACAGAGGATATGGACGGATTCTTTAATTAGTTCTGACGCCTTCTGTACCAGATGGCTTTGCCGTGAAGTAACGGAAGGGCATTTTACATACGTATCGAAATATTCAGTTACATAATGCGTCAAATATATATCCCTGGCGGGCGTTAAAAGATATCCTATCCACAAGAGAACTTGCTATTAAAAGCTTTGTTTATTTGCTTGCTGATGTTTTAATCGCGAACGTTTGAATGATGGATGCTGTTTAGCCATGCCTGATGCAAACGCTTGATGCATTTGAAAGGAATTCCGATTTCTTGGGTTCATTCTCGTCGTATCGAGCTTAATGGTGTATCCATATTCATGTATGCAACGTATTCTTGTCTTAAAGATTACATAGTAATGATTATTTTAATTACACGATATATGCAATGCATATAACTGAATTAATATTTACATCTTGTAGATTCAATGGTTAGATTTTTTTTTTAATTAAGTATTAAAGCCACTGCGATCTATCCAGTCTACCACATAGTTTAGGTAATTTGAGCCCAAAACGACCACTTCATACGGTGCTCCCGTAAATCCTCAGCGGTCATCCGCATCGTAAATGTACTTCACATTAATGATGAATAGGAAATGCTCGTATGCTTTGTAATGGGGGCGTGACCCGAACTTTACTCAAACGGACATTGGCAGCCGGCCGACAGGCTGGGCTGAAGACGAAAGTAGGTTTGGAGTTCTCTGCCGCATACGTGGACATAGGTTACCCACACATGCATACTTTACTAGCGCAAGCGTTTTATAAGTGGATTACAGGGCAAACGAAATGCCGGTCAGGGACTGTCATTTGCAAAATGACGCCTCCAATATGGTGTAAAATTACGCCGTGTACGCGTAACGACAAATTACAATTTGAAACAATTACGAATGAATCGATTTTAAGCGCATCGTGCACACACAAATAGTGGTAGGGCGCGTATCCTCCACATTGCAATAGTCTGTAATTAATTTGCATAACAAATTAATGGGTGGATTAATGGAAACCAACATTCCTGCGGAACTTAAATGGCAGGCCGGTTACTGGTAATCGTTATTGGTAGAGAAACTTACGTTTTTATTTTTGTGAAAACAGTGACCATCGAGTTTGTAACTTAGGGTATTTATTTTAAATATCTTACGCTCAAATATGATTTAAAACTAATGTAATATAGTGAACTAGTATCTAGACTGCAATCTAGTCATAAATCTAGCGTTATTTTCAACAGACGTAGCCTATTAAAAGGGCGTTGAACTACAACTGTGTAATTTATTTTTAATTATTTTGACTTGTGGTACACACGTAAAACTGTGGCTTACCGTGAGCGTGTGAATTCTAATAGTTAGCTAGTTTACTGCAATACAAACACGTAAACGAACTAGCCTAGGCTATAATACAGGCAAGCAGGGATGGCTTGAAAATTGTTATTATATATTATATGTACAAAACTAAAATAAATGTACCGTAAAGATATAGATTTTTACGACTTATGCGTACGTTAAGGGCCCATAAGGCAGAATTACAACATTCCACCTCCATCAAGGTCCTATGGTTGAAAGTGGGACTAAATTAGTTGTATCAACAGGTAATAGCTATGCCTATGTATTAGCAGCGCGTTATGTGCTAATATTTACACAACTCAGAGTATCAAAGACAGTTTGTTTAATTTATCGGAAGCGACCCAGTTATTGTTCGTATAGTATGCAAGATTTAAAATTATACATTTTGGTATTCATATAAATATTTGTAATTCACCGAAGGCCGGTGCTAATGTACTTAATTGTAATTGTTTCGAACCCTCATTAATGACCTATGACCTAGATTATACTGTTTTGTCGCGACATGCAGATTGAGCGGGAAAATTATCGGTTACGTGCAGTTTGCATAAAATTACATTTAACTACATTTTGATCTGTTATTTCTACGTCTGTTTTATGAACAGTAAAATATGCGAAGTAAAACGCAAATAAAAACCCATAGAGGACAAAAATGTTTACATAAAACCTTTTTGCCGAGACTGTGATTAAATAACTTTGTAACTAAACTGAAATTAATTCTTAATGTTGGCAACGAGGCGTGTATAAAAAATAATAATAAGATTGAAGGCGGCGCAAAAACTGCCTCGGAAACAGGTATAACTGCTTGTGTGTGCTTTTTGTGTTAGAAAACATTTGTTGGAAATATACTCGGTCGGACAGCTTGTCTTGTTCTTGTTTTAACACAACTGGAGTTTATTTATCCTAGTATATTATTATTAGTGAAGTTAACTCTAAACAAGAAATATGAAGTCACCTCAATGAACAATCTAAATTTGTATCTTGCCTAAAATACAAGATATTTAAGGCTGGAATTTAGCTGACCTTAATGCTTTAGTATTCACTTTGACCTTCCTTTCATACATATTTTGCAGGCCATTGAGCTGTTCCGAAATTGTACATAACTCAACAAAAATAAAATGTTAGATTATCAATAAATCTGTCTCAAGAATAGCATAATTACAAGACTTTAATAAACAGACAATCTTTGTATTAAAATAATAACATATCACAGATGTAATAAAACTTAGATATTGTATCATTAAATTGTTTTAAAAAAGTATTATAAATATTTAAATTTAATTCATTCCTATAGTCTATAGATTAAAATAATTGGTATTATATGAACAATCTATTCCTGAATGCACAATGACCTTTGAAGAGGTCAAGGAACATTCAATGTCTAACGAGAATGGCATAATAAGCCGATATGACAACATATAATAGAAACTAATGTTAAACTTTATATTTTGAATCTGATTTATTAGATATACATTGTTTTATCAATTTTCTCTGACTCATCATGAATGTAAAAAAATATTTTTTTCATATCTAGAATAAAAAATATTGACAAAATAAAAGATTACAGATGATATCAAAGTATTCCACTATACAAGCATTTAATATATCCTAACTTGTTTTAAAAAAGTGTGTCTTTAAAATGGTCAACCAATTAAAACACAATTAATAATAAATTTGAGTGGAAATGAAATTTTTTTGATTTGATAAATATGGTCATTAGATAGTTGTATAGAAAGTTGAAATAAACTGTAATGCATTTATGTGTTATCAAACAAGTTTTAAGAGACAAAAATCTTAATATAATTATATGTAAAACAAATAGTTATAACTATAATACAATATAAACTATTCAGAAAAACATAGTTTAAGTTAGTTTTAAGAAGTTTAAAAAGTTGTTTTGAAATTTCATTCTATTTTATTTTGTAGCTAAGATTGAAAGAAGTTGGTAAAACTAGGAATAATATTAAATTTAAGGTTTAAAATAATAAAAATATTTTGAAACAGTTTATCAAAGCACTGTGTCAGTAAGTAATGTACTGAGTTTCATAATTCCACAGTATAACAATCACATTGATACAACTTGTCATCTCTTAATGACTGGCAAATTACCAGGTTAGGATTGTTCACACACTGCGAAACATTCTAATTGGATAAGAAAGGAAACATTTCAAACATTTAACGCTCGTGTTGTGGCTTACATTAATGCAATAACACACAACGTACGAGCAAAGTTCAACACGTCGCGACGTTAACTCCGCACAAATAAACAACATTAATTACGATCAAACGCACTTAACCTCGGCTAATATCGAATATTACAACAATAACATGGGAATACCTGAGTGGAGGCTCCTGTCCGCGTCCCCGGTCATGATCACTACAGTCCGTGCGACCGTCCAACGGTACCACTCAACGCGTCAGGCGGGCGGCACACTCCGCTCCTGGCGGCCCAGCACCACAAATCCACGCAGCAATTATAAAAAGAACCCAATTTCAATGTCACAAAGGTAACACGAGGGTAACGGGCCACGGCAACGCAGCCGATCCGCACTGACGTTCGCGATACTCACTAACCACGCGCCCTAACCATAAATATCATAACAACATTTACCTTCTCCCTCATGGTTATTAGTTTCTCGATGTTTATGTCCTTCGACTTCAGCCATATTCAATTTATTTATTTCGAGTTCTGACTGGACTGAACATAGCGACGTAAAATTTTTCCAACACGACGCAAGTTGACAACTTTGAAGAAAAAAAGACGTGTCATGTACTGTCAAAGTCAGATTCGTTTCATTCTTATGATTTTAATGATTTTATGCTTTTGTGTTTTATTAAAAAAATAAATGTATCATTCGAAGACGTTACAAAAACATAATGCGCATACAGCGACACATAAAATATTTAAATAGTATGTATTATACAACCATAGTTCTGTTAGTATTAACGTTGAAATAATCAACTGTTAATTGCATGTCATAATGTTTATTTATTTTTCGTTGAAAATATTCAATGAATAACATTTTACAATAGAAGCGATATTGACTTACGTACAAATTTTCTATTCTCGTATTATTTTCTATAAGCAAATACTCGAAGTAGATTTTTTGTTGCGATGGCTTATTTTGCATAAATAACCATAAATCGAACGAACACAAATAAAAACATCGAATGAAATTTTGACATCAAGCAAGACTCAGAGCGATATTCGGATTAACTTGGCAACATTTCGGGTGGTCCGTGGTAGTTTTTAACAATTTAACCGATTTCAATAGGGAGGCTTCTCAACTCGACCTATATTATTACTAGCTGATGCCCGCGACTTCGATCGCGAAATAATAAAATGGGATGAAAAATAGATGTTGGCCGATTCTCATAGATACCGGATAAGCACAAAAAATTTCATCAAAATCGGTCAAGCCGTTTCGGATGAGTATGGCAACGAAAACTGACACGAGAATTTTTTATATTAGATGTTTGTTCGCGGATTGTTTGAAAGTAGACAATCCCAAGGTAGTCCTATGATTAGGAAGTAAGGGTCTAATGATGAAGACCAGGGAAATCGAGGGGAACTTCAAAATATTGTAGGGTCGACTAGTGTGTTTGTAAGATAATTCATTAGGACTTTTAAATTCTACAATATAAAAAAAATCTGGAGTAGATCTGATGATGAAGCCGAGAGACAGTTGAGTGAACTCCTCAACGGTTCACAGCTGCTAGCTTGTTTAAGCTTAGATAAGACCTTTATACCTAAGGTTTTGGTTGTCATTAGAGGTCTAGAGCAGAAGACGAAGGACAGCTGAGAGAAATCTTCAACGGTTGGGAGTTCAAAAAAAATATTAAAATACTTAAATTTCATATGGACTGAGAGTTGTGTTTCTTTAAAGAAAAAAAAACCTTACCTACCTATGTACCTTCCAGGTTGGCCTGATTTTAAGAAGGAAGAAAGAAAATAATTAATTTTAACAAAAAATATAATATCATATCAGCTAGATACTGATTGAAGTTGGTTCCAATGGTGAATTGAAGTGGGTTTTTTCTCTAAGGGTATGACATCAACTTCATTCAGAACCTAGTTGATATGATAATCTCGGTTTTTTTTTTTTTTAGTTTTTAGAGACGTTGTTGTCCAAGTTGGTTTTTATATTTTTTTGATAAAATTAATTATGTAGGTACTACAAAATTAATAGTTGTTCCACCCAACTTGCAGAATTGTGGTTTCAGTACTATTGACAACCCTTATTCTAAAGCCGGGCAAATAATTGCTAATTTTGAATGATAATAATTATTATTGTAACTACTATAATAGTACCAGATGTTTAGTATAGAAAAACAAATATATATAATACTTTTTTATTGTAATGATTTTTTACATATAGTTTAGACAAGGAATATATTGTTATCGAGTTCCTAAAATACAATTTCTAAGCAAATTACCAAATAACATTTATAAAGTTGTAGTAAAGTACACATCCATTATTATTACATAAAGTTTATTTTGGTGAGCCACTTTTTACCCACATTTTACAGTATTTTTAATAAATACTTTGTTAGACATATTTTCATACATCTAACAAAAGTTACTACTAGATATCTTCCGAGTTCTGCAGTGTGATAAGGCCCTGGTACTCCATCTCCTTGTACATGATGTCCTGGTTAAGAGTGTGCAGGATGTCCTGGAATCTCTGCCGCAGAGCCAGGTTCTCCATTCCAGCTATCTCATGCTGGGTCCTCTGCCTGCGCTGCTTCAGCTCCTCAAGCTCAGCTCTCAATTGCTCAATTCTTAATGTCATATTGTCCTTAGGCATGTCTCTAGGTTGGTAATCACCATCATCCTCTGATGAGAGACCCCCACTCTTGGACATCCCTGATGCCGCAGGTGTGGTAGCTCGGCTGTGGCCAGGGAAGGACTTGGGACCAAGATCCTGCCGAGACTGGAACATGTGTGAGCCAAACTGTGTTGGTAAAGTCTCCCTTTTAGATGATCCTTCTCCATGCATGGAATTCGTGTCTGAAAGGCGACTGTCATAGGCTGAGAGACGACTGTCTTCCATCTCCACATTAATGTTGTCATCTTCAAGATCAGAGTCACTGACGGCTCCACCAAATATGTCCACAACATTAGAAGACTCATGGTTAGACACATCAACTGATGTGGACTCTCTCTTAGGGTTGCGATCTGCTTTAGGTTTCTTCTCTGGCTTGACATTGACGGGGGCGCTATCTTGTTTGGGGTGGTCATCCTCTTCTTTTATGACTTCCCAGGTGACACTGACAGCCTCATTGTCAGCTCTGAGCAGCCTCTTCACCTCTTTCTCAATCTCTGGTGCTTCTACATATTTCTTCTTCAGAGTTTTCCTGAATCGTCGCTTACGCACGTTCTTAGTAGGCGGTGTGATACCGTGAGGCCAAAGGAACTTTTTGTCTACTTTGTATGGGTCTTTCTTCTTGTTTTTAGCGGGCGACTCTTCCTCTGTAGACGGTAGGTCGGGTTCCTCCTTGCATATCATCATTTGGCAGATGTCCGCTGTTTTATAGAAGCTCTTGTTGTCGATAGTTTTCAAAGATTCTATGATGGCAGGAAGGTCGACGATCTTTGCGTGCATCAGCCAGTGATCGAACCGAACCTCCCCATGTCTCATGTCATTTTCAATCTGGATCGTGAGGCGGTTCTTCAGATTCTCTCCTGACTTCAATACTTCTCTCAGCACTTTAGCAGGCTCCTCAGGTAGACGCATCACGAACTGGGACTCCAACTCCGTCGGATACTCCGGTTCCCTTTTATCTCGATTCATTGTCTATATTGTTTTAGATCTATTGTAACACAACGATAATAAAAACTAGCTTGATTCATGAAATGATTAATATTATTTCACAAAACTTTCGAGCTTATTGTAAACATGTCACGGATAAAACATTCAACTTAGTTTGACATCCAAAATGCAATGTTGCCATGCCTGCCTCTGACTTTGTTTTCCATAAATATAATTCCGTAATATTATATAACGTTTGGTTTTGTTAAGAACATTTTTAATAACAACTAACTAATTCTGCTGATTATTACTGAATTTGTCTTACTGTGAGTAGATAAAATACAAAATCAAAATAACAAGCAGCCACCCAAAGAATGTGAGTCACCTGGTTGCCTTTCTGTCATCAGAACTGTCATTCTGATTAATCACTTGATGGTGTCAAATTTCCTTTATTTATTCTCGTAATTTAGGGCAAAAAGCTTAATATTTCTAACACAAAATGCAGGTAAATTAACATATAGCACTGTACTAACGAAAAGTATAATAATTGTCGGTGTGTTATAGTAAAGAAAGTGTTAAACTTTGTGATTATTTTTAGAATCCAAACGAGGATACAGAATGGAACGATGTCCTTCGCGCGAAAGGAATCATACCTCCAAAGGAGGCAGAGATCTCAGAGGATCAAATAGTGAACATGATAGAACAAACCATCAAACAGAAACAGGAAGAAAGTTAGTATAAACAAAACTTGTAGGTTAGGATAACACCTGTTGCTTATTTTGACCCAAAACCTGACTTAATTGTAAAAATATAAATCATATTAGCTCTATAATGAAAGCAAAGAACTTTATCTTTACAATGGTATATAATTCGTTCACTAGAAAAGTAACAGTACAAGAATATTTTAGTTCCATTTGAGTGACCATACATACATTGAAGTAACTGTAGTTTATAACAATTTTGGAGCTAAAGTACTCTAAACTCTTAATGTAGCAAAGCCGATTTATATTGCTTTTGCTAGTTAAAATATAGACATAACAGCAATCATACAATTATGTCTCAACATAAAATTAATTATTTATTTATTAAAACTTAATCTACCATTACAGGTTGAGAAACCTAATGCGATAGCTAAGCTTACATTTATAATAATTACTATTTAAATAACACAATGACAACAAACTACACAAACATAACTTATACCTAAAACAACACAATCTTATAATTATAACAATGTAATCTTTATAGAAATTCACTTAAGTAATAAAATTAACAATACATACAACAACAAAACATACATAAATTAACACTATTTGTTGCTTTCGTAACATACTATATATAAAATTAATGTTATAAGGTGACTAAAGCAACACGAAAAAATATCTAACCTATCCTGAACACTATTTATGATACGAATTGCTTGCGTGAGGGGTGCTTTAGCCAGCAGATTGGTTCTGGCAGTTGGTATAGCTAGCAGTGGCGGGCGCCGGCGCCTCCACTCATAGAGGTCTGGAACAGCAAACCGTAAGCACTGAAGCACTCCTGGATTGTGCTCCTTGCCCCGTAACAACTTAATTAAATAAAAGACCAGAGTGAACTGTCGTCGCACCCTTAACTCATTGTACCCGACCATGCCCAGTACAAACAGGGTGGGGTACATCAGCGGATACAATGGATAAACCCCGTACAGTCTGTAGTACAAGTGACGCGTGAACTTGTTCTGTACGCGCTCCAACATGACTGAGTACTTGGCTTCATGTGGAGCCCATATGACAGCGCCATACTCCAAGTGACTTCTGACTAGCGCGTCGTATAGTACCCTAATAGTCGTAATATTCGTGAACCCCTGTGACTGCCTAAGTACAAAGCCGAGGTTTCTGTACGCTTTCTTACATATTTTAGTAATGTGTTCGCGAAACGTCAGATCTGGTGTGAGATGTACCCCTAGATCGCGCACTTCCGTTACTGTCTGCATGGGTATCGCCTCTGCTTTGTACTCATAGCGGATGGGGGTGCGTGCACGACCATACGATATTACCGAGCATTTGGACACGTTGAAGTACAGCTTATTGTCATGGCTCCACTTCACCACTCTATTAATGTCACCCTGGAGTCGCTCACAGTCCGTCTCATCCTTTACCTCGAGCAGTAACTTGAGGTCATCTGCAAACAATAAACATGAGCTATGTCTGACGACCTCCGGCAAGCTGTTTATCATTATTATAAATTGAAGAGGCCCCAAATTGCTGCCCTGGCTCACCCCAGACCTGGTGAAGTACGGCTTCGACTCGTACCCATTGTAGTCAACGTACTGTTGACGGTCTCTCATATAGCTGACAAAGAAATGCAGCAAATGCGGCGTACATCCTATATTTGCCAGCTTTCTCAATAGGACATCATTATCTACGGCGTCAAAGGCTTTTTTAAAATCAAAGTACGCCGCATCTACCTGCATCCCAGCGTCGACTGCCGGTATGACCTGTGCCATGAAGTTAAGCAGGTTGGTTGAGGTGCTGCGTCCGGGCCGGAAGCCGTGCTGCGCGTCCGACAGTTGCGCTCGGACTTGCCCTTGTATGCAGTGTTGAATAGCGGCTTCAAAAACTTTTGCCGGCGTGGATAAAACTGCAACTGGTCTATAACCACTGATATCGGGACCTGCTTTACCCTTGGGTACTGGAACGACGCGTGTAATTTTCCATTGATCCGGGACTGTCGATTGCTTTAAGCACGTGTTATATATGTAATGCAGCGGATTTGCTAAAACTCTAGCACAATCTCTAAAGAGAAACGCTGGTATACCGTCAGGACCAGATGACCGCTTTGGCTTGAGGTTCGCCAGCGCATCCTGTACATCTTTGAGACTCAAGGTCTCTATATGTACCCGTGCACTGGTAGCACTGCTGACCTCTGCCATCGCTGCTTGAACGTCTAGTTGTGGTGGTTCCTGACTGTACACTGATTCAAAAAATTCTGCGAATTCCCTAGCACACTGCTCGTCAGTGAGGTTTTGCCCGTCTTTTACAATACTTTGCCTGTTCACTCTACATTTTTTTGATCTAATATATTGCCAAAATGACTTAGGATCTTTAGCGAACTGATTTTGTATTTTATATTTATGGTTTCTATGAGCAATTTCTATAAACTTTTTTAACCGGGCCCTACATTTAGCATATTCTTCGTAATCGCAATCACGTTTTGATTTTTTAAACAGTTTGTGAAGTTTTGCTTTAATTTTGATTTCTTTTATAATTTTTCCGGTGTACCATTCGGGATACCTATAGCGGGAATTTTCTTGAGTAAACTTTTTCCTTGGTACACATTCATCTAAAATATGACCTAATTCCATATAAAATAAATTTAAAATTTCTTCTAAGTTATGCATTTCATACATAGTACTCCAGTCAGCAGAAGTTAACATTGAATACAATAACTGGTAATCGGCTTTGTAAAAATTCCACTGCGGTCTTTTATGCTCGAATCGCGATTGGCGTTCAGGAGTCGCGCTAGTGATAGTCGGCACCGTAGCGTCGACTACGACAGATAGCGGTGGGTGATACGCGTCCACGGGCTGCAACCCCTCATCCCCCGCGCTGACCCTTACCCCGCTGCGCCCGCTCAACACAAGGTCCAGCTGTCTACTATTGCAATTAGGCACCTTATTACACTGAATGACCTCACAAAACGACACAAAATATTCAAAATAATTACAAACATTAACGTTACATGAATATAAATTAAAATCTCCTAAAATTACAACATTGTTTTTATATTTAACACAAATTTGTTCTAATACGTTAAATAATATCATATATTCAGATTCATCAGCCTTAGGGGGTATGTACACTACACAACATGTAAATAAGAATCTATTTTGTATATGAACTGCAGCACACACCATTTCAAAACTGTGTGCGTCAATATTAATATTATTTAAAAATGGTATTCGCCGCAATTCGAACCGTTGAGTACACATCAATAGTACACCGCCTTGTTTACGTCCATCACTGCGATCACACCGTAATAAGGAATAGCCTGGCAGCGATATTTCTGCGTCATTAATTGATTCATTACAACCAGTTTCTGTTAATTTAATGTTAGTATATGATCGAGTTTTGTTAGTCAGAACTTCAAGAACTCATTATAGACTTTAACAACCCATCAATAGAATATTATTAACCATTATACAGCTATCCAAACATATCTTCTTTGTAAATCATGAAGATCATTAGAAAATACTGGAATTAATATTGTAATGAAATTTTCAGAGGACAAGCAAATGTCCGAACTGGATTTGGATGGCCTAGATGAGCTTGAAGACTCAGAAGACGAAGCAATTATAGAGGAATACAGAAGAAAGCGCATTGCTGAGCTCAAGAGACTGTCAGAGAAGACCCGGTTTGGAGACATCAGGGAAGTGTCTGGACAGGACTACGTGCAGGAGGTGAACAAGGCAGGCGAGGGCATCTGGGTGGTCATACACCTGTACAAGCAAGGGTGAGTAGGGTAACTTATTTAAAATCATTTTTTTGTAAAGTAAGAAGATCTCTAGAAACTGCAGAATTCTCTTTACTTTCAATAACCTTAATGTAGGAGGACAATAAAAAAACATTTTATCCAAGATGGTGTTCAGTTGATCATGATCCTCTATCCTTTGACACCCTTGTATTTCTCAAATATTAATTTCATAATTCTCGAAGGGTTCATGCACAACCATTAGACCTATGCAGACTATATTTTTGTGTTATATGACCTGTGACCTAATTTTAATATATTGATTTCCAGCATCCAGCAGTGCGCGCTAATCAACCAGTACATGCGTCAGCTAGCCGCCAAGTTCCCGTACACTAAGTTCCTGAAGGCCGTTGCACAGACCTGTATCCCCAACTTCCCGGAGAGGAACCTGCCCAGCGTGTTTGTGTACTTCGAGGGTGATATGAAGAAGCAGTTCATTGGCTCCACTGAGCTTCGAGGGACGTCTCTAACTCTTGATGGTATGATATCAATTATATTGGCTATTAGTAGGTGTGTCCAATGTTACCATTTTGGTTCATATATGAGGATGAAAAACTGCAAAATAAAAATGGCAAAATCTTAAACATTCGATACTTCGATTTCGATAATTATCTATATTTTAATATTTACTTTGACCTGTCTCAATCACATCAGCAGATGATTAAACTAAAAAAAATGCTTAGGAAAGAACATCAATGTATGTCATATCACACTAATATCTGTGCTAATATTATAAATAAGAAAGCTAGGACCGATCTCCGCGCGGGCGAAGCCATGGGCAAAGTATATCGCATTGTATTATATGTTTAACAGCTCTTGTTTCAATTTACAGAATTTGAATACATCCTCGGTCAAGTTGGTGCCGTAGACTCTAAGATCACAGAGGACCCCAGACCTAAGATCAAGGACAAGCTGTTCACGGACCTCGGCTCAAACGACTGGTGATGAGTGATGATGATGAACTCTCATCACCACATCACTAGTGCAAGAACTGTATGCTTGGTGCGGGTATTGTGCTTAAGTCGCGAATTATTTATTTTTGTTAAGATATGAAAATAAGTATTGTGTTAACATAGAAGATTATTTTAAAATGAAAGTTTTTTTCCATTATTTATCGACGTGAAATGTTCAAGAGACATAACAATATCAGTTGAAGTGCATTTTATTATTATTCATGTATTTACTATTTTGTAATGTGTATTGAAGAAAAGCTTTATTTCTGTACAACTTGTTGTTGTAACTGATGAGATTTATAAATAAAACGAATGTTGTTCAAAATTGGTTTTTATTGTTATATAATACATAAGAGCTTAATACATAAATCTTCACATTTTTATGTGATTGGAAATATGGTGTTGCCATATACGTTAATATGGTATAGTGTGGCCATATTTCCGTCTGGGCTGTTGCTTTATTACATTTTGTTATTGTAGTATCTTGCTTCCTTGGGATATATTCAATAGGTGCCCCCTCTAATACAATATCAAGTGCAATGGTTTCACTGTTTAATTCAGTGAAATAATACTACGATTGCTATCTTTACTAAAAAAAACCTAACGAAATATCTGAGATAAAAAACAGTGTACAGACAGTAGGCTTGTTATTATTTTTTCGAACTCTTCTGTTATTAAAACAGAAAAATTACTTCGACTATCGCTCAAGAACCTACTTACGAGACTTAATAAACAAAATACCACATATAAAACACCCTTTGCTGGGTCCAAGTCATTCCCATTTATAAAAGGATGGTGTTTTAAGTCATCATAGGTGTAGGTATTAACAGCCCCTGTGCAAGTTGATGGTGGTGACACATTTAGCGATGCAGGGCTCCACAGGGTGGCGGGACTTCATGCCGAGGTCGAACACGCGCATGAGGATGGTCGCCGCGTGCTCCTGCATGCCCACCACCAGCTCCGGCAGCTTGTCCAGCAGGGACTGCGTCACCTCCGGCTGGCCCGAGTCCAGGCATTCTAGCACTGCTTGCAGGCCTGGAAAGTGCGATAAAGAATAAGTAGGGTCGGTATGGGAAAGAGATTTTTTATGGCGCTACTATGATTGAAAAGCGTTCTATGATTGAAAAGGCCGTTTAAAAAAGATAAACGAAAATAGTATAGCATCAGTTCTTAGGGTGAGCTCAAAATAATGTCGTTATTGAATACGACTGTTGGTAACTTAGTGTGCTTCTGAGAAATGTTAAGGGTTGTAAGAGAATTAAAACAAAGGCAAAGTCTAAATTTATTGAATATCTAACAGGAAAGGCTCATTAGAAATCGTGGGACTCGGCTAATGAGACATAAATAAGTAGTGAAGCGAAGTTCCAGTGGTGGGTGAGTACGTACCGGGCGTGGTGTCGGCGACGGCGGGCAGCAGCTTGGCGAGCAGCGCCAGCGCCGTGTGTCGCAGCGGCGCGTGCGCGGCGGCCGCGTGCGGCGCCACCCCGCGCAGCACGCAGCCCGCCCACGCGCCGCCGCCCCACGCGCCGCCGCGACGCACGCCCCACGACTCGATCTCCTGCGACACACAAACAATACATTATAATGTACAACGTGACAAACGCAAACGTCACGGGTGATGATCGTAAATCGGACGGCTAAACGTTCAGTTGAAGACCAGCAGACCGCCACGGACATCCACTAGAAATGAGTTAATCGTCCGCAAAGCATGACCCGATCCACTGAGGCTGCGAGTGACCGCGGTCGGCGCGATTCTGCTAATTACTCGCCAGTACCGCGGTTGTCGCAAAAACTGCACACACCGCGCGCATAAAACACGTTGATAGGTTTGCTACAGTCTTATGTATATTCCACAGTCAGTCCTGTATCAACTTGTGTAAGTGCTGCACAGCTTTGACAATGTTTGGAAATGAACCTCATTTGACTAGTTAAAGGTCCTTACCTGCAGCAGCCAGTTGAGGTTGTCTGGGGAGTCGCAGCGCCGCTGCAGCGCCAGCAGCGCCTGCGGGGGCGGCGCCGCTGAGGCTGGCTGCAGGACCTCTGATGCTAGCAGGGAGCTCAGTGCCGGCGTGTTACTACGGACAATTCATGTACTTATATGTAAAGTACTCTATGACTGAGAAGGCCGTCAATGTATAAAGAGAATTCTGTAAAAGTTGTATTGAGATAATATTTATAGGGTAATAATAGGGTAAACCTGGGGAGGAGGTGTATTCTAGGTTAACGCTTTCTTTTAACCTTTTACTGTTACGTGTTACGATTATCTGATCGTCTGGTAATGATATCGCATAGGATACTGTGGAAACGCTCTAAGGGCTGCGGGATGTTCGTGAGAGGTACCGTAACCCTGGCACTCAAAGGGCTCCAGGAGAAACATAGTGGGTTTTAGTTAGTATAAGTGACCCCCCACACTAGCGTCTTTTGAGCGTCGTCGTCGTGCCAGCGTGCGCGCGACGCGCCGCCAGCGCTCGCCGCCTGCCGAACGCCAAACGAGCGCGGCGCTGGCGTTGCGTCGCCGTGGCGTCAGTTCAACGTTTTTTGTGAACAACAACGGCCGGTCTCTAAGTCTGACACTCCATCCCGCTGCGCCCACAACGTGCGGGGTCGTTTGATGATCCCACGAAAAAAAGGGGTCATTTTGACGGTAGAAGGTAGTTTAACGTTTCCTTTAGTCTGTTCAAGTGTGACCATATTCTGTGTATGGTAGTGGTATCCGCGTGGGCGCAGCAGCGCGCCCACGCGGTGCAGCAGCGACAGCACGCCAGAGCCCTGCTGCGCGCGCGCCAGCACCAGGAAGCACTCCAGGATGCTGTGTGTAGTAGTGGTATACTCACGCGATGGTGTCGCGGTGCGCGTGCAGCAGCTGCGCGGCGGGCGCGGGGCGCGCGGCGCGGTACCGGCGCAGCAGCGCGCCCACGCGGTGCAGCAGCGACAGCACGCCAGAGCCCTGCTGCGCGCGCGCCAGCACCAGGAAGCACTCCAGGATGCTGTGTGTAGTAGTGGTATACTCACGCGATGGTGTCGCGGTGCGCGTGCAGCAGCTGCGCGGCGGGCGCGGGGCGCGCGGCGCGGTACCGGCGCAGCAGCGCGCCCACGCGGTGCAGCAGCGACAGCACGCCAGAGCCCTGCTGCGCGCGCGCCAGCACCAGGAAGCACTCCAGGATGCTGTGTGTAGTAGTGGTATACTCACGCGATGGTGTCGCGGTGCGCGTGCAGCAGCTGCGCGGCGGGCGCGGGGCGCGCGGCGCGGTACCGGCGCAGCAGCGCGCCCACGCGGTGCAGCAGCGACAGCACGCCAGAGCCCTGCTGCGCGCGCGCCAGCACCAGGAAGCACTCCAGGATGCTGTGTGTAGTAGTGGTATACTCACGCGATGGTGTCGCGGTGCGCGTGCAGCAGCTGCGCGGCGGGCGCGGGGCGCGCGGCGCGGTACCGGCGCAGCAGCGCGCCCACGCGGTGCAGCAGCGACAGCACGCCAGAGCCCTGCTGCGCGCGCGCCAGCACCAGGAAGCACTCCAGGATGCTGTGTGTAGTAGTGGTATACTCACGCGATGGTGTCGCGGTGCGCGTGCAGCAGCTGCGCGGCGGGCGCGGGGCGCGCGGCGCGGTACCGGCGCAGCAGCGCGCCCACGCGGTGCAGCAGCGACAGCACGCCAGAGCCCTGCTGCGCGCGCGCCAGCACCAGGAAGCACTCCAGGATGCTGTGTGTAGTAGTGGTATACTCACGCGATGGTGTCGCGGTGCGCGTGCAGCAGCTGCGCGGCGGGCGCGGGGCGCGCGGCGCGGTACCGGCGCAGCAGCGCGCCCACGCGGTGCAGCAGCGACAGCACGCCAGAGCCCTGCTGCGCGCGCGCCAGCACCAGGAAGCACTCCAGGATGCTGTGTGTAGTAGTGGTATACTCACGCGATGGTGTCGCGGTGCGCGTGCAGCAGCTGCGCGGCGGGCGCGGGGCGCGCGGCGCGGTACCGGCGCAGCAGCGCGCCCACGCGGTGCAGCAGCGACAGCACGCCAGAGCCCTGCTGCGCGCGCGCCAGCACCAGGAAGCACTCCAGGATGCTGTGTGTAGTAGTGGTATACTCACGCGATGGTGTCGCGGTGCGCGTGCAGCAGCTGCGCGGCGGGCGCGGGGCGCGCGGCGCGGTACCGGCGCAGCAGCGCGCCCACGCGGTGCAGCAGCGACAGCACGCCAGAGCCCTGCTGCGCGCGCGCCAGCACCAGGAAGCACTCCAGGATGCTGTGTGTAGTAGTGGTATACTCACGCGATGGTGTCGCGGTGCGCGTGCAGCAGCTGCGCGGCGGGCGCGGGGCGCGCGGCGCGGTACCGGCGCAGCAGCGCGCCCACGCGGTGCAGCAGCGACAGCACGCCAGAGCCCTGCTGCGCGCGCGCCAGCACCAGGAAGCACTCCAGGATGCTGTGTGTAGTAGTGGTATACTCACGCGATGGTGTCGCGGTGCGCGTGCAGCAGCTGCGCGGCGGGCGCGGGGCGCGCGGCGCGGTACCGGCGCAGCAGCGCGCCCACGCGGTGCAGCAGCGACAGCACGCCAGAGCCCTGCTGCGCGCGCGCCAGCACCAGGAAGCACTCCAGGATGCTGTGTGTAGTAGTGGTATACTCACGCGATGGTGTCGCGGTGCGCGTGCAGCAGCTGCGCGGCGGGCGCGGGGCGCGCGGCGCGGTACCGGCGCAGCAGCGCGCCCACGCGGTGCAGCAGCGACAGCACGCCAGAGCCCTGCTGCGCGCGCGCCAGCACCAGGAAGCACTCCAGGATGCTGTGTGTAGTAGTGGTATACTCACGCGATGGTGTCGCGGTGCGCGTGCAGCAGCTGCGCGGCGGGCGCGGGGCGCGCGGCGCGGTACCGGCGCAGCAGCGCGCCCACGCGGTGCAGCAGCGACAGCACGCCAGAGCCCTGCTGCGCGCGCGCCAGCACCAGGAAGCACTCCAGGATGCTGTGCACGTCCGCGCTGCAATGAAAAAACAACATTAAAATGTTAGTTCAGGAACATAACACCCGCAAGTAAATTCTATAAAAGAAGAGACGAAGAGGAGATAGTTACGCGGCGGCAGGCCCGAAGAGTTCGTTGTCAGGCAGCACCTCGAGCGCGGCCAGCAGGTGCGCGTGCTGGCGGGCGGCGGGCGCGCTGGCCCCGCGCAGCAGGGCGGCGGCCAGCCCCAGCGCGCGCGCCCCCGCGCCGCCCACACGCGCCCACACGCCGCGCACGTCAGCCTCCATGCGCCACAACCTGTATCAAACGAAAATCCATCAGCACAGTATCATATCGCGAATAAGTCTGAAGTCTGTTTTAATGACGACTATGGGAGCACGCTGGCTACTTAATCAATTTTAATAAAATTCAAAGATGAATAAAATTTCCGATATGGTCGTGTGTATAGACTAGGGGTTTCTTACTTCTGCGCGTGGTCCTTGGAGTGCGGATGTGGCGCGGCGATGGCGGTGAGCAGCGCGTGCGACACGCGGTCGGTGGCGCTGGTGGAGCGCGCGGCCGCCGCCCGCAGCGCGCCGCCCCAGCACTCCGCCTGCCGCGCGCCCGCCTGCCCGCGACCGCCGCTCTGGATCAGCAGGCGGAGGATCTTCGGTACCTATGACACGCCACACATCCAGTTAAACCAACTTATAATATAATAAATAAGTCGAAAATATGAGAGTCGGGAGAAGATACTAAACGAGCTAAAAAAACGCAACAAATATTCTAAACGTATGGGAGCGGGGGCCAGTAATGTCATTTGTACTTTTTGAAATTTAACGGATTATCAAATATTGATGGTTTTTACATCATTATCCAGTACTAGGTTAAGTCTTATACCTTCATGTAGAGCAGCAGCAGCAGCAGCGGGTCGTGCCGCTCGGCGGCGCTGGCCACGGCCAGCAGCGCGGGGCGCGCGGGGGCGCAGCGCAGCAGCAGCGCCAGGCGCGCGTCCGCCCGCCGCCGCGCCGCCTCCGCGCCCAGCGCTGCCTCGGTCTGCCGCGCCTCCTCCGACACGTAGCGCACCAGCACCTCCAGCTAAGGTACACACACAGGTTAGTGCATAATAATAATGTCCGGACCGATTTCGGCCACAGTGGCTAGTGTTACTATGACACCAGCCAGCTACACAGTATTATAGTGCACAAGCGTGTGCGCAAACACAGGTGCACTCTCTGTTCCTCATGTTCTTACCCTCATAGCCCGATGGGACGGCAATCCGACACAACCGGAGAGGGATCAGGTGCAGAACCCACATGTTTACGTGCCTTCCGAAACACGAAAGCTGTGATATTTATTTCTTAAACGCACACAACATTCGAAAAGTCGGTGCTCCTTTTGCGCTACAAGTTTTAATTTGATTAGTACTACGTATATTAATTGTTTTTTTTCGTTTGATTTAAATATGACGTTTTTTAAGTAACAATAAATGTCATTTTATTGTTTCATCGATATCAGTTAGAGACCTGTTTATGGTCGAGCCGCAGCGTGTCGTCGGGCACGTAGTGCTTGGGCGTGGTCTTGTCGCGGCCCTGCCACACGCGCGGGCTCTCGATCAGCGTCTCCGCGAAGTCCAGCACGGCGCTCGGAGACCAGCCGCTAAACACAACGAAATAAACTGATTTATACATTTTTGTTACAAGTGTATCGTAACGTGTAAACGGAATTGAACCTTATTATAAGGACATGATTAATTTAATGATTCAATCGATATCGGCTGTCTTGGTATGGGCATCTGATGAGGAGGGATGAGACCCATGTGACTAAAAGAGTGACGAGTATGAATATTGATGGATGCAGAAGGGGAAGGCCAAAGAAAAGATGGATGGATTGTGTAAGGAACGATATGAGTCAAAAAGGAGTAAATGATAGTGTGACGTCTGATAGAGGAAAATGGAAGGAAAAAACGTGTTGCGCCGACCCCAAGTAAAATGGGATAAGGGCAGGAAGATGATGATGATCAGCGTGCCTAGATTGACTTCAAACCAGGACTCAGGCCACTTTGGGAAAGAGGTAGGATCTGTGGAACACGTAGCAGTGCAGTTTAGTGCTGTAAGCTTTAAGCATCTAAGATTCATTATTAAAGGGCAGAAGAGTTCTGTAGAACAATCAGAATACCAGCTACCAAAACTGCTAAGTTTAGAATGAACCGTTTATGTATAGTGTATATGCTGACCCGTCTGGCTGCAGCAGCGTGGTGAGGCAGTAGTGCAGCGTGCGCCAGGAGGCGCGGTGCGCCAGCAGCGTGACGAGCAGCGGCCGCCAGGGCGCGTTGCCGGCGCGGAACATCAGCTGCATCTGGCGCTGGCGCTGCTGGCTGGGGCCCAGCGCCTCGCGCTGCAGCTCCGACATCCAGTCCAGCAGCAGCCCGCAGCCCAGCCCGCCGCGCGAGAACACGTGCACGGGACCGGACATGCCGTCCTCGTACTTTACCTAAGCAATCGCAACTAACGTCAGAGGATGGACTACACACGGTAGTAAATGATCAAATATAATATCTGACGCGTACTGTGCGGCATCTGTACTACGGTCTGAACATACTACGTACATACAACTATGCGTTGAACATCTACGCTTGGGAAACGCTAGGCTGAAAGCACACTAAAGCGAAATATCGAGATAATTACACAGGTTTCATAAAAGTAGTTACACAATAACCACTTCGCACAAAATACTACAGTCTCCGTCATATACGACAAGATTAGCTTTAGCGCGACAACTATTTGTGCACAATAACCACCAACTACCCACTAAAGTGACCATTTCAATAAATTATTCTAACTTCAATCTTAGCACTTCAAATGAAATCAAACCTTATAACATAGAGATAAAGTCGTATTTCCAATAACATGACTTACATTGGACTCATAATGTCCCTCCTGGTTCTTCTCGAGGATGTGCGTGATGACGTCGACGATGAGCCGCGTGTCTTGGCTGCTGATGATGCGGTTCCCGAGCGCCTCCAGCGTGCTGGGCGACGCTGACTCCAGCACTGGGGGGGACAAGGTTGATGGTGGATGTTGACAGCGAGTTAAGATGTTGTCGGTAAAATAGCAAGTGAAGAAAAATATCATCAGCATGTCAGTTCAAAACTGGACATAGGCTTCTCCAAGTGCACGCCACTGAGATCTGTTTTCAGCCATGATCTTCAGAAGAAAAATATCGTGAAGACGTGAATAAAAAATGATTGAAATCTGTAGCTAAATGTTTCTATGATCTTCATCCGAGTATAATAATTCTCGGCTCAAGATCAACTTTCCCTTATTTCAATATAAGCACTTTGGACATTCTATATAATGTTTATTTATCTCCAACTTTTGCATCCTAATTGCTATTTGACAATCAGCTTAAACAAGGTAAAATCAGGATAAGCGGTTTCCGGTGAAAGATATAACATTAAGGCCATCAATTTATAAAGATATAATTCGGAACTATAGAAACTAAAATCATGTATATTAGTGGAGATTAGAACAGATACACACTAGCGATGAGTTGTTGCTTGGTGGCAGCGGGCGGCACGTGCGCGGCCAGCTCGCGCTTGGCGGTGTTGGGGCCGCAGTTCTGCGACATCGCGCGCAGCACGTCCACCACCGGCCCCGTCAGCAGTTTGCACTGCATCAGCAGCGTGTCCGCGATCTGACACACATATTCACTTTACACTTACAAAACTAACGCCCAAAATTAACCTGCTCACCTTAAAAATATCGAACATGAATTACGTGTGTATCAGTGTGAGCAACAAGACAACTAAGAGACAATATTTTCAAAATAGTACTTTATTTATTTCCGCAAAAAGAAATCCTACCAACATTATACGTGCTGGTATCCGGTCGTTCGCGATACCTCAGACTGTAGTAATCACACAAGCTGGAGAAGAGCAGATAGGTCGTGGTACCTGCATGAGCCTGGTGTCGGGCAGCGGCAGCAGCGCGCGCAGCAGCGGCGCGGCATGCGCGGGCCTGCGCGCCAGGCCGGCCGCGCCGCCCGCACTGCCCGCCAGCTCGCGCAGCCAGCCTGTGCAGCGCTCCACGTACGGGCCCGCCGACCCGCCGCGACGGGCCTTACCCACCTCCTCTGCTATCAGCTGCCACATAACTTATAGATAAGTAAAAACTACCCAAAGAATAATAACTTATAGAAATGGGACAAGGCCTTTGATTGTGTACACCACGACACATACTTACAAAATAATGAAAAATCTTGGAAATTAATTCGACTGCATAACTGAAAATATCTCTATTAACTTTTAAAAGAATACAAATAAAAGATACTTATTTCAAATCACAATTAAGTGATAAAACGCATCAAGCGTCCCCCAAGGTACTATACTTGGACCGATATTTGTAGCACTTTATTAAAACCAGTGATACATCGAAATATAATTAGCTCCCCCCTCTCCACTACGTTGCCGTGCCCTACAGGGTCCATACTGTACTGTATTGTAATATTATGTAACACCTTTCAAACATATGAAGTGCAATAAAAATATTGAGTTAATAAATTGATAAATATTTACAGAAATAAGCTGTGTGAAGGCAGTGTCCAGGTCTCCGTGGAAGCTGTTGGCGGCGGTGAAGACGGAGCCCAGCAGTGGGCTGACCAGCTCCAGCTGCAGCGGCGCCATCATCGCCGAGCTGCCCCAGTCGTCCTCCGCCTCCATCGGGAGCTCCTTCTCCGCGAACAGAGTGTCGTCTGGGTAACAATGGGGACTTAAACTTATACTGACCTGAATGTCATTTATTGAACTTAAGTAAACATTTCAAAACTGTGAGAGAGAGAGAGATGTACCGAGCAAAAAAAACGTGTTGATATGAGCATTTGGTCTTAATTTTAGCGATTTTAAACTTCCACGACTTTTACACATATTTTAGACGACAAACGGGACTTATTTGCGATATAAAACGATATTTTTTTTCCCGACGCGTCGGGATCGCTCGAAACGTCGGGAGAAAAGAAATATGGTCTTAATCATTCCTATAATTTTATCATACCAGGCATGTATGTGGGCGGCTGCAGTCTAAGCGTAGAAGCGAAGGCATGTCCGCCGGTGGCCCCGCGCGCGCGCTGCACGAGCAGCAGCTGCGACATGTAGTTCCGCTCCACGCCCAGCCGCACCACCGCGCCCGCCGAGCACGCGTCCAGCGCGCTCAGCAACGCGCTAGGAAAGAACAAAATATATAGAAATGTCGCTTATTATAATGGTGACGATTACGCGTGGATATGAACCAATTTCTCCAAGAGTGTGTTCAAAAATATTTCGGAAAATGTGAACTAGATTTTTTCAGCTGATATTTTGTACAGCAAGGCTACCTGAAGAGTCCTGGCTAGAGGTGACCCTGAAAAAGGAATTGTGCAGCATACTTTTTTCCACCAGTTACGACACCATAGGCTGTGAAAAGACAAATATCTTGCGCATGACGAACCTCATGGAGGCCACGGGCATGCCGAAGGTCTGTATGAAGAGCGCGAGCTTGGCAGCAGGCAGCGCCCGCATGCCGGCCTCCAGCAGCGCCGGCCGCGCCGAGCGCACCATGTGCAGCCGCAGCCAGTCCGGCAGCAGCACAGCTTCCTCGTCGCTGTCCACGTTGAAGGCTTGCGGGGCGTCGTTGCCGACCCACACCGATTGCAGCCACGAGTACATCTCTTGATTGGTGTCATCTGTGATAAACATTGAATATAATTTATTAATCGAGTTCAGATTTATGGGGTCACTAGCATTTGTCCGCGACTTCGTTCGCGTGGAATAGTGACTTCCGGCAATTTTTTGGTTTTAATCACATAGTTCCCGATCTCGCGGGATCTCTTCAAAAATGAGATGTGGAAGATATTCTAGGGAACTCTTCAAAAAGCAACATATTTTTTTTTTTTTTTTTTTGAAATTTGAAATAAAAACTATCCTATGTCCTTTCTCAAGTTCCAAACTATGTCTGTACCAAATTTCACACAAATCGGTTCAGTAGTTTAGATGTGAAGAAAAGACAGACAGACAGAGTTACTTTCGCATTTATAATATTAGTTTGGATTTCTAGACAAAAGTCAATGAGTTGTTCTTACATATGGAGGGTCCAGCGCAGAGCAGCTTGAGGTACGCGTGCGCGACCAGCAGATGCAGCCTGGCGGAGCGGCCGCTGGGCCAGTGCAGCAGCACGCGCTCGCCGAAGCCCCAGCCGCCCGACGCGCCCGCGCCCGCGCCCTCCGCCGGCTCGGGCGTCACCGCAGGCGGCCCGGACGTACGGACCTAGGGAGCATACACGTAAAGCACTCTGCTGATCATCACAACGAGATGTGAGAACGTGATGATGACCCAACCCCCACATAGCTCGAGAAAAGTTTAGGACCGTCAAACCGGAGTAGAAAAATTCAATGTTCACTGCAATGCAAAAGGATCAATCAATTTGACTTCAGGATGTAGTCCTGATTTATTTTCCAACAGTCTTTGTTATGACGATTACCAGAAACATCTTTAAAATTTGTGCATGTAATCGACTTCATACATTTCCCTGTCATTTATGTTCAACGGCCTAACCTTCTGCAGGTAGTCGTACATGATCTGCGTGAGCGCGTGCAGTGCGCGATGCTGCGCGAGCTGCGGCTCCAGCATCTCGTCCGCGCGCTCGCCCGTGCCCAGCACGCTGTTCATCACCGTCGACCGCTCCATTATCACCTGGCTCAGGTCCTAGACAACAACATGTCTTATAAAAAACTGTGTAATCATTGATCAACAAAATGGGCTATTGATGGACATATGTATGACCTCTGTTTTTTGTCCGTGTGTGAATTTGAAAGCAAAAAAATACTACACTACGTGCGAATACTATTTGACTGCCTGTCTTAGGTGGGAAAAAGGATGAGGCGGCGGTTTGCCTAGAAAATGCAACGCTTCGTACGGCATAGAGGGTGATATGACCGCACTCTCTGTATACAGTTGTTGGGTCTCACCAGCACGAGGTCGGCGTGGTCGTGCTGCGGCGTGTGCGCCACGTACTTGGCCAGGAAGGCGATGTATGCGGCCACGTGGCGCGGCACGCAGTCCACGATGCAGGCCGCGCGCACGCGCACCGCCACCTCCTCGCGCACCGCCGCCCAGTGCGGCAGCGCCCACACCAGCTCCAACCACTCCCTGTGCGACACACCATGAACCCATGTACTCCACTGCCAGACATGACTATATCATATCCACGAAATGTTTCACGAAAGAGAAAATTGAAGATGGTTAGCATTAAGTGGCATGCTCTAACGCTACCTCTTCCTACAATAATGTAAAAAAAATAGTTTTTTTAATACTCACTCTGGGCTAACTTCAGCACTAAAATCAGCTTCAGTTGTCTCCGTATCCACCGGCTGGAGTACCAGCTTGAGACCCTGTGAATTAGTTGGTGAGTTTAGCTGTTACTATTTTAGCATATCCATAAAAATATTACAATATTTAGATTTTAAGCAGCTCTCCCAGCACCATTGTCTTTTCGTGCGGTTATACACTGCGTCAGAAAAAATAAACTAACGGCAAGATATTTAATTTCGGAGACTATTATAACCACTACTGGAAAAAATGTTTTTTTTCAATAAATAGCAGTGCTTTAAACAAAAGCGTCTTATTCGCGATATAATACGATATTTCTATACTTCACCGACCGTGGTCACGGGTCGACCAACACCTGTGAGTTGTGACCACGGTCGGGGCAATTCTGTCGAAATGCTGGGAGAAAATAAATATCAAATTACATCGCGAATAAGACCCTTTTGTTGCTTAAAATATATGTACAAGTATTAAGTTTAAAAACATTAACCGCGGTATTTGTTTTATAAAGTTGAATGTAGATATATACCCGTGAGGCACTAGCGCGTGTGGGCGCGTGCGTGTGCGCGAGGCGCTGCATGTAGTAGTGCAGCACAGCGCGCGCGCCGTCCTCGGACTCGGCCACGGTGCGGCGCAGGTGCGCGCACAGCTCGCCCGCCTTGCTGCTCTCCCCGCCGCCCGCGCCCCCCGCGCCGCCCGCCGACAGGAACTCGCACAGGCACTGCACCGGCAGCACACTGCGGAGTGGTACACAAAAAGAATCATCAAAATCGGTTCATAAACGACGAACTTATTTATCGGCAAAAAAAGGTTATATACGGTCAAATTGAAAAACCTCTTCAATTTTTAAGTCGGTTCAAAAAAAGATTTTATTTAAGATGAGAACAATCTTTTTTGTTTACACAGACAACAAGAGACTTTACAGAGTAACCGGTTTGGTGCGACTTTAAGTGGACGTTTGACTTTAAATGGCTGAAGTCATGGCAGATAATATGAACTGTGAATTAAAAAAAACATTTAGTAAAACAAAACACAAGAAAACAAAGTAAACGGAGTCGCTAGAGAAAAAACAAAATTTCCGAATTAAATTGTAGAATTTGGAAGATTCAACCATTACCTTAGCTCGAGCTGGTCCTGCTTCAGCAGCTGATGCAGCCAGGGCATGGCTCGCCTGGTCCCGTGACGCTCCACCAGGTCCAGCAGCAGCGCGGGCTGGCGGCACAGCAGCTTGCCCAGCCGCATCTGACTGCTGAGCGCCTGCAGCGTGTCTATCATTACCTTAGCTCGAGCTGGTCCTGCTTCAGCAGCTGATGCAGCCAGGGCATGGCTCGCCTGGTCCCGTGACGCTCCACCAGGTCCAGCAGCAGCGCGGGCTGGCGGCACAGCAGCTTGCCCAGCCGCATCTGACTGCTGAGCGCCTGCAGCGTGTCTATCATTACCTTAGCTCGAGCTGGTCCTGCTTCAGCAGCTGATGCAGCCAGGGCATGGCTCGCCTGGTCCCGTGACGCTCCACCAGGTCCAGCAGCAGCGCGGGCTGGCGGCACAGCAGCTTGCCCAGCCGCATCTGACTGCTGAGCGCCTGCAGCGTGTCTATCATTACCTTAGCTCGAGCTGGTCCTGCTTCAGCAGCTGATGCAGCCAGGGCATGGCTCGCCTGGTCCCGTGACGCTCCACCAGGTCCAGCAGCAGCGCGGGCTGGCGGCACAGCAGCTTGCCCAGCCGCATCTGACTGCTGAGCGCCTGCAGCGTGTCTATCATTACCTTAGCTCGAGCTGGTCCTGCTTCAGCAGCTGATGCAGCCAGGGCATGGCTCGCCTGGTCCCGTGACGCTCCACCAGGTCCAGCAGCAGCGCGGGCTGGCGGCACAGCAGCTTGCCCAGCCGCATCTGACTGCTGAGCGCCTGCAGCGTGTCTATCATTACCTTAGCTCGAGCTGGTCCTGCTTCAGCAGCTGATGCAGCCAGGGCATGGCTCGCCTGGTCCCGTGACGCTCCACCAGGTCCAGCAGCAGCGCGGGCTGGCGGCACAGCAGCTTGCCCAGCCGCATCTGACTGCTGAGCGCCTGCAGCGTGTCTATCATTACCTTAGCTCGAGCTGGTCCTGCTTCAGCAGCTGATGCAGCCAGGGCATGGCTCGCCTGGTCCCGTGACGCTCCACCAGGTCCAGCAGCAGCGCGGGCTGGCGGCACAGCAGCTTGCCCAGCCGCATCTGACTGCTGAGCGCCTGCAGCGTGTCTATCATTACCTTAGCTCGAGCTGGTCCTGCTTCAGCAGCTGATGCAGCCAGGGCATGGCTCGCCTGGTCCCGTGACGCTCCACCAGGTCCAGCAGCAGCGCGGGCTGGCGGCACAGCAGCTTGCCCAGCCGCATCTGACTGCTGAGCGCCTGCAGCGTGTCTATCATTACCTTAGCTCGAGCTGGTCCTGCTTCAGCAGCTGATGCAGCCAGGGCATGGCTCGCCTGGTCCCGTGACGCTCCACCAGGTCCAGCAGCAGCGCGGGCTGGCGGCACAGCAGCTTGCCCAGCCGCATCTGACTGCTGAGCGCCTGCAGCGTGTCTATCATTACCTTAGCTCGAGCTGGTCCTGCTTCAGCAGCTGATGCAGCCAGGGCATGGCTCGCCTGGTCCCGTGACGCTCCACCAGGTCCCAGCAGCAGCGCGGGCTGGCGGCACAGCAGCTTGCCCAGCCGCATCTGACTGCTGAGCGCCTGCAGCGTGTCTATCATTACCTTAGCTCGAGCTGGTCCTGCTTCAGCAGCTGATGCAGCCAGGGCATGGCTCGCCTGGTCCCGTGACGCTCCACCAGGTCCAGCAGCAGCGCGGGCTGGCGGCACAGCAGCTTGCCCAGCCGCATCTGACTGCTGAGCGCCTGCAGCGTGTCTATCATTACCTTAGCTCGAGCTGGTCCTGCTTCAGCAGCTGATGCAGCCAGGGCATGGCTCGCCTGGTCCCGTGACGCTCCACCAGGTCCAGCAGCAGCGCGGGCTGGCGGCACAGCAGCTTGCCCAGCCGCATCTGACTGCTGAGCGCCTGCAGCGTGTCTATCATTACCTTAGCTCGAGCTGGTCCTGCTTCAGCAGCTGATGCAGCCAGGGCATGGCTCGCCTGGTCCCGTGACGCTCCACCAGGTCCAGCAGCAGCGCGGGCTGGCGGCACAGCAGCTTGCCCAGCCGCATCTGACTGCTGAGCGCCTGCAGCGTGTCTATCATTACCTTAGCTCGAGCTGGTCCTGCTTCAGCAGCTGATGCAGCCAGGGCATGGCTCGCCTGGTCCCGTGACGCTCCACCAGGTCCAGCAGCAGCGCGGGCTGGCGGCACAGCAGCTTGCCCAGCCGCATCTGACTGCTGAGCGCCTGCAGCGTGTCTATCATTACCTTAGCTCGAGCTGGTCCTGCTTCAGCAGCTGATGCAGCCAGGGCATGGCTCGCCTGGTCCCGTGACGCTCCACCAGGTCCAGCAGCAGCGCGGGCTGGCGGCACAGCAGCTTGCCCAGCCGCATCTGACTGCTGAGCGCCTGCAGCGTGTCTATCATTACCTTAGCTCGAGCTGGTCCTGCTTCAGCAGCTGATGCAGCCAGGGCATGGCTCGCCTGGTCCCGTGACGCTCCACCAGGTCCAGCAGCAGCGCGGGCTGGCGGCACAGCAGCTTGCCCAGCCGCATCTGACTGCTGAGCGCCTGCAGCGTGTCTATCATTACCTTAGCTCGAGCTGGTCCTGCTTCAGCAGCTGATGCAGCCAGGGCATGGCTCGCCTGGTCCCGTGACGCTCCACCAGGTCCAGCAGCAGCGCGGGCTGGCGGCACAGCAGCTTGCCCAGCCGCATCTGACTGCTGAGCGCCTGCAGCGTGTCTATCACGGCCTGCGGGGGCTTGCGGGCCGGACCCGTCGGTTCCGAGGTGGTCAGCTGGTGGAGACAATCCAGTATAGAAGACCACTAAAAAAATAGTATATTTTTAGGAGTGTTTTTGCTAGACTTGCTAGGTGTTACCTGGCTGAGCAGGCGCGAGGTGTGCTCTGTGACGGGCAGCTTGGCGTTGCTGGCGGCGGCCAGGTGTGTCTCCAGCTGCAGGATGGCGGCGCGCTCGGCCTCCGCGCGCTCCGCCTCGCCCGCCGAGCTCGTGCTCCACTCTATACTCGGCTTGCTGCACGAAAATAGATAGATTGAATATTTATCCAGTACAAACAACAAAACACACAACGAAATTGACAACTAAAAAATAAATAAGTGGGTACACAATACCAAAAGCCATACCTAAATATAGCGGTCCAGACCGATTTCGGCCACGGCGGCCAGTGTTACTATGACACCAGCCAGCTACGCAGGACATATTATAGTGCACAAGCGTGTGCGCAAACACAGGTGCACTCTCTATTCCTTTCACTCTCATAGCCCGATGGGACGGTAATCCGACACGACCGGAGAGAGATCAGGCGCAGGACCCACATTTTTACGTGCCTTCCGAAACACGGAAGCTGTGATATTTATTTCTTAAACGCACACAACATTCGAAAAGTCGGTGCGCACCGTGGGGATCGAACTCAAGACCTCTGACTTAGCAGTCCTACGGTCTTGCCACTAAGCTATCACAGCTTCTATACACGTTATAAGAAGGAGAGGAATAACTATTTATTCCTAATTACCGTGCAGTTCCCGGTGCGAATAGGGCTGACCAATATCGACCAATGGGTGTCGTAAGAGGCGACTAAGGGAAACTACGACCCGGTGCATACCACCTAGCACCTCAGGTCAACCTCCTGGTGGGGAGTAAACCACCAGCAACAGCATTCCCAAGGAGGGTTGGCGTCAGGCAGGCGGCCGGCCGTAAAATACAGCCAAAACTTAAGCAGCAATGCTGCGCCGACCCCAAATAATAATTGGGAGAAGAGCAGGGGAATGATGAAGAAGGAGAGGAATAAGTTTCGATAGAATGAGCCACAAAGACACACATGAAAACCACATGTTATTCAGTCCAGTTATTATCACAATCAAGAGTTCTATTGTAAGAGCTATGCTTAAAAGGCCATGGCAACGTCGCCAACAGCGCAAGCCTGGCTACTTCTAGCATTTGAAGGTCGCTAAGTCACAAAGAGGTGTAGTTTACACGTGTATATTATGGTGGCAAAGTCACCACGCTGCCAAATATCTAGAAATCACATAAGGAGTTTCCAAGCTGGCCACGTAGCCAGACAGTTGCCAAGTGGAGAGTTCTTGGAGTAGGCCTTTTCAGGCACTTTCAAAACGTTACTGACTCTAGTTGCGCGGTTCCAAAATTTCATTCTTATGGAGAAAAACTGGCAAGAAACTTCATACTTGTCCATAAGTGACTGTTTTAGTAGCCAGCGACGTCGCCATGGCGTGACAATGCTGCAGAGCTCGTATAGTGTGTAATAATGTCCGGACCGATTTCGGCCACGGCGGCCAGTGTTACTATGACACCAGCCCGCTACGCAGGACATATAATAGTGCACAAGCGTGTGCGCAAACACAGGTGCACTCTCTATTCCTTTACTCGCATAGCCCGATGGGACGGTAATCCGACACGATCGGGGAGAGATCAGGCGCAGGACCCAAATTTTTACGTGCCTTCCGAAACACGGAAGCTGCGATATTTATTTCTTAAATGCACACAACATTCAAAAAGTCGATGCGTGCCGTGGGGATCGAGCTCAAGATCTCTGACTTCGCAGTCCTGTGGTCTTACCACCAAGCTATCACAGCTTCGTATATTGTGTACTAACGTGGTGATACAGGTCTCGATGAGCGCGCGCAGCGTGGGGTAGGTGGCGGCGGCCAGCTCGGCGAACTGCTGCGGGTTGTGCGCCGCCAGCATCGTCAGCAGCAGCCAGCCGCGCCAGTACAGCGACGTGATGGCCAGCTGCGGCGCTGCGTACCTACAACACAACACATGGGGAAACAAATTGTCACTAGGTAATTTATACCAAATCGTGAGAAAGTATTTTTTTCGGGCTCAAAGCAAAAAAAAGAAAAAATATTGCATCAACGCTGACCAAAAGAGAGATGATTAACATTATGACGCACAGAAAATAACCTTAAACTATTAGTGAATGCTCGCACCACGATATTCAAATTTTCTTATCTTTGCCAAGTGTGCATCGATCTTCTATAATAATATATTGATGATTTGATAATTTACTTGACATCTTGCAAGCTAAAGTAGCCTTTAACAATATTCTAATAGCCTTCAATTTCCCTTAACATGTACTTTGTATGGTTGTTACTCACCCTGGTGGCAGCGAGATGTTATCAGGCGGATGGAACTGGCACAGCTCGAAGATGTACTCGGCGACGTCGAGGCTGTCCACCTGCAGCGGGTTCTCCTCGGCGGGCAGTGCGCATGCGCGCCGCACCAGCTGCTCCACCAGCTCGAACACCTCCGCAGGGGACACGGGGATCTCCTAGAGAGTTATATGAACACGTAGTGTTGCTTAGTGCTGTTATTAGTAGTAGCGTAGGCGGGCCTGTTGGTCTAGTGGTTAGTGACCCTGATTGCTAAGCCGGAGGACGTGGGTTCGTTTCCCACTCAGGACAAATGTTTGTGTGATGAGCACGATCATTTGTTCTGTGTCTGGGTGTGATTTATCTATAATATGTATATATTTAGAAATATATAAGTATGTTTATCAGCTGTCTGATTACCATAATACAAGCTCTGCTTAGCTTGGGATCAGATGGCCGTGTGTGGATATTGTCCCAAGACATTTATATTATATTATAGTATTTTCATCATCATCATCAGCCTATCACAGTTCACTGCTGGACATAGGTCTCTCCGAGTGCACTAGTAGTTTAACAGAAAATAATAAAGTCGCTTTTCAGGTCTTCTACATGATACAAACTTTTATAACTGAAGGGTTATTGCTTTCCTCATATCACAAATTTCTGATCTGAGGACTTTAGTAAAGAAGACAAAAATGAATGTACAAAAAGTGGAAGAAGAGAATTAATGAACTCATGACAAGAGAAATGACAATAAAAAAAAAGGACCATTTGAGAGAAAGGAATAATGAGAAAGGGTAGGTGGACTGCTGCAGAAAGAACACAAGAGAATTTATTTATCGATTTTTTTAATAAAACTTGACCCGTTCAAGTATTGGGGATTGTCTTGAAAAACTTAGAGGTTAATTTGATAAGTCAGTTGTTACCTTGGAGAGGCCGATGTAGATGACCCTGAGCAGCGTGTTCTGCGGCAGCGGCGCCTCGCAGCAGATGCGGTACGTGACGGCGCGCTCCGACTCCGGCGGCCAGTTGTCCACCTTGCTGTAAGTCTCCGCAGGCTCCACGAACATTATCTGACAACAACGTATTCTTTTTCATGTATACATGCGTGAACGGTCAGGCATATTGAAATTAGGGTATGGGGGAAGGGCACCAAAGTGGCAAAAATCAAAATAAAGTCATTCAAATTATAGACAAGATTATAAATAAATTATAGACAGCACTCTATCGCCCACCCTTCACCACTTCCTGTGCTATTACTACGGGAGAAGAATTTAATAATCAACTACATATTCCAAAAACGAAATTTTAAAACGTTTAAGGATGAAGCCAAACGAACGTAATTTTTTGAGTTGTGTGTGAGTCGGTTACTTATTTTACGTGCAACTTCAGTAGAGCTGCCAGACGAACGAACGTTATTTATTCAGTTACTATCGAGAGTTGGTACGGGGTGTTTGTGTCATCAAGTGCGATGGATCCATTGAAATTATTGTGTATTTATGAACGACCACCCCGTAACGAATTGTCGTGTCAGCGGGGCGCTCTCCGCAGCGCCCCTCCCTCGCCTCAACAGAAATTCGGTCGAGTTTATGCGCGTGAGTCGGCAGACAACTCAGTACATTTCAGTATGAAACCAAATGCAGCAGAAATTACGCGACAGAAATTTCACGACTCACAACTCATAAAATTACGCTCGTTTGTCTTAATCCTAAGACGTTTTTATTAATTTCACCTTATTAAGCGCCAGCTGGTAGTCATGCCGGGAAGGCCTGTACGTTGGCATGGCGGTCTCCAGCAGCCAGGTGAGCGCGGCGCCCTGGATGACGCACACCTGCTGCTTGTACTCCGGCAGGTGCTTGCTGTGCGAGGCCGTCACCAGGCAGCAGCAGCAGAACAGGTCGGCCAGGGACGAGAACGCGCGCTCGCGGACCTGCAAGTCAAGTAGGTTTAATTTTGACGGGCCGGTTGGTCTAGTGGTTAGTGACCCTGACTGCTAAGCCGGAGGTCGTGGGTTCGATTCCCACCCAGGACAAATGATCATTCGTTCTGTGTCTGGGTGTGATTTATCTATAATATGTATGTATTTAGAAATATACAGCATGTATATTTGAACGACGGACTTATTGAAGGAGGGTGATCAGTATTCGATTCTCGTCCCAAATATGTAAAAAAACTATGACCTTAATTTTTCATATAACTATCCGATAAAATACAGTATTTATGAACACAGAGCGCAAAATGCCTAATATCACGCGCCAAACACGTGCCGCCGCTAAGGCAGCGAGCGCGCAAGCCCCCCCGCGCCCCTTGTGATGTCGACGACGAGTGCCGCGCAGTGAAATGCATTCATACCTACGTCGACGTCGGTCATTGACCGCTCATATGTTCGATAAGCGCGAGGGTGTTAAAACGTTGCGAAGTTATTAGGACTTTTTTGGAACGATTTTGTTCGTCATTAATCAGGGTTTTTTTATTGTTTATACGTTTATTGGTGAAGTCTATGCATAAACTATTGGTGGTTTGAATAAGTCCGTCGTTCAAATATACATACTGTATAAGTATGTTTATCGGTTGTTTAGTACTCATAACACAAGCTGATAAGTATGCTTAACTTGAGACTAGATGGCGTTGTGTGAATGTTGAGAAATATTTATTTATTATTATTATTATTTATTAATTGGTATGGTGCATAATAACATAAATAATATAAGAGTTAAGTGTTTTTTTTTTTAATGGCGATATCTCTGTCAAGTCTATATTGAATTATAATAGTGGAAGATAGCTGATCTGGCTGACTTACTATCGATTTATTATGGAGATAATTTAATGATTTATTTAACAAACCAAAGTGAAAGGAGTTCAGAAAACTGCCTGCAAGACCACTGTTGACTTGTAATCATTACTGATTCATTCTCATTAAAACTATTAACTTGAGCTTAATCTATATCATCTGATATTCAGATTTTTTTGATGTACAACTATTGGTATCCCACACTTAAAATCCCCTATTTGTTTGAGTGTCACGTGCTTACTTCTTTTTTTTTCTTGGTGAAACGCTAATGACTTCAACCCACGCCGAGGGCACGGCGTGGGGATATGTCGGACTCCCACCGACTAAAAACACCCCGAGCCCCTTCTATTACCTAAGCTAGCGTCACGGGATCGCTCGCGCATGCTCTACGTGACTCTGGCTGACGTGCTTACCTCTTGCGGAGGTTCGTGTGGCTGATGATGCGCTAACCCTCGCGCCAGCGGCAGCAGCGCGGCGGCGTCGGCCCGCGCCGCGCGCACCACCTCCCGCGTCAGCGCGCGCAGCGGCCGCAGGTAGTCCTCCTGCCGCAGCACCAGCTCCTGCACACACCGAGAAATGTATCATACATACCATAATACAGCCATCTACACAGAATACTCATCATCTTCCTGCCCTTATCCCATTTTACTTGTGTGCCGACCTCAAGTGTAAAATGGAATAAACAATGGGCAGCAATGGGTAACACGTTTCTTTCGTCCATTCTCCCCTATCAGACGTCAAACTATCATTTAGTCCTTTTTCATTCATATCGTTCTTTATACAATCCATCCATCTTTTCTTTAGCCTTCCCCTTCTGTTCCATCCATCAACATTCATACTCATCACTCTCTTAGTTACATGACTCTCATCCCTCCTCATCACATGCCCATACCAAGACAGACGATATCCTTTCATTTTTTCCGTAACAGGTGCTATTTTCAAACTTCGCCTTATAAACTCATTCCTTACTTTACCCATTCTTGTCACTCCATATCTAACCAGAATAGTGAGGGACCGTAATCCAAAAAGAAGATCAAGCTTGGTGCAAGAAAATCCGTGGTGGCACAAAGGTCAAATTTGCGTAGCAGGCAAGGCCGTGTTGTTGGTACCTAGCAGTAAACGCTTTTAAACTTTCGCGACTTGTACACATATTTTCGACGACAAACAATACTTATTCGCGATATAAAACGATATTTCTTTTTTCCGACGTTTCGACCGTGGTCACCTAGCAGCAGTGTACCTGGTATGTGTCGGCCATGGCGGCGGGCACGAGCTGCGGCTGCGCCTGGATGAGCGCGGCCAGCACGGCCATGTTGTTGGGCGAGCGCACGTTGGACAGCTCGTTGTAGATCGTGTGCGTCACCACGCTGCGCAGGAGTGGCGGGCTGTCCGATACCATCTCCCTGCACAAATGTATGGAACGTTAGGCTAGAAATAACTCGGCGAGCGATCCCGCGACTCTGGCTTTGGCAGTAGAAGGGGCCCGGGGTGTTTTTGGTCGGTGTGAGTCCGACATATCCCCACGCCGTGCCCTCGACGTGGTTTGAAATCATTAGAGTTTCACCCGGAAAAGAAAAAAAAAAAGGCTAGAAATAACTAACTTTCACGAAGAAAGCTGAAAGAAAGAGTTATCTGGACAAAAAATAGTCTTTCCATACAAATTTCGGTCAACTGAGTTATCAAACTCTTACTCACCTAAGACAGGCCTGGTAGGCGGCCTGCAGCGGCTTGGTCTTGAGGCGCATGCGCGCGAGCTGCGCCAGCACCTCGTGGTCGCGGGCGGCGGTGGGCCCGCACGCGTCGCAGTTGCAGCACACGTACGCCAGCAGCTCCTGCGCGCAGCGCCACAGCTTGCCCGAGTGCAGCCACGCCTCCAGCCGCGACGCTGATATCATGCGGATCTAGGTGGCACATGCAAATGTTATGTAATGCCTGCGTATTTTAACATATACCATTGTAACGTCAAGTCCGAAAATGGACGTGAGTCTTAAGTTGGAGAGTATGGTCAGCAACGTCAGTCGCTACATAAAGTCAAACTAACAATCAATAATTACTACGAATGTTCAGTGACATATTCATTTTGAGCAAGTCTTAAAGTTCATTGGTTCTTTTACCGAACATTTTTTGTATTTCTTTGTGTTAGTATTACAAGTAAACCTGTCAGTTTTCATGGCGATATGTTGCTGTATTGCGAAATTGGTCGTTAAATAAGGATATTAAATGTGTTACCTCAGGAAAGCCGCAGGTAGCAGACAGCAGCTTGAGGAAGCCCTTGCCGATGGCGTCGGGCGCCGCCGAGCGCCGCGTGATCTGCTCCTTGATGGCCTCCAGTACCAGCGCCTCCACCGCCTCGTAGCTACTCGAATACCTGCCGTATAACACACTAGTGTTATAACGATGACAACTGTATTATATGTCCGTTTGTTACACCGTCACAGTCAAACGGATGGATCATTTTATGTCAATATCCCAATATCCGTACTAGAAAGCAAGAGCAGGAGTATCAGAATATTTGTTAGAATGAACAAGTGGAGCCTAAATGATTTAAGCTTTCGCGACTTGTACACATATTTTAGACAACAAACGGGCTTTATTCGCTATGTAATAACGCGATACTTCTTTTTACGGGTGGACAGTTCACCAGTGACCGGTGCAATTCGGCCGAAACGTCGGGAGAAAAGAAGTATCGGATTACATCGCGAAAAAGTAGGTCTTTTTGTGGCTATTTGTGGTCTAAAATAAGTGGAGCCTGGACTTCAGTACAACTTTTGCTTTACGAGATTATTAAAGTATTTTTGTACTTCATACGTCTTTGTATCAAACGATTCTTTCTTACTAACTAGTACGAAGTCTTGAATAGTATTTACCTCGGGAAGACTGAGTACTCCAGCTCAGTGTTGTCGGGGTCTTCCTCCGCGCTGCCCATGAGAGGAGAGCCGGAACCTGACGGCGACATCGTACCTGTTCATAAAGTAATGAAAATATTGCCCAACACTTTGTGTACTTAAATATTCCTCATAAATAAATATTCCTCAACATTCACACAACGCCATCTAGTCTCAAATTAAGTATACGACAGTAACTTGTGTTATGAGCAATAGACAACTGATAAACATACTTATATATTTCTAAATAAGATACAAATTATAGATAAATTATACCCAGACACAGAACAAATGATCGTGCTCATCACACAAACATTTGTCCTGGGTGGGAATCGAACCCACGACCTCCGGCTTAGCAGTCAGGGTCACTAACCACTAGACCAACAGGCCCATCTTAGTTATTTAACTTATTTAATGCTGATCAAATAGCTAGTTAGCCTTATTCAGTCATCAAAGAGTTATATATCAGACATATAGCAGAGCTATACAACGTTGATAAAAGCGAGAGGCATTAAATGAAACCACATATACTATATGTGCCTACTGCTAATCCGAAACTATTAAAAAAAAGTTTTCAAGAAGTATACGAAAAAACTTTTTTCAAAGAACTTAAATAGCTTAATTATTAACTTAAAATGTAAACACCCTTAATAAAAATTTACACTGACGTGCGGTGACCTTGCAATACAAACAAGTGCACTATTACAGTGCACTTGTTTGTATTGCAAACTTACGATGCGGAGCGGCAACGTAGCGTGAATTTTGTTGTTTTGCGGTGAATGACTCTTAGATAACTATGCCTATAAAACTTAGTCACCTAATCAGGAAGATACAGCATGTTCAAACTAAAAAAAAACTAAAAAAATATCCTGTGACTAAACTATTGCTTACATTGATTTGATTTTTGTTGTGTAGCCTTATAATGATATACAGAATATGTGGTTTCATTTAATGCCTCTCGCTTTTATCAACGTTGTATATGAGCTATAGATAAGACTAGCTTCTGGCCTAGTTGGATGTAAAATGATTATCAACTCTGAGGAATATTTGTGGTTGTTTGTTGCTTTAAAAAAAACTACTCTCGCACTAAGGAATTAATTTGTATTGCAGTGGGTTTCACAGACATTCAATTTCCATGCACGAAGACAGCCAGACTCAGAACAAACATTTATTGATCGCACAAATTCTTGCCCTATGCAGGGATCGAACCCGCGACACAAAAATTGCGTACAGTTGTAATTGGCGTGGTGACCTATACCACTTGGTGGATAGCCAAGTGGTGGCTATCCGCTAAATTTATTAAGAAGGTAGTTTAGGCAGGTGGTTAGGCAGTCAAATTTATTACATTTATACCAATTAATGGATAGGTGTAATCTTACCAAGAGTATTATCAGTGGGTATGAGGTGTGAAGGCGGCTGCTTGGTACTGAATGCAGTCACCACATTCTCTACAAAGCATTTACACCATGAACATTCCACCCAGCAGCGCTCGTTCAACGCATCTTCTATGTAGACCTAGCAAAAATATATGCAAGTGTCATCACATGTTAGGCTGCGCTTAGACGACATGGGCCCAATATGCGTATGCAACGCACACGCAAACACTCAACATTCTTCATTAATAATCTAAATAAGTTTTTTTACTCATTTTTACAGACTTCAAGTTGAATTTCAAATTCAACAGCATACAACACATGGTCGCCTTTGGTCCCTCCTTTGAAAAATAACTATTATTCCATCCTTTGAAAAAACCCTCATTGAAGAGAAAAATCATTGCATTACTTACCTTTATAAATATATCTGGCCAGTTGGTACTCTCTCTGTGCCCTGCATACAGCATGTTACAAGCCAGCACAAATACGAGCGGATTGCCTTTATTTTTGAAAGCCGCTCCTTGTTCTCTCTTCAACAGTGTACATAAGCTCTGTGTAACAGTCTCATGGGCGAACATGTTTGGACGTATCTTGGTGAGATAGAGTAGACCCATGCACAGAATCGGGTCTGGTTTTGCACGCTGTGACTTTAGGAGCCGTATTGAGCCCGTCAAAAGTCCAAGCTGAAAAGGCAAACATTCAAATATATCAGTTTCTTAAAAACTTTGCAATCTTTTAATAGCATTTTAAGTACTATTTTTAATAGGATATTGCAAATTATTTACTTGCAATATCTAATTTGATTTAACTAGACTAAAAAGTTTATTTCTATTGTCTATTGCTGTTTTAAAGCCAAGGCTTCTAAAGTTAAATTAAAGAAGAAAATAACAAACCAATTTATCAGAATTATGTGTATCCAAAGCTTGCAGCACATTAGGCACCAGGTCCACCGGGTCTACTTCCAGGGACGTCCCTCCTACAGCTTCTGCTGGGGAACCGATCCTAGCCCTCTTACTTGGAGGCTGACTCCCAAACCCAGAGGGCTCCCTTTTCCGTTCCACACCTGTGTATATAAATATAGTTAGTAAAATAATCACAGTATAGCCCTGTAGTTTATCATTCAACAGGTACTAGTATTACGGTTTGTCTATCATTATCCTTATGTAAGAATTTCTTAAATTTTTTCAGTTTTCTGTTTTCAGAATGTCATAATTACAATATTCCCATGATGACTGTATCTGTATCTATTTATATATATTTTTTTGTAGGTACGTTTTAAGAATGACAGCAAAAACTGGTAAAATAGGCAACTTTTGTAACTTGCAGAGGTTAGCACCAATTTATTTGGTTACAGTAATAACTGATACGCACTACTTGTCGAAGGCTTGTGTATGTTCCTCTTCTCGGGATCCCTGGAGACCACCACAGTGGACTTGCTTCCCAGAGCGAAGATATCCTGGGGATGCTGCGGAGCCTTGCTCTTGGCACCTCTCCCTGCCGACGGCATTTTTCCACGATCCATATCCCGCTTTACTGTTTGTTTCACTATTTATCTATGCTGCGTAACCGGAACATCGCACGTTATAGTCAGATTTCTGTTATAACTGCAGAATACACTGCCGCTAACGAAAACACAAATAAACCAAATGATAGTGACGTTCTTCTTGTCACTATGACATTTTATCCACAACATGTCATATAATAGAATATAAATTCTACTCATTTTATCCTGTATATAAATAATCAAGCGATATAAGTTAATAAACTGTACTATAACTACTCTTTATAGAAATATTTTATATAAATTATTAACATTTTATAAACAATTCTTTTATTACGATTTTTATATTGGATACGAGCCTTTGACCTGTGAGTCAAATGCTGTGAGTATTGATCAGACTCACACTACTTTAAAAAAGCTAGCTGTCAAAATTGTCAAAGGGTCCTAGACAATCGGAAAAACATAAAGGTACTTTATTTTAACAAATATCACGATAATTCCTTTATAGATCTCTAATTCTAGTATATTTAGTCAATATTTTTCGTAAGGTATGTGCTGTAAACAACATTTTGTCATCAGAGTTATGTAACTGATGTGAGGTTATGTCGGTTTCAGATGCTCACTTCTACACTTTTGGGTGGATTGAAGGCGGCACAGGCCTCCGTGGTCATCACCAGGAACCTGGCAGCTGCACAGAAGGTGGCTGACCCCATCCAGCAGCTGTTCCTCGACAAAATCCGGGAATACAAACAGAAGAGCGCGTAAGTAACAATTACATTGACCTTGTTGGAACTCAAGTTGCCTGGTTATATCACTGACTATTATTGATTAGTAAGGAAACTAGTTTACATATTTATTTTACTTTTTTTTAACCTATAACGAAAATGCTGTTTCCGGTGAACAGGGAGTAATTGCTAATGTTATCAGGAATCTTATTACAATAAAACAGCCAATTGGAATCATTATAGGAATATCTTTACTATAACTGCTACAGCATAATTGGAGCAGTCAAACTGCGTTTTTCACTGCAGTGCATGGGAGTAATTAATCTTGAAACCCTGTTTTCCAGATAAACCATAAAAGTTGTAAAAACGCAAGAATGAATATGACAGTCACAAAGGTTTATTTGGAAACAAATAAAAATCATTATTCATAGTTAATAAAATAGTTAGTCATAGTTTTTTTGTCATCTTTTTATGTAGATAGTTATTTCCACATTTGTAATTTATTAAAAGAGTAATTGTTTATTTGTGGGTAGATTCCATGTTAGAATCTTAACATTTTACTTATTTGAATTTGGTTTTATGATAAAAGTGTCGACATTATTTGAGTCACTCATTAAACCATGTAGAGTCATAAGAAGAGGTTGAACATTCAAAAGTTAAGTTCCAGATGCTAAAATAATGTACACTTTCCTCAAATATGATGTACAATTTCAGTGGTGGCAAGCTTGTTGAAGCCAGCCCGGCCATCGAGAAGGAGATGAAGGCTGAGCTTGAGAAGCTGGAGAAGCAGTACGGTGGCGGCCCCGGAGTCGACATGACCTCATTCCCCTCCTTCAAGTTCGAGGAGCCCAAGCTTGACCCCATCAACGAGGTCGCAGCCAAGAAGTGAACAACGTCTGCTTTGTTACCCGATATTGTTTAAGTGTATCATTAAATCAATAAATTAGACTGTATTTTTGTTTTTCAATATCTATTCTGAGTTTTTAGAATATATTTAGATGTATTGTTGAAAGGTTTTTCTTTGTAGGTATGATCCCTGAATAAATCACTGAGGTATACAAAGTATTGGCCATTTTTCCGAAAGGTTCTCTGGAAGTGGAAACATACCAAGTATTAACACGCGGTTTCACAAAAAAAAAAACATACGAACTGATCTCATACTCTATGATCTTGATAACTGGACTAAGTTTTTATGAAAATCTAAAATTAAATTGCATACGCGGCGTCAGCTGTTTGTGTCAACATGAATACTGTCCAAACTCATATAAGTGACATCTATCGGTCAAATAGTAGTTGATTTTTTAACTTGAAAGATGTACTAACTGAATTCAGCTTACTACCAACAGATAGCGCTGTTGTTAGTAGCAGCAAACCCTTTAGAAAAATGGGTTATTGAGGTCAGATACTCAGATATTATTATGCAGTCGGCGAGTCGCAATGTAAAATACCGTATTCAGCTGGACCCTTCCAGACTTGTAGCAGGCTAACCCTTCCTTTTCATATTGTTTTAGTTCATAAAGAACATGTCTTCGTAAACATGCTTACCGGCGTGATTTTCTGTCTTCATTATCTTGTTTTTTCTATTATTGTATTATATAAACATAACCTTGAAAAGAAAATTGAAATAATAAATCTAATTCTGGTTATCTCAGCATCGCCATATGGTTGAGTGATACAGAATTGTACATTGTTTATGTTTAAAAAGTATAAATAAATAAATAAAATTCTAATCGCTATGTACGAGTTAACCACACACATTGTTCTAAGTGCAATAGTGTGATAATACTTATTGTAATCCGTGAACAATAGGTAGGTGATAACTCAATTATTCTGACCATACTCCTGCCTGTCTGCGCAGACCTTTTTGTCTAAAAAAGGTCGACCTTAGGATTTGCCTAGACCATCAAGCAAATTACGACGATATTGTTCTCAATCTTTGAATATTTGTGTATCCATTTTCCTACCCTTTTATGGTGGAAACTGATGTGAAGTTAAACCCTCAAGTTTAATGTCTTAAAAATGTTCTGCCTCCATTTTGCTAGAATTGCCTAAGCAGTCCTTATTGCAATTGCAAACCATTTAAAAGATTCAACACCTTAACAATAATTGGTAATACCTACGTGGTCAATATGTATCTATCAGTCAAGCTATGTATTGAAATGTATGGCACTCTATGATTACCAAATCAAACCAAGATAATCAAAACCATCATCCTAAAAGGTGTCCGTGCAAATCGGTCAGCTAAGCCAAACGTGAATTTGATTAGACACATGTCATGCTTTATCAAAACACTTGACTTTTGAAATGCGTAAAATTTTCCATAAAATAGTTATCTACTCTATTCTATGTAACTGAAATTAATTACAATTATATTTCCTTCCGAGTTTATTGGATGCAGTATAATCTTATTTCTAATGGTCGGATGTTTATTACCGCTCTCAGAGTGCTATTTGCTGTTTATTGCTCTAGCCAATATAAATGTTTCGTCGCACGGCAGTTAATGAAATGAAGTTGAACAAATTCACGCTCGTTTCATGTTGACTCAGCGATCAGCGAACAATATTAAAATAATAAAAAACCACAAAAACACGCTGAAAACAGCGGATCGAATCATCCAATCACGCGTGCGGTATGCGCGGCTAAGTAACCATTGATTGGCCCGAATTCTGTGAATCGCTTTAAATTTCCCGCGCGGCGCGTGTTTCCAGCGAAGGATGCCAGTCATACCGGAGATTCGGAGGGCTGTTGACGCATAACGCGTGCTTCGATGTGAATTTAGTCCTTATGGCGAACGGTTTCGTAGGGTCCACGAAGAGTTTTCCGTTCTCGTTCGATGTGGATGTGGAGGAAGAGGAGCCGGGCCGGGTGACGCCGCGCCTCGCCAAGCGCATCGGTAAGTGCACGTCTCTAAGGTAAACAACTGTTTATGTGCATTCTAAGGTTTAATTACACGGCTACGTATTTATGGTTTAACTCATTATTAGTTCATTTTTGAAATTTAGTAAGTATTTGCCTATTCTGTCTATGTCGAATTTTCGAATCAATTTATAGGATCATGCCAATATGTTTGCTAATGAAAAATATATGCGACCTATCCCAATAATGGATATCTGTTTCCACTTGCAGGTAGGTATCTCAGATTTATACAAGCAGTTGTAAACAATAGTTTTATAGGTACATTACGACATGTTTGTATAAATAAGCCTAGGCCCAGAACATTTATGTACATAAATAATAAACGAAAACGTTATCATGTCCCAAATCTTAAACATACAGTGCCACCGTCGCGGTGTAATGTGCACGAAGTATCCGGAATGCCATCGACGTTGCTAATAGCCTTCTGAAATACCACACCGCGTCCGTAGCTCACAATTACTTGACAGACATAATATTCGTCCGGTACACAGGACACTCCAATGCGGCACTCTGTGTTTTGTTGACGAAACCCGACCGAGTTGGCGAGCCCTCGACTCGTATTAAACGCTATAGGAGTCGAGACTCCTTTGTTACCTCGGGTTATACAATCGATACTCGCACAGCTGACTGTGGCTGCGGAACGTGTATGTATACATCTACTTGTGTTGTTATATTCTGCATGTGGTTGTGAGTTCAACAGGAAATGTACGTCAAATAGCGAAAAGTGTCGCGTTATGGAAGCTGGCGTGTAAAGTTTATTATCCACTTTATATTCAGAGTTTGATACAGGCAATTTCCACGAACAGGTGAGGCATTATTTATTCATACGAGGCCTGAAAAGGTCCGAAATTTACTGCGCACTTAGTTTTTACCCAATATGTAATTGGGTGTCATGATTGTTAGGAACATAGACTGTAATATAACATAATATAGCTGTGTAGAAGTCCAATTACCTAGTTATTAGTATTATCAAATTAGTAATAATAGGAATTGAGATAGGATTAGAATGCTTTAATACGGTAGAATGAAAACATTATGATACTCGAGGTAGGAATACCTCGAGTTTATTAAATAGACAAACAATTTGTTTGCAGCTAACTATAATCATTAAATACGTGCTCCAAAACTGTTGTAAGTTGTAGCAGCTTCAAAGTTGCGTGCCGGTAGCCATTTAGCGCTGCTATTACACTTCTGTTGCGTACCTACTTTACCCAAATTAAAACACTCAACAAATTGAAATCTGTTCCCCTAATAAGGATCGATACTTGATTAACTATATACCCACAAGCCCACGAAAATACAAAGCGGAGTTTTTGTATTATTATATCCACATAATTCCAATCCGCAATTCTGTAGTCAATTCTTCTTTTTCTTCAGCATTTTTGTAGAAGACAGGCGAAAATAGAGGCAATTACTGACATAATTATAGCTGAATTTTGTACTTTTCTGAACTATAAAAAAAAACCGTTTTTAAAAAGACGAGAGATGTACTTTCCGACTGTTTTAAAGAGATCTTATCAAGAGATAGAAGCTGTCTGCTGTCGGAAAGAAAAGCAAGAAAATCTTAAAACAACCAAATCCGATAAAAATAGCAGGAAAAAGTGTTAGATCGTCATTATTGTTTGTGTAGCATTATTATAATCCGGTAGCACGGTTTATCTAGATTTAGATAGACATCTGGAGACAGCCGGCATCCTATTTTGGCCTCAATACATGGAAATGTCAGTCATTGATACGTGTATCGGCTGTAAAGCCAGGCGAACTGATACGGCTGGAGAGTTTACGTAAACACACCAAGTTCTAATGTAAACATTTTGTGCCCTTGCCCTTTAATAGCTTGCAGAATAAGTGACCTATTTTAAAGATCACCTATTTTTACCATGAAAAATAGAGTGGGTGTTTTATTCGACCCTAATCAAATAAGATCAGTTTTATAGAGAGGAAATAAGGATTTAAGGTTGATCTGATGAAATGATACTTAAGCTGAGCAAAGAAAGGACAATAATATATCGGGTAACGACAGAGCACATTTTTGTTTCTGGTTTGCCCCAAAATTGTTTATTGTGATGATAAACTGATTATAACTATTACCTACTTATTTCCGTAAAGAGTGCCGGAATCCGGCACAGATAGTAGAGCATTATCTTTACTGATTCATATCTTTGCATAATTATGTCGAGCATAGACAATTTTAGGTAGATATACGAATGTTAGCCGCGTGTCCCAAGCGATGGCTGCTGGCTGTCAAAAAAAATATCGGATCATGTAGGTCACTTATAAAATAAAAGCAAAACATTGGGTACATTACCGCCTACCACTGTTTTCTTATTTTCCTAAAATCTTGGTCCTGCTTGTCTTGCGTGTATTTGAACTGTCTTTATTTTGTTCCTCAGTAAAATTACAGGGATTACAAAATAACTTCTAGGTTTTATATTCCCTTCAGACTGAAACGGAAAATGTAGAACACAGAAAAGAAGAATAAAATGTTTGCTTGAATATAGTAGTAATTCTTGCACATAACAACCTGGTTGTGGCAACACACGGGTTTTTTATGCGATATAATCGACATTCGCGCGGGTGAAGTCACGGGCAACAGCTAGTGCAATATACGTTACTAATGGCATTGATAAGGAAAAGCCATTTCTTAGGATTATCTTATACTCAGCGTCTGTTTCATCTCTGTTGCCCTTGTTGTCAAGCTGATTATATTACAATACAACGCCTGTCAGTTTATTGCGAGCAACAACGTTTAAAACATCGCTAAAGTGACTACAACACTAATAGCAAGATAAAATAAAAATATATCACTAAGCGGTTAAATTAAACTAATTGTTTTGATAATCATCACTATCACATCGATACATGGTATAAAACAAGGTCGTTCTTCGCTGTCTGTCTGTTTGACCATTCCCATTATGTGCTTGGATCTTTAAAACTACGCAATGGCTTTTGATGCGGTTTTTCTAATAGATGGAACGTAGTAAAGAGTTAGTTTAAAGCTGGGGCTGGTCGCTAGAGTAAAACTAAAACTGGAAGCTTTTTTCTTTGAGTTTAAAAACGTAGATATACAATTCCGCATTACTCTGGAATAGATAAATCATTTTGCATGCACGTAGCAGCTCAATTATTTATGAACTTCATCCAAGGGTGTATAAGAAGGGGTAAATCTAATACTTCTCCGCATTTAGCTAATGCAAGCAGCACAAGCTTACCTTAGAAACTTGTTCGAGTGTATTTATAAATAGTTGTACATTCGTCAGATAGCGCTAACACTAAGAGCTGTTATCTTATCGTTATCAGGTATTTGTTTACCGGCACTGTTCGTGGATCCGATGTGGAACCGACCGTCATGCATACTTCAGTGGTAGTCTATCGGTCAGATATAATTACGCTGGTCAATTTAATGAGACGTGCTGATAGAATAAGGCTTTTCTATTAAACTGAACAAGCGAGCATTGTACGTATGAACTCGCTCATTTGCGGTTGTCGATTTATTCTAACATTTCCGAAAGTTAATTTCTTTAGGATGTTATCTATTAATACCTGTTGTCTTTTCATTGAAGACTGGATTTCTTAAACCTACAATTGCTTGATCTATCCGCCGAACGGCTATACAAATATCGTCATGTGCTCACAATCTACATTTTTCCTGAGCTCCGATTTATCTTTGCATTATGGAATACTCACACGCCTTTTTTTAAAACGCCTATCAATTCTCACCAACGCGACGTAGACTCTACAAAGTACCTATCATTGTATTTCTATTGTTGGCTTTGTTGAGTAACGATTGTACGAATATTTGCAGCTGGTAACACTTGTACTGAAACTAAATGGAGACGTTGAACTTGACTCAAACTTTTCCGCCTTCCACGATGCCCACGCGCATCTTTTTTAGTGACTTTTTGCGTGCGGTTTCACTAGTTTTGCCCGCGTGTTTACTTCCTGAATGTTATATTTTTAAAATATTGTTTTTATTGTTGTTGATGTTACCTGATCTTATGGGTACTTCTCAGATTTCGTGCAAATCGCATGTCCGGTTAAATATTTACGATTTTAAGTACGTAATGCGAACCAATATTTTTGTATGTTGTAGTTATAACTATAAGGTATACTTGCTGCAATAAGTATAGTATGATTATGGTTAAATCAATTAAAAAAAAAACAAAAACAGGTCAAAATTTCATTTCCTTCAGTGTCCTTTTGTAATTTTAAGCAAACACATTAAAAATAAGCCTCATCTATAAGCTTTAATTCTAAGTGGTTACTTTTCAAACCTTAGGTATTTCAATAGGAATAAAACTTGATATTTATTTTATAAATATGTACTGTCCCTGACGTTCCCGAAATTAAAACAATTTTCCCAAAAAAAGAGTTGCATTACCTTCAGCATGAACAAACTATCAAAATATTATAGTTTATTTTAGTGCTATGGGTACAGCTCCCATAGCAACAGTCTCGCGCACACGCCGCCAATCGCCCGAGAATCAGTGAAGAGGATGAAATTTGCCCAATTTTCTGTAATGCTCGTGTAATTGTCGTAATTAGTGGTTTCCAGAATTTGTTTTCTAATTACCTTCATTTAAATTCAACGGTTAGTTCTCATCTTTTTATTTTGGGATTAGATTTAATAGACTTGTTGATATATTTCAATACCTAGAAACTTCTATTATAGAAATGGTGTGATTATAAAATGCGTAATATCCAAAAAAGTTATTAAATCTCATTACCCTCTAATACATTACCATCAATTACCTTCAGTTTTTCCTTCAGTTTTTCAGTTTCACTGAAGTGAAACTTATGTAAATGGTTCTAAAAAATTGATATTTAAGAAGGAAAGAAGAAAAGAAAATTAAGTGCATTATAGATATGACGCCTAGAAATCAAAGACTACAGCGAAAACGGTGGAAAGTGAATAGTAAACATTGCTTAGAAAACAAAAAGAAAAACAAGAAAATTAGTGAGGTGTTGATTCTTCAGCATCGACGAGTAATTAAAATCACTAAATAAATACATTATGATGACATACTAGTTTTTTTATTGATTTTCAGCTATATTTACTCATTACTTTCTTGAAAAATATCATTACCAAATGTACTCATTTCATTACCTTCAGCGAATATAAATTTATTTTATCAATATCTTTATTAATTATGTGTGGAATGACATATAAATCGCTCAGTAAATATAAATTTATTATAGGTTTGAGTTGACATCAGAAAAATAATCATTTTTTATATTCTCACAATTGCATCCATTTTGCACGAAATCTGAGAAGTACCCTTATATTATTAACATTTTCTTGGCAGATAATGATATCACAATCATAAACACATTTAGGCGATTTAATTAAACAACCCAAATGAGTGGAAAGCGAAAATCCAAAGAGACCGAGAAGAGAGAATGTATGCAAAAATTAAGCCTATAACCTTAATAAATTATCGCCTGTCCGATACCTTAGTTGATAAATAAACCGGGCTATATTTAGCGGCTGGTGACGCGGTGACTCTGGGTCGATAGGCCCGCCCTCCCGCCGCTGAGTCACGGGAACTTTTAACGTCAAACCATTTAATTATCAACATTGTTGTCCCTTCATCTTAACAGACGATGCAACTGTGTCAATTTAATGTAGAGACAGCTGATTCTGTTGCTAAGTGAATGATAAAGATATTACGGTTATAGACATTTATTTTCACACAAAATAAGAGAAATTTTGTAAATCAAATACGATGTTTAAAAGAGATTGATGCTGTAAACAAGTCGGCGTGATATACATAGGTGTTCACTTTAATATAATCAAAACAATCTGACAAATTGGAGTTCTTCTGAGTCCATCGTTAGATTATTTCAACTCTGCCATAAGACGGTATTGTCACTGTTGTTTTAATAAAAGTAGGTCCTTAATTTCATAGCTCCAATTTAGCTTGCAAAATTTGACCTACTTAAAGATACAGGTAGGTCCGTCGCAATGTAAAACTTCTCATCGTCAAATTAACCATTACTGTTGCAAATATTTAACAGCCAACCTAGACCCGCATTCCGATGTAATAGTTAACTAAAATAAGCCCGTATCGTAGTTTACACTGTATCAGTAGAAAATACACAAAACGTGTTATTTAAACTCCAAAGTAAATGAGAATAACTCTTGTTTAATAATATTTATATGAGCTGTAAATAAATTGAGAATTTAACGTAGCGAAGGTCACGGCTAACACACGGCCTTACACGTCCACCACTGTACCACCAGTACCATGCGGCACCACCTCGTGTGGCCCACTCGAGCTGTATCGACCCATAGAAAGCTGACTGGTGACTAGACACACGCCTAAAACGGAAACTATGTCATATGGAAAACGAAGCAGAAAATGCATACCTCTCTATTACACCTTTATAGCCAATCAACAATATTACAATCCCTCAGTACAATGCAATAACAACCTAATAATAACAGCAAAAAAGCACAAAACCCTTTGCCGGACACGCATCTACTATTTAACAGCAATTTACAGTAATCTTTGTGCGACAAGGTATAATAGATCGCGCGTGACGCTCGCTGAAAACTGAAGCGAACAAAAGATTGGAAACGTGCGTCGTGCCAAGCTCCGTGCTCAGTCTGTGGCCAAACATTGCCACAATAACATAGTGCTGCATGCCGACGTGTGAAGTGCTGACTGTGGCCCGCGGCTGTGAGACTCTCCACCTCGAATCCTCGGTACAGTGACAGGTCTAACAGGTGCAGTGCGTTCGCGTCAGGCGCTGTAAACGTGATCACCTATATCAAGATTGCGACTGAGCTGCGTTTACCGGAATGCTCGGCAGTTTCCCGGTAATTAGAAAGGATTTTATGTGACGTTTGATGGGTTTTTTAGTGTCCATTGTACAATTTTCTGCGGCATTGAACAGTTATACCGTGGTTATACGGCGACACTCGATAGTTAACGGCGTCCTTGACACGAATCGATTGTAAGCTTTTGTGGTTAAACTATGAGTTAATACATCATAATACCTGTTATTGTTATGATATTTATTGCTTTTCCACCATTTTTTGGATAATACTGCAATAAGCCAGTTTATGAGTGATGAATCAAAGTATTTGTACGCTACTAAGCTTCCGCTGACAATGACTGGCTACTTCGGGAAAATAAAACGAAAATAACTCTGTGTGTAAGAAAAATGGACATCAAAAGTATTTAGAATCTGTTACTTTTAGTCGAGTCATTGATATGCAAAAACATTCAAGGGTATTCTTGTTTTTCTTAGTAGAGACATTAAACTACTACGTATTGGTAAGGTGCAGCCATTTACCAATAACAGTACTGTTAGATACTTGTTCAGTATTGTAATGGAGCTAAAAGCAGTCTAGTTTACTAGTCTAGCTATAAACGTCATCGTAAAACTCGTAAAGTGTAATTGCATACAATAATTGACAGTCACTGCTGTTTGTTTTACCTAATTGTGTCAAGTATACTCTCTTATAGCTAGATAGCTATACTCCATTTGTTTAGGTAGTTAACTAAATGTAAACAATCTTGGCGTTACTTTTTAACCAAAAAAATAATTTTTAATTTGGATATTACTGCCTATAAATCAATTAACGATAGTTTTAGAAAATCTGAATGTATTTGAAGTTGTAAAACGTATTTTACATTTTTAAAGATCACATTTTGTTTAAAAGACATACCAAAATTGTTTACATTTAGTTAATTACCTAAACAAATGGAGTATAGAGACATTATGGCGTTTTCAAATTAATGTAATCATCGTAAAAACATTTGACGATGAAAGTTATTGTGTTATTAGTAATTTAACTAGGTAGTAGTTATTTGTTTAGGACATTTTTAAGTTACAGATAGTTTCAGCCTGATTGTTTATTAAATATCTTTGAATTTAAAAAGGAGGTTGCAACAAAACTCTTTACTCATTGCACTGCTCAGCCCTAACGGAACTGGAATCGTTTATTTAAATCTCAAAGAGATCTGTTTTCGCTCAAATCAGAGTGTTGAATAAATTACATTTGATAGGTCTTTGACTTCAGATGTGCGCTGTATCGGTGGGCGTTTGGCAACTCTCCCGCCAAAAATAGCGCCGAGTTTGTTGTGCCGAAGAAACTGTACCTGTTTTAGCTAGCAACATAAATCTATGGCGCCAACTTCTTAATTATTTGTTGCCACTCAGATTATACAGTAAATTAACCATAGGTATATTTTATATGATGTTCTCGTGTTCGTAAGGACGTGAATCTTGATTTATTGGGTACTAAATGTGTAGAAAAAGTCAAATAAAAAGTAGAAGTGAGAGCATAAATTATACAATATATTGTAAACGGTATCAGGGATTTTGCATGCTTTATGTCGGCGTTTATGAGAACATTTCATTGGAAATAAGTAAATAAAAATAGCCCAATACACTATTGACAAAGTCATAACGAAAAGAACAAAAAATCATGAAGCTAGTTATCTAAGCATTTTACATTTAGGGCAAATGTCTCTTTGTACAACAATTATTACCGTATTAAAAATACTTAACGACGGTGACGATGATAACTTAGTTACCCTTACCTTTCTTCAAATACCCTTATCTCCAGGTTTCCAATAGTCAAAGATTCCTCGCCAAATATTGATTTATCGAAGGTTCCAACTCAAACGTGATTTCAGATTCCGCTCAAATGAACCGACACTTGATGGCAATTACACCCGATTTCGAATCGCAGGTATTTTAAACGCGACACGTTAAGTTAACCTGAGTTTCAGGTTAGCTCGAAATTCGTAGTGCAAATCATTTAAGGTTTCGTTTTTCATCGTATTGCATCGTTTTCAAAATCTCGAACGTAAATATCCCACTTCTAGAAACCGTTCTCTTCCCTCATTGAGGATAATTAAGGATTGATGATCACCAAGCTTGCTCAAAATGGGTTGGCATTTATTGATTCCAATAGTTTCATCCACAGTTTGTCAGTGGTGTTTCAGAATGATGTAAAACAGTCTAAACAATATGGTAAAACCTTCATTTTGAGTTCGAACCTTCAACCTTGTGCACACGACAAAGGCACAATTCATAGACCTAAGACCGACAAGGGCATCGCAACATCGCACCAAATATCGGTTTCAAATACCCAGACTAAATTACCTTTATAATTCTTTACCTAATTCTAAAAGATTTGTACGAAACAAAAGAATTTGTATCACTTAAACATCCATGAAGAGACGTTTCGAATCACACAAAAGAGAATTACCGGCTATTCACCATGAAGTCTCGCTTTTACGAATACTTGAATGTACTTCAATGAGATTCGTATTTGAGTCTTTAGCCGCCAAAGCCGTAAATAATCCTTTTGTAACTACTTCATATAAGAAGAACTCTTATGAAGATTTGTTTGGGTATTGTGATGTAAAATGCGTGAATATTTTCTGCGTAGACGCACAAATATTGTTGTAAACGCTAAGTAACAACTGTCAGCTGAAGCTGTTGCGTAAACAATAGGACAATAACCCGAAGTTTAAGGACATCATTTGAACTATTTTTAGTTTACAATAATTTGCGAATAACAACAACACTTGGCCAAAAAGTACCTTGCTATCCACTACGTGAACCGGCTGCAAAAGTTCAAAATTATATTTACATCTATTTAAAAAAAGAAAGATTTAAATTAGATGGGTAAACAATTTCTTGTTCCTTCAAAGAGAACATATTAATAAGCAGTATTTGAACATTTTTAACCGATTAAAAAAGGAAAAGGTTTCTCAATTCGACCGTGTATATTTCAAGATTGCCACGAGATCAAAAAGTGCAGTGTAGCCAGTAATTAATAACCTGCACGCACTTAATAATGCGTAAGATTTCTCATCATCGTTGAGCAGTGGTCTTGTATCCAGTGCCGTCTGCTTGGCAGTTGGTAGCACTGCTAAATGACGCCTAACACAAGATTGATCCCCCGCCCGACCCTGTCCACTAACGATGCGTGCCCTCATCACTTGTACTAATAACTCTTGTATAAATTATAATCACATTACTGGCTATTTATAATGCTTTCAGAGAACTACAGTCATGAAAATTATAGCTTCAAGTGTCGTCTATAGTATAAATGTTATGCCTTGTTGCAAACATGAATGGTTGCACCGTAGCAATTAATGCAATTTGCAAAGATAGCGATAATTTTGAGAGCGTGGCAATTCTATTTTGCTTCATCTTAATTATTACTCGTCAATACGTCATCTCGGCATCCACTTCGTTAAATTCTTTATCATATCATCTTGCACGGAAGCCACCTTTTTTGGTCTACCTACACGTGGTATACCCATCTACAGATAGCACTGTGGAGAGCACTTATACTCCATTTGTTTAGGTAGTTAACTAAATGTAAACAATCTTGGCGTTACTTTTTAACCAAAAAAATAATTTTTAATTTGGATATTACTGCTTATAAATCAATTAACTATAGTTTTAGAGAATCTGAATGTATTTCAAGTTGTAAAACGTATTTTACATTTTTAAAGATCACATTTTGTTTAAAAGACATACCAAAATTGTTTACATTTAGTTAATTACCTAAACAAATGGAGTATAGGTAGTTAGCCCAGTGAAATCATGACATTATTAACAATTTATAATGATATAATATGTTATACTACACAATGGCACTATTTGTTGTAGTTTATGGGATTATCCCAATGACTTAGGACTAACAGTAGATAGTGCGAGATATCGACAATCCACGGTCATCAATCTCTGTTGGCGATATTTCACTAAGATTTATGACTATTCTGACTAGTAGAATTCTGTGATTTTGCTCGACTAGAGTCATAACATTTTTATTCTAAACATTCGATAGCAGTTTGATTGTGAACTTCATTCAAAGTATTTGGAAGAAGTGGAAATCTTGAATGTGGAAGTTTGGGGGTATTATATTCTTATCATTTAATTTGTTTTTTCAGCATAGACGCCTCTCTAGATAAGTGTTGACAACTAAAACAGTTACCGAAATACAATATTGCTATTTTTTAACATTTTTGTACATTGAGATGCGCACAAGTCCAGGCACACGGGCACGACACTGCAAATTGGTATTTAAATCGTACATATGTAGGTACAAGATTTTATTTCATCTTACATTAAGAACTTTCTAGAGCTACAATCGTGCTGGTAGTTTATTTCAGCAATATATTGACAAATACTTAACTAGCTGAGTACTAAAACTCCGTTAGCGCTTATAGGTAAAGGCAAACTTGCCGCAACGCTGGAAAACTTCCACTGGTCGATGTCGCAGTCTGTAACTTTCCATCTGATAAACGAACAGACGAACTAATATAAAATAGATTGTTTGACACTGCAGATTATTTATACGTATAGCTCAGTTGCAATATTGATAATCTTGATAAATCGCCTAAGATACAAAGTTGATAATAAGATGCAACACTTAAATAACTCTACGGTCAACTGCCAATAAAATCTTTTGCAGAACCTCTCCCGATCTATTTTTGAAAATATCGATTTAATTCCATTCTAAATATAAAACCTTGTTTTGATCTTTATTTGAATTATTCATGTTTGGAGCAGCTGCAACCTATTTATATCGGCGTTCCCGATTTGAATTATTGAGTGTTGCCATTTAAATGAATTTATATCTGAACGCAGGAGTTATTGTGAAGTGTTAAATAGTGCTATGTGGTTGAATGAAAACTAAGTGAGATGTCTATAAGAGGCGTTCAGGACGGGTCAAGATCTCCGAGAATCATCACTGACTCGTTCTTCGATGATGGCGGTAAGGCACAACTATTTTTGCAAACTTTTTTGGAGTCACATGGTCCTCTGTCTGTTACTAAAAAATAAGACGTTGAAAGTTAATTTTAACCCAACTCCCGATTTCCGATTGATGTGAAATTTGGTATGCATACATGTATAGGTAGGCATATTGTGTGACATTGAGCTGATCTTACGCTGAAACTGGAAGATGGCCATAGGACTCCATTAAAATGAAACACAGAAAGCAAACATTTTTTTAAATATGTGTTCTTGTTTAGTAACATAACACCTGGTTAATAAAGTTTATTCTATAACTAACACACTGACATATTCTTTTGCTAAGCGAAGCGTAAATAAATTAAGTCTTGAACACATGGGTGGCCACACAAAGACGTCTGTTTAGTTCAATGCATAACTTTGACGTGCAACGAATAAAATTATGGTGACAATAATATAAGTAGGTAGGTCATTCGTAAGGAGAATCTATACTAATATTATAAAGCTGAAGAGTTTGTTTGTTTGTTTGTTTGTTTGTTTGTTTGAACGCGCTAATCTCAGGAACTACTGGTTCGAATCGAAAAATTCTTTTTGTGTTGAATAGACCATTTATCGAGGAAGGCTTTAGGCTATATAATATCACGTTGCAACTATTAGGAGCGAAGAAATAATGGTAAATGTGTAAAGAAACGGGGAAAATTTTTCATCCTTGAGGGCTTCTGTTGCGTGCGCTGCGAAAACGGTTCAAGATACACACAATATATGTATGTAAGAATTATTCCTATTGAAATGATCTAAAAAAATGTCCGCGACAGTATATGTCTATCTTTTAAGATTAACTCACTAGAATCGTTTTTATGGTAATCAAATTCGATCGAAATTAATGCATCAACGCACAGCCCAAACTACTGTACGGATCGGGCTGAAATTTGGCATGCAGGTAGATGTTATGACGTAGGTATCCGCTAAGAAAGGATTTTCATAAATTCTACCCCCAAGGGGATAAAATAGGGGATGAAATTTTTTATGAAACTTTGTCAAAATTAAACCGATCGGGCTGAGACTTTACATGCACGTAGGTACTATAACGTAGGCATCCGCTAAGAAAGATTTTGATAAATTCTACACATAAGGGGATGAAATAGGGGATGTTTGTAGAAATCTTCTTAGATTTTTGACTAGCCATGACTATAAACAAGTCTCAGGGGCAAACTCTCAAATTCTCAAATTTATTGACTTGAAAGAACATTGCTTCTCTCATGGGCAGTTCTATGTTGCTTGCTCACGAGTAAGTTCTCCCAGTAGCTTGATAGGTTTAGCGCCAAATGACAAATTAGTTAAGAATATTGTGTACAAGGAAGTTTTTTAGGCCCTAATTTTTACACTAACTTGCTAAACAATAATACTTCTTAGCGCGTGCGAAGCCGCGGGCAAAAGCTAGTGTTAAAATAAACCTAAGTATTTTTCCGAAGAATATTTTGCTACGACGATATTACTTACTTAAGTAAAGAAGCATACGAACTTCTTTCATATTGTTTTTCTGAGAAAACATTGAAATGTCAAAGAGCCGCCATAAACAATAAAACTAAAGAAATACCCATTTAAAATAAGAAAAGAGACCTTTGTTCTTAAAATAAGAGCTCTTATAACCTGAAAAGCCGTTATTAATGTTGCCAGCGTATTAAACGATGACCTAAAAACATTTTCTGTCCAAAAGAATTCGCGGAGATAAATTTCGGGAATGATGCTGCATTTTGTATGGGCTCTGGTGCTAATATAAACAGTATTCTGCCAAATATGTTTATATGGAAGTTTCCTAAGATATTGTATTAATATGTAAACAAGGTGATATTTGTATAAATAATTTGCATATAATTAAAACAATCCATAAACAAGTACCGTGTATCATTGAATTACTTTATAAAACTTTTACGTCTTAAATATTTTCTTGAATATAAGCAGTAAAAAAATATTTCATAAAGAATTTGTTACCGTGGACTTCAAATATATTCGATTCAAATACAAAAAGAATTCCTTCGAGCCGGATTTGAACCAGCGACCTATGGATATCAGCGTATTTACCTCTACAGTCCACCGCTCTACCAACTGAGCTATCGAAGGCTTGTGAGAGAGCGCGAAATTACCATGTGCATTCCCAGTGTGTGGAAATATATGATTTGTAGGGTGACGATGTTGTTTAGAAAGTTGCTACTGAATTAATTTAAAATGTTAATTAGGTAGGCAGGATTCTGGTTTACTTAAGATATTTGAAAATAAGTTATCGTGACTTGTCGACCTTAGTGATTTTAAATTTGTTTTTTACCTCTACTTATTTTAGGTATTTTTGTTTTTCTTATCAAATTATATTTATTTTCCAATTGGAATAATATTTGTTTCTCTATAATATCGCAGTATGTGGCAACATGTTATTGGTATTGCGAATATATTATTAGTTGAACTGTGATGATGTGGTCGTAATAAAGTCACCTTAAATCCTATCTATTGTTTACATCGTCGGGTCGCGTGTGTGGGGCGCGGGCCGTGCGGCGCGGCCGTGGGGTCCGGTCGCTGTCAGTCCGCGCTCGCCGCCAGCCTCGCCGCCCGTCGCCGCAGCACTGGCAGCGTGCTCGCTCTCGCTCATGTCGTGGCGCGTGGCATTCCATATTGAAATGTTGACAACTCACTTTTTTCTTTTTAACTAATGACATTGTGATAAGTCCCGGCGGCCACGTTTGTATATCTCTGCAAGTTGTATTGAGTGCCGCGTTTTGGTTACTGCGTATGTTTTATTTACTAGGCACCTACTTAGCGAAATTTGCAACGCAGTTTGCAGATGTTTCCAGGCCCAACTACTTTTTGTTGTTGGTTCTCTATGAGCTACCTTGTGTAATTACTATGCAGTTATCGACAAGTTGACGTGGTCCTACACCTATAACTTAATTTGTTTTTAAACTTATGTAGGTTAATGGAACTAAGTTACTGCAACTGACATAACATGCGGTAATACCTAGTTGATAAATAGTTTTCGTTTATCAGTTCATGTAAATAACTAAGTAATTAAGGTTAAAAAGTTAATTAGTGAATAAATTAAGTAAGTTGCACAACATTTTCGGGTAAGCGCAAACATTTGACGTGTTCCAATTAGAAATAACAAACACGCAAAGTGAAGCTGCAGTAAAAGTTATTAGTTTTTGAATTAAAATTCCTCTAGCAGCATATGGTAATAAATGTATCAAGATATTTGTGATTTTATACTTATTTTCGTAAAAAATCTATTGCGTTTCTAAATATTTAGATCCGCTTCTAAAAATATTTTTGTGATATACATCGAATTATTTATATGAATGAAATCATTTCTTATATTATCTTTTGCCGATAAACATATCGTTATTCCCACAATACAGTTAAAATGTGTACAAATAAACGTTAGTATTTTCCGCATCATTAAATTAAATTATCTTACAAAGTAATTACTCCGATATACTCTCAGTTTCTATTTAAATACTTGTATTGTTATAATTTTATTATGAGTTGACTTCTAAAAACCTAAATGAGCTCCAATTTATTTAAGAATTTTGATTAACTAGTATTACCTACAGTTAAATTACTATAATAGTTAGACCCTTTTAATTATTTGTATTTAAAATTAATACAACTGCGACGTTGTATATTCGAGGTATTGCTCAATTGTCGTCCATCTTTACAATGTTAATAAAATTACTAATTGACATACTATTTTGATAATATTAGTGATATTAGGCAGGATCTACATATAAGGTGTCACTTATATCATGACTATGTACAGAAAAATGTATGACATATGATCACAATGTTTCCCTACGCCTAATTACTTAATTATGGAAAAATTCCTCCGCCAGCCATGATTTGCTCGTTTCGCACAGACTAGACTCATAAATTAGCCATAAGTGGTTTGTAGGACGCCTCGCCCTACCAGCGTGACGCGATACTCGATAAAACAGACCATAAGAAAGAAGATTGTAATGTCTAATGGCCATTGTAATGTCCTCGAACCATTCCCTTATCTACAGTAACTGTAAGACAATGACTAAGACTTAGCCCTCAAGCTTAATAGCTTATAGAACACTCAAATATTTCATATTTATTACACCATTCTGCTGACAACTACGACACAAAAAGAAATTTTGGAACGGGCACGTTATTTAGGGCACAAATGGTCATATTATCAGACATCTTATAAACATTAACGTCGTAATGTAAATCGAAAGAGGAGAACTTTGAGGCCATTACTATAATGATGTCTGCAGTTTATTTACTACTGAATCGGGTAGAGTGTAAAGCTTGCTGTAGTTTAGCGCTGCGTCCATTTACGGATCAATAATTAAACTCCTGAAGCTTTTAAATCCGACTGCCTGAGGCGATGGACGTGCCGATACAAACGACGCAGAATGAAACGGAGCCGCGTCTAGTGTTACTTAAAAGAATACATAGTCTGTTGACCCGTTGTCTTTGATTTCATTTAGGAAGAAACGGTATTTATTAAGATTGCGTGACGTGATTTGTTTACATCCCTAAATTTAGTCAATTGAGGAAGTTTCAATTGCATGCCAAAGTAAAGTTATTCAAGGTTATGTACAAAGGTGCAAGATCTTTGGAAGTTTTTGTAAACAAACGAAAAAGTTTCGGCCCACGTAATAGTGGGGAAAATTGGACATAAATTAGGTTGACTTCGGTTAATCGCTGTGTCCGAACCGAAAATCTAAACATGACCCAGACGAATGACGCAAGTAGCAAATAAACGGAGAGGTATAGAATAATATGAATATGACCATACGACATTAGGTATAAATCGGCAAAATTTGCTGCGTATCGCGTATGATATTTTTTATACTTTGCTTAACTTTTTGTCAAACGTTTAACTTTTCATTAGAAATTTTATTTGAAATGAGAGCAAAAAAAGAATGAGTGCGAGTAGCATCATATCAATGATTATTGAATTCATTAACTAGAAATTCTAATAACATTACTTATATGAAACAACTTTACCTTCTTTTGTTTTGAAAATTAGCTTGAATATAAAGTAAAAATACTGCACTGTGAGTGTTTAGAAGGTCAATACGTGAGTGGATCAACAGGGCTGGTGACGTCACAGTCAGCTGTGCGCCCGTCGCCATTGCGGGCATCGGCACTCGCTATACAGCCGAGCATTGGGGTCGGACAGCCAAATGTTGTTACTAGCCGGCTTTACTTCGCTCTGACGTAATATTATGCGCAATATTTAAAATTCTTTTTAATACGTTCTAATTGCACAATATACATAAACTTTCATATCGATTTAAACTAGGTTAGTTTTTGAGTCTTTGTTTATATGGAAGTTGTCCGTCGGTGTCAAAAATCATGGTTAACGCACGTTTATAGCCAAGAGATAATAACGTCAAATCGCCAACAGCCAAATTATTTGAATATATGCTAAAATATATACTTTTTTAATATTATTTAGTTCGCTTATTAGCAGCTAGCTAATTAAGCTCTTATCAGATCAACAAATTGCATAATAAACGGTAACAACTTGCAGAGATCTTTCATAACTGCTGTTATTTAGTGAGTCATCCTAAATAGCTACAGTGTGATTTAAACAAAAACCGACAGTCGGACAAGCAGTTCCGGCCACTACTCGTTACTTTGAACAACTTAACTTCATTTGAGTAAAGTGCGTCGGCCGCGACGGACGTCGGCTGACACAGCACACAGCTGGTGATAACCTCTGTGATAAGAGACTGAACAATACAGAGTAGAGGACAATGAGTGCTTACTAGTGTAGTGATAACTGAGTGCCTTCGAGATGTACAGCTTTGATAAGGACCTGTGGCATGTGAGGAGGCCCTCGGAGTCGCAGGAGGCGCCCAACAGCGAGTCTACGGAGAGGCAACGTAAATAAACCAATTATACTCATAATTAAATTTAAATAAAAAACCTAATACTTAATTATTTAGGTAATAAGCGGGGTCTTGTTAAAGAAGTTTGAGTGCACGCTCTCCATTCCAATGGCAGTCCTGTTAAGTTAGAAATACAGTTTCGTCGTAATCATTATTCACGCAAAGGTCATCGACCTGCAGTGCTTCGAAATAAACAAATGCCGGTGAATATATAAATCAATAGGTTTTAACCTAGCTTCTGGAAAATAAATCTAGCTTTTATATTAGTTCTATTTTTTTATGGAAACGGAAAGCTCTGCAGTATTTTGTGATTGGTTTTCCTAGAATCATAGAGCTTTACTTTAGTTCCGTACTGTGTACTTGTATATCCGATATTCCTGGTATTCGAGTTTTCCTTATGTTCAATACTGTGTTTTATTTATTCAGCGTTTTTGATTTTTCTTTTCTTTCTATTTTTTATTATATCTCAGCTGTAAGATGTTCACAAATTTCAATCGTCCAAAAGGGACTATTTAATAACAAGAATATAATATACCTCGTGGGTTTGCTTGCTCTTAAGGCAAGTTACGATAACGTGATGTCATTATAAGTGGGTAATAAAACTTTCTAAAGAATTGTGCTCGTAAAAGCCAAAGATTTCAAGTGCAAGTTTATGGTTTCGTAGATTACGGCCAACTAACAAACATATTAGCTTAGTTATTAGTATGACTCATATGAAAAAAATAGAACATGAATACGTATAAAGATTTACCATTTTCTAGTGTTTTGTTATCTTTATTTTATCGTCGTCTTGGGCCAGTGATGGAGGAAATCTTAACCCGTTTTACATTATAAACGAATAATAAAATAATCAATAATTCTATATCAAAATAACTTAGTTCGAGATAAAGTAAACAACCTCCTAATAAACAGTTCCAAATTATCAGAAGTTTGTTTTAGTCATACCTTAACAAATTAAAAAGCATTCCACACACTTATTGTATATATCCTAACTCTTCTTCTATTCTAACATTACTATTTCCATATTTCATTACTGACTTACAAGTAGCTATAAACTATATACCATTCCTTCTTCCTCATGTAAATACATGTTCCTCCCACATAGTAACAAGCCAGTCAATATAACCGCGATTGGCAGAGCGCCGCTGGAAAAGGAATAATTTACGGGGTTACGCACTGCGTACAATTTTTAATCGCGTGCCGACTTCGAGACTTGTGCATGGGACGGCAACTACGCGATGTATGTAGTGTATGGTTGTAACTGTACGTGTATTTACATGGTATGGGAATGGCTGGGTTACTAAGCGAGTTATGAGTATATAGGTAGTATAGGTAGTAGTTAAACAAGTTGCCTTAGGGGTCTTACATTTCATAATTTATTCTTCTGTCAACTATTTATTTTGGTAAGGAGCTACTCATTTATTCAATTTTGCTACATTTTTGACACTCCTAAGAGAGTGATGAGTATGTATGTATGTTGATGGATAGATAGGAATGGTTGTATAAGAAACGATATGAATTAAAAAGGAGTAGGTAAATGATCGTGTGATGTTTGATAGAGGAGAATGGAAGAAAAAGACTGTTGCGGCGACCTCAAGAAAATGGGATAAGGGCAGGAAGATGATGATGAATTTTTGAACTCCATCCAGCATCTACTTAGTTCTACCTCAAATCCAATTAACATTTCAAAAATCGAAACTCATTTCACTTGCCCCGGAATACTACCCACCTGATACCTAGCAATGCAATAGTCAGAAAATTCTTGCAACAACATTACGAACTAATCCCGAGACCGCATTCTCGTAGAGAGTCTGTGGGTAGCGAACACGTTACAAGCACCTCCTAACACTGGTTTAGTAAAATCCATTGTGTACCTTGGTGTATTTACCTTTAAAATACCAATAGCTAAGTGGCAAATGACAAATAAGGAGTTTAAAGTAGTATAAACTAACAGACATTTTCCAGTTTGCGTTTACACGGCAAGCCATAATATTTGCAAGTAACATTGAAGTCAATAGATCCATTCAGAGGCATGGCTTGAGTTGTGCCAGTTGTGCCAGTCAATTAGCACTTCCTAATCGATAAAGTTCATGACCCCAAGCTTTGACTGAACCAACTGAACTCAGTACTGTAGTAAATGTTCTGAGAAAAAATATTCCGCAAGCAAATTGGTTATTAAGAGTCAAGTGTAAATAAATATTCTTATTATACTTATAGCTAACATTTTGCCATTCTAAGGAAAGAATACTGGTTGATCTGGAGGGTCAATGTTCTGCTAAAAATTTCCAAGTGTTGTTAAGAGTTTCCTAATTCAAAGGATTAAGAATAGGCGATTAAAAACTTGTAAGGGTGAAATGTGAGACCTGAAAGAGTTAAAAAATGTAAAACGTTATCAAGTTATAATTAAAGTCTTGAAAACTTTATATTAAAAACAATATTTAATTGACGTCAATGTCGAGTATTCAAAAACGTGATAAAGTTTCATCATTATAATAATGTAATAATTTTATCGTAGTTAATATAATTTTGTTGTGAGGTTGATAACATTAATAAAACTCGGATGAAATCGGAAACGGCCGTTAAATAATCAAACAATTTGTCTAATAAACATTTCAACTTCGTATAAATAAGAAAAGAGAGATAGGTAGGTATATGAAATTATCGCAATATAAATATAGTCTGATATATTATTAAGTAGCCACAAACTAGAAAAAAGGAATTACGACATTATTACTTTTTTTAAAGGCCTATAAATAGCTACGCAGCTACGGTTAGCTGCATACCTAGCTATTTATTTATTTGAATAGAAAACGGAACAAACTAATTACACTACCTAAAATGCTATATTATTAGGCATGTACCCGTATGACCCAGTGTGTAAACAAAGTCTAATTTTAAACATATTTATTTGATATGTTGGTTGTTTATCAATCCGTTGACAAAATAGGATATCAGAGGTTAGAAACTATAGGGGTCCTAATCCTTATCTACATCTTGCGAGCGTAATGTGATCCATGAGGTCACTACGCGATACCACTTGTCCTATATTTTTAATGAACCTAAATATAATCGCATGTAATATAAGGATTTTCCCTTAGGCTTTAAATTGCGGGTTAGCGATTCTAGATGGGTATATTTCGTACCCAGATTTCCTTTACTGTTGAGGACCTAACTAAAGGTACTTAAAATGAAAGTAAGCGGACTGTATAACACTTATATATTAATGGTTCAAAACGGACAGTACAATGTTGGTAGGAATTATAAACAAGTATGCGCGCGCGCCGTCGACCGTGTTCGGTGATGAAGTGACGAGCGGGCAAGTGCCCCCCCGCCTCCTGACGCGGCCGGCTCCCGCGTCCCCCGGCGCCAGCTGTGAATCACGCCTTTACTGCGTGAACATCCTCCCCGGGTTGAAGCATTCAATCTAAAGGCAGTGGACAAATATTATTAAAGGAGCGCAGAATTGTCCCCTTCTTTGTCTTCAGCTCGGCGACACGCGATATCCCATCGTTCCCCGGGAAGACCTTCGTGACTCGTCCCAGTGGCCACAGCAGTGGCGGTTGTCCTCTCTCCTTGATGAGAACTAACATTCCCTCTGCCAGTTGTCCTGTAGATGACGTCCATTTTGTCCTTTGCTGAAGCAGAGAGACATATTCTAAGTGGAATCGGTTCCAAAAATGCTGCTTTATATGCTCCACTCTGTGATAGCGCTCCAAACGGCTGATGCTGGTATCAGTCACCTGTGGATGCGGAACAGCCATAAGTGATCGTCCAATTAAAAAATGTGAAGGAGTAAGGACAGTGAAGTCTAAGGGATCAGAGGAAAGTGGTGTGAGAGGACGTGAGTTAAGAACAGCTTCAATCTGAGTTAAACAAGTGACCATTTCCTCGTATGTGAAATGTGTTAGCTGTAATAGTCTTTTTAGGTGGTGTTTGGTGGAGCGAACGGCAGCTTCGGCAATGCCGTTGAAATGTGGAGAGTAGGGAGGGGCAAAAGTAAATTCAATGCCCTTTTGTGCAACTTCAAAAGAAATATTTGAGTCTTGTAAGAATTGTTGCAGTTCGTTACAAGAACCTATGAAATTAGTGCCATTATCGGACAAGATGCTCTTGGGTTTGCCTCGACGAGCAACGAAACGGTTCAAAGCAGCCATATAGCCCTCCTTCGTAAGGTCTGTAACGAGCTCGATATGAACAGCTTTAACGGCAAGACAAACAAAGATGCATAGATACGCTTTTATGAGCTTACACCCTCGCCCCCTTCGATCCGCTATCAATATTGGCCCGGCATAGTCGACACTGCAATTTAAAAATGGGAACTCCAAGTGAGTTCTATTAATAGGTAATTGTCCCATGACAGGTTGAACATTTTGACACTTGAATTTAAAACATTTAATGCAGTGTTTCACAGTAGCTTTGGATAGATTTCTGCCACCAAGAGGCCAATACATTTGTCGTACACTTGCTATCAATAACTGAGGGCCAGCGTGTAATAAATCGTTATGATATTTATGAAATATTAATTTCGTGATATGATGTTTAGAACATAGTAAAACTGGATGCTTGATATTAAAATCGTAAGGCGAATTATCAAGTCTCCCGCCTACACGAATGAGACCATCTTTATCAACAAATGGACTTAAAGATATCAGTCTATTTTTACGAGGCAATGTCTTACCAACTTTAAGAATGTCATATTCCTTAGAAAACATCTCCATTTGAGCTTGTCGTAAAATGAAATTCAAAGAATCTTTCAGTTCTTGAATTGTTAATTCGTCTTGCACTTTGGTTTTATTTTTTAAATTATTGAAAAATCTAAATATGTAGGCTACCACTCTTTGTAAATGATTTATACTTGAATATTTATGAAGTAATGTATGAACGAGTGATTTGTTTGTGTGCGTGGAATGTACGGGTATTTGTGACTTTATGAGAAACGAGTGATCTGTGAAATTAGAAGTAATGACTTCTGGCAAATCCTGTTTCATAGTTTTGTTGGGCATAGCTGGCCAGTCTATTTCATCATTTAACAAGAATGATGGGCCCGACCACCATAACGAACACTCGCGGATAAGGTCAGCCTTCAGCCCACGAGAAACAAGATCTGCCGGATTAACCTTAGACGGCACGTAACTCCACGTATAACCTGCAGTACTTTCCTGTATCTCGTTGACGCGATTGCGCACGAAAGGTTTTAATAGATTTGGTGAAATAGCTAGCCAACTCAACACTATTGTTGAATCGCACCAAAACCGGCATCTAGCAACAGGTAAGGTAATAGAGCTCTGCACCTTAGCACACAGCCTTGCGCCTAGCAACGCCCCACAAAGCTCGAGACGTGGAATGGTAGTGGGTTTTATAGGTGCTACTCGGTTCTTTGATGCAAGAAGTTGTACCTTAACCGAACCTTCCCTATTCACCGACCGGATATACACGCAACAGCCGAAAGCTCTTTCAGACGCATCTGTAAAAACATGAATTTCATGCGATATAGCATTGTCACATACTATCCACCTTGGAATTCGTAACTCATTCAAGCATGGAAGAGTGTTAACAAAGTTGTGCCAAAAATTACTTGTGGACTCTGGCACCTGCTCATCCCAGTCACACTTAGCTAACCACAATTTCTGCATGATGATTTTTGCCTCGACTACACACGGACCAACCAAGCCTAATGGGTCAAATATTTGACTGATGACTGATAAGATTTGGCGTTTAGAGACCGGTTTCTCAGCATCAATGCAAATAGAAAAAGCTAAATAATCTGCCTCACACATCCAGCGTAAACCCAATGTTTTTGATGACGCGTTCTTATCTTCAGACAATTTTAGACAATCTAAAACTGCTGAGCTGTTACACACTTGATCTAAAATTGAGGGACTATTCGATTGCCATTTTCGTATGTGAAAATTTGCTGATGCTAAGACAGATATGACCTCCTTGACCATTTCTACTACACCTGAAACTGAATTACCCCCAGAGAGGTAATCGTCAATGTAAAAATCGCGCTCAATTGAAGATTTGACGGTTGGACTGGTAGCGGCATTAGCCAAGCTCACTAGACACTTTGTAGCTAAGTACGGAGCGGAAGCTGTGCCATAGGTGACAGTATTAAGACTGTACGTCTTTAACGGTAACTTCGGATCTGTCCTGAAAATGATTTGTTGCAAGGCGCGTTGCGACGGTGTTACAGAAATGGCACGATACATTCTCGCTATGTCTCCTGATATTACGTATTTATACTGACGAAATCTTAACAGAATTGACAGAAGATCCTCTTGGATAGTCGGGCCAACCATCTGGATTTGATTAAATGACACGCCAGACGTGGTTGCTGCAGAAGCATCAAAGACTGCCCGTAGTTTCGTAGTCGAGCTGGATTCTTTGATAACCCCATGATGAGGCAAGAAATATTCTACATCGTCACCTGAATGAGGCTTCCTAGACGTTGGATTTTCTGTCATGTGTCCAAGACACTCGTACTCCTGCATGAAGGCAACATAACGCTCCTTGAAACTTGGATCACGTAGAAAACGACGCTCCAATGATAAAAATCGTCGTTTAGCCATCTCGTACGACTCACCTAAAATGATAGGATTGTCCTTTAGAGGAATCGTCACAACAAACCGACCCTGATCATCACGAATAGTATTGCGGCGAAAACTTTCTTCGCACGCACGTTCCTCCTGTGACAAGGCATGTTTAGATGGTACCGAATCTAATTCCCAAAACCTGTTGAGGTTATTATTTAATTCGTCCATAGATACGTTGCAATAGTGTGCCTGGTTGTTGGAAAGGGAACGCATTGGAACTGGACCGGAAACTATCCATCCTAGTTTTGTTGCATGAAGTTTGGGTTTATTCCTACCTAACTTAATAGATGAGGAACCTAATACATTCCAAAACACTTCCGCGCCAACAAGAATGTCAATTACAGACGGAATATGGAATGACGGATCAGCTAATTGAATGTCTGTTGGAATGCTGATGGCGCTTATATCTACACTCGAAGACGGCAATATCCTAGTGATTTCAGGCAATATGATGCAAGTGATAGACTCCCTATAACTACCATTTCGAGCCTGAATTGTGAACCTACAAGACTGTGTGCTATTAGATGTTTGCTTGTTTATACCTGATATTGTGGAGTTAGCGTTACGTCTAGGCAATCCCAGCTTGTGACACAGTGTTTCCGTAATAAAGTTGGCTGTGCTACCGTTATCAAGCAAGATCCTGGCGTCACTCTTCTCCCCTCGGTTGCTGACCACTGTCACCAGAGCTGTGGAAAGTAAAATAGAACGAGTAGTAGCTGCAGTATCACTTGACATAACAACGCTTTCAGGCGTGCCGTTTTGTAAAATATGTGCACCTCCAGAAACGTCATCAGTCAGTAAACTAGGTAATGCAACACTACTGGGCAATGGATCTTGTACATTAGAATTGGACTGTTCGACATGCAAAAGCGTGTTATGTTTACGGTTACAATATTTACAGTGGGACAATTTACAACGTTTACTTGAATGCCCAGGACGTAAACAATTAAAGCACACATTAAACTCCTTCACCTTTGCTAATCTATTTTCTACTGATAACTTACGAAAATCATCACACACAAACATAAAATGGTCCCTTTTGCAAAGCGGACATATTTTATAATCTTTTTTATTAGTTTTATTTATAATTAAATTCGCGTTTTTTTTTGGTTTCTGTATATCTAATACGTGACTATTTGTGCTGCTGTCCAATTTCTCTGTTAATTTACTATGTTCTACTGTCTCTAATAAATCAGCCCTTCTACCAATAAACGAACAAAACTCTAATAAAGTAGGAGATTTGGGTAAGTTATTGCTATATTCTTCCCAGTCTCTATTTGTTACTTTGTCCAGACGACTACTCATCATAATCACTACCAGTGTACTCCACTGGTCAGTGGGCTCGTTCAGCGATTTTAAAGCTCTTATTTGCTTATTAATATTGTCTACAAATTGACGTAAGGCTACACAGGACTCTTTACTAACTGCTGGGGTATTGAACAAAGCCTGTACATGGTTTTTAACTAAAAGCCTGCTATTATCATATCGCTCGCATAACAAACTCCAAGCCAATTGATAATGCTCACTTTTAAAATCTATATTTTTTATAACCTGCTGAGCATCTCCCTCAAGCGAAGCGCGCAAGTAATGAAATTTACTAATGTCATCGATTGCACTACTACTATGTATAAGCGACAGAAAAGTATCTCTATACTCTAGCCAACACTGATAGCTACCATCGAAATTAGGCAGATTAATTTTAGGCAAACGTACAAAATTATGACGGAACGATGCACCTGAGTTTTTATCTGCCGAGCCCGCTACAGACCCGCAGCCAACGCCGGCATCAGCGCTGATAAGCATACTGCGCGCCTGGGCTGCCACCGCGTGGTACCGCTCCTCAAACTTGACACGTTCCCCGTACGCCTCGTCTGGCTTGTCCGAGAGCACCTCGATCTCCAACTGCAAATTATCAAATTCATCGAAGAGAGCATCAAATTTACTAAGTCGACCCTCCAACTCAATGCGCTGTAAGCTGGATAACGATTCGCAACTCATAAGCACGTTAACATAATTGCAAAAATTTGTAAGTTTAGCTTTCATAGCACTGCGTTTTCTTACTAATAAATCCTCATTAGCCATTATTAAAAGGTGATTTTAAATAAAAATGCAATATATAATGAAGCAGACAGAAAAAAGATAGTGCGATAAGCAATGGATAATAATATTATGACTAATAGCAGCAACAAACGTTTTTTCAATGAATGACTCGTGAGCGTTAACAAAAACTTGCCGGCCGGTAACCGCTAGCCGATAAGAAACCGGTTTTGTGCAGCGATGAGCAGCTATGAATGCACTTTAACTCGATGTAAATAATCACTTGTCTGTTCAAATTTAAACTGAACTGAAGAAAGGAATGTAACGGAAATTTTTCAAATTTGAATTTACAACTGAAATTTTTATGGACAGGAATTTGGAACGATACACAAATATGCTTATCTTTATCCACAAGGCGGACTGTGTTGATTCCCACGAAGCAGATATGTAGGTGTCTCGGCGGGTTCGACCAACGTAGTCGAGACTTGAATACCGGTGACGTGTAGACCTCGGGAACTTGTAGACGTCCTCTCCTCGTTCTTGTCTTTTCTAGACGACTCCAACTCCAACTTTTCTTCTGACGAATGCCGCTTGAAGTGACGCGGCGCTTTTGAAGACCCGTTGTATCAAAGTCCACCAACGTCGCGACGTACTGCCACCGCGCGTTTTCTTTGCCGAAATACGTTACGCGGATTTAAATTATAGAAGGCCGATGGACCAAAATGTTGAGGACCTAACTAAAGGTACTTAAAATGAAAGTAAGCGGACTGTATAACACTTATATATTAATGGTTCAAAACGGACAGTACAATGTTGGTAGGAATTATAAACAAGTATGCGCGCGCGCCGTCGACCGTGTTCGGTGATGAAGTGACGAGCGGGCAAGTGCCCCCCCGCCTCCTGACGCGGCCGGCTCCCGCGTCCCCCGGCGCCAGCTGTGAATCACGCCTTTACTGCGTGAACATTTACCATTTAGAATTGTATCTTAAAAAAAAGAACTAAATGTCCATGTAATTTGTCCAGAACTGTATCTTGTCTTCATTGGGTTAGATATAGTAATCTATCATATTCATAAACCGTAACCAATCACCACAGATGAATATACATACATATATGAGTAATTTATTTTTTGCTTTCCAATTTCCATTAAACTTCTACATCACCCATCACATTTCTAGTCTTTTTTATAGCATTGCATGGTTAAATGTCTCTGTTATTGCAGGCAGCGAGAGCCCCACCAGCGCGGTGGGGGCGGAGGCGCCGCGGGAGCTCCCGAACGAGCTGTCGGCGCCCTACGAGGTGCCGCAGTTCCCCATCGAGCAGATAGAGAAGAAGCTGCTCATCCAGCGGCAGCTGAATGTCAAGTAAGTTATCACTGGGTCGAGGTGGCAAATAGATAATCGTGGAAGGATTTGGGGAGGCGTTTGCTCCGGATTGGGATACTATAGGCACTTCATTTGATAGGACGCTATTTTGGAACCGCGCAACAGGTATTGAAATTCACACGTATGTCTGATTGTAGCACATCAAGCTCTCAGATGTCGATGCGGTTCTTTTATACGTCAAAACGATTTTTCTTTCGGTGATGATTCATCGAAGTCACTCAAAAAAATATGGGAGGTAATGAAATGCAATCTTGATGGACCTACTCGTTCTCAAATTATTCTTCTAAAATGAATTAATTTACTTTATCCGATATTCCTTTTGCGACAGATTATATTCGAGATCGTCAGTGCGTTATCAGGAATTTGTAGACACATTTTACATTAGCTAAAAGTCGATAGTTTTGTCCCAATGCAGCACAATTTTGTAGTGCCATTAACGGGAAACTGAAGTAGCGTCGCGCGGTGCGAGGAAATATAAGAATCTGTTTATGTAGCGGCTTAGTGCCGAGTGACTGGCTCTTGTTTCCTATAAAGAGGATTAAATTAGTTATGCTTGACAATACAGGGCTTAAACGTCTTGGTCATTAGTGCGACAACATGATTTTCCGTTTTCTAATACATTAAACTTAGTAAAATACCGTAAGAATGGAGAAGGATCCTAACACAAGTAATTTGGAAAAAGACAGACTGCCAGAAGATAGACAAAAGATAAAAAATACCTTGAGTTCATACATTTTATACCTAAAGTTTCGCTCTAGCTATTTTCTTATCAATTCAGAGGCCGATTTATCTATCGCCCGATATAGTAAATAAGTCTATTGGGGATACAAATAGCCTAATACTCGCTTAGATTAAGTACAGTTATTTTCGTCCATCTATCGGAACAATCAATTTGTAATCGCTAGAAAGGTGACGAGGCCATCACTTCACTTATATGGCTACTTGTATTAGCAACACCCGAAATCTCCCGATCATTACAGCAGTATCTCTATACATATTGATTTGTCACGTTTTGTTCACACAAACATCCGTGGAAATTGTATTGTGGGCCCGATCTATATTTAGCCGCTTTCAATCAAACTGTTGTTATTTATGCCATGTACCCAATAAATAACAATTGGTCAGGTAAAATGAAACGATATGTTTATAACAATTGTTGTGTATAATCGATATCCGTGTGGTGTCCGGATATAAAGAATAGCACCACCCCATATCCTTCACTGGGTGTCGTAAAAGGCGACTAATGGACCTTAAGACCCAGTGCACTGTACCAAGCACCTTGGGTCTCCCGAATGGTGGCGGGTAAACAACCAACAATCGCATTCCCAAAGAGGGTTAGTGTCAGGCAGGCGGCCGACTATAAAACTATAGCCAAAACTTTAAGCAACACGTCTAGAAGACGTGTTGCGCCGACCCCAAATAATAATAATTGGGATAAGGGCAGGGGAATGATGAAATGATGTGTATAATCGATAATGTAGGTTTGCGTAGCCTCTAATTTTGATAGATGTGTTAAGTAGAGACTAGCATTTTTTCGGAAGTCATTAATAAATTTAATTGATTGGGGTCTAGTTAATATGTTCCAATAATTACAGGCTCTAACAACAGCTCTTGATCATCATCATCTTCCTGCCCTTATCCCATTTTACTTGGGGTCGGCGCAACACGTACCAACAGCTCTTAAAGAAATATAATAAAAATTGTGAAGGGAAACGGGAGACATCCAAAACTACAACAGATTTCTTTTAGGAAATGATAGTGGAAGGTCCAAAAGCCCATTCTACGCCTTATAATATAGCTCCGTCTCGCTTCCACAACTGCTACACTGGGTACTAACTGCTTTAAGAGTAGGTGGTAGTCCCATACATAAGTAACTGTCGCCTCTAAACTGGTTCTGAAACAATTGAAACCAGATTGCAAGTACTAAGCCTATAAGATGTCGCGATATGACGCATCTGTCACCACACTCACTGCGGACGAGTTTTTCTGTATTCATTGTATGGAAATTTGCGCACTATGTTTACAATCAAGTGTGTTGTGTTTGTGTTTATTTTTAAGTCATAGTTTCGATTAGATTTCACTGGTCAGCTCTCTGATTCGCCGCTTTCGTCGTTCTCGTTCACCGCTTGCGTATGCTGGGTCTGAAGAAGAAACGGTTCAACAAATTATACAAAAGGATCTTTCTATATAAAACGTAAAAAGCCTATTTTGTACAGCGCGTAAAAACAATGCTTTTTATATAATGGCCCGTCAGTTTCAGTGCAAAATTGTTTTATCGAAAATCGTGTGTTTTGATAGGTTAATTAATTACGCGTGACTGTAGCTGACTGATTTGTGGTTCTATGAAATATAATTAATTATTGGACGTAATTTAAACTTCAATTAACGATGTGAGAGGTTTATTAACGCTGAAAGCAGTACGTGTTGTTGTGAAAGAGAGACACCGCTACGAGAATGTAATGCGCTGTCTCGATTCTTTGTTAACAATAGTGGAGCAAGTTTTGAACAAAATACAAAAATATTTCAATACCATTAATTACTTTTTGGTCAGGCTCTTGCAGTGGTCACATGCAGAAGGCCTAAGTATCTAGAAATCATCATCATCATCATCTTCCTGCCCTTATCCCATTTTACTTGGGGTCGGCGCAACACGTTTATTCCTTCCATTTGCCTCTATCAGACGTCACACTATCATTTACTCCTTTTTTCATTCATATCGTTCCTTACCAATCCATCCAACTTTTCATTGGCTTAAGTATCTAGGAATTTAATGCGAAAACACAAGCCATAGTTTTTTTCGCAGTAATTCCCCGAACGCTATTTAACTAGCAAAATCAATGTTGTAGCATTTGTGGGATGTGTGCAAATAATAAATAACTGTTACATAAAATCGTGCTGACCTTTCGAAAACTGTTAAATCCAGTTACATGCTGATGGCATGTGTGGGGTAATTCGATTTGTGTGGCCTTGAACTGCAGCCAGGCTACATGAGACCGGGTGACACGTGTATCTCACATATTTTGTGCTTAGCATATTATTGCGTATGAAAGTCTATGGCGCCTGAACTATTCCGTACAATACTTTAATAGGTATACATACCCGCAATATTTCCGAGTCACTTGCTTTAATGCAAAATTATGAGCATTTGTTTTAGAATAAAATAATTTTCTTTTCTTGCTAGTCTTGACGTTTCAAATGATGGATAAGCATGTGATAAAATAAGAAAAAAAACTCAGAAACATTAAGGTTCAGGGGAAAAAACCAAGATCTAAGGGAAAACCCATAACTTAACTAGGTGAAACTAACTCGATGCTGAAAAAATGCGCTACCTGAGTAATTAATTAATTGGCTGTATGCAACAGTACGTTGAGATTTCCCGGTAGCTTTTAACGAAACAAATTTATATGGTCTCCTACTCAATGTAGTCCCGTTTTCTGTTTACATTCGACCTCCTTAACCTATGTTGAGTTGAGTCCAGGATTAATACGTACAATTAAATACTTAGTCATTAATTCCGAGAATTATTTTAATGCAATCCCTAACAGTTAATCTGAAAAGATTTCAATTAAAATAAGAAGTTACCACGTCAGTATAACAATGGGCATCGACATATGCGCGCCGTAAACACGCCTCGCCTTCCTATATGCTTTAAGACCCGTTCTGTCTGCTCAGCCTTATGATAGGGACAATAAAAGCAATAGAATCGATTACTGAGCAATACCGAGCAAGCGTGTTATCGATTTGATGGACTATCATGATGCTAGAATGATTAAACTAGAGCTTTATATTCGTTACTTTCAACATAGAAATGAAATTTTAGTTAGGTACGGAGACTTTACATGCGTACAATAGTTTTGAAATTAATGGATTTCTGCAACTACTAACGGGGTTTGAAAAAAGCGGTCTATTTGTAAAGCCAATTCTCGAAAAAGGTAATTGTTAATTTCGCTTTTGTTATCAGCTAAATAAGTTTTGGTTGTGCATTTAAATTTGCAGAATGCTCCTATTCAAATTGTTGCAACCCACAAATACACAATGGGATTTATAAATCGAATTCATCTCAGCATATAGGGTATTCATTTGAACGCATCATGTATATTTACATATTATTGTATTGTGCTTGTATTCAGAGCTAACGAGAACTTGCAACGAGCGTCATCACGATGCTATAAATATGTGTAAAAGCCTCCTCTAAACCTATCGGCAGAGTTTTAGCGATGGCCAGTTACACGCGACACACTGCTGAGACTCGGTATTATTAGCGGGAAGTAATTGGATTAACCTTGGAGCGACAGTAACCCTTACCGCGAGGGATGCCACCTCACTTGTCATTTGATTGCATTGCAACGCGTGTCGCTGGCTGAACGCGACCGTACCTTCGCCTCGGTTTGGTTTATATGAAAATTTCGTTCGATTGGCGCGAAGTGTGAATTGTGACAGTTTTATTTTTTATCTGTGGTGAATTTATACAAAATCAAATAAAGTTTTTTTCAATTTACGATGTTTGGAAGTAAAATTGAATGTAAGCGATGGACGTCTACACGAAATTCTAGGTAATTTAAATGTTTAATAGTTTTCAAAACGTGATGAAAATGTGAGCAGTTTCGTGAAACCCGTGTTATAAAAACGGATATCCGGAGTTTTGAACTTGTTTCCAATTCCTTTGCGTGCTACCAATGTTGTTTTGATAACATCCGACGTTAAAATACCATTGCAAAATTTAAATATCTGAATCCAGATGTATTTTGATGAATTTTGAAAATAACTTAGATAATTACATTGTCATATCCTCCAGCATCTTTTTTTTATTTAGTTAGAGTAGGAATGTCCTACATACTAACGTTAGTTGTAGATACGGTTTATTATGTATTGTTTAAGGGCTTTTCCAGAACGAAATATTATTATAGTTATGTGGCTATTCAAGGTTCATAAATTAATTAATGATTTGTGTAAAGATTAAATTGTTATTGAATTTGAATGGCGCATGGGAAATCAGTATTTTATATACGTTTTCGGGCATGACGTTAAAAGTTTTGGAAAAATGTGGCATTCATACTACTCTCCGATGTTCTATTCTATTTGTAGTTCGAGTTCAAATATTTTTGTTAATTATTGATATGAAAAAGACCTCCATTCGTTTTTCCCATTCCAGACCACTGCTACAGCTATTGTCGCAATCTTGTTTTTTTTTACATTGATCTAAACGTTTAAGCTACTAAACAATGATTATAGTTTTGAATCCGAAGATTTAAGCTAGTAAGAAGGGTTACATGTTCTTTAAGAATCCTATCTATTCCAGGAAAATATCAATATCAGTTCCTTTATCAATATCTCTCCAGCAAGTCAGTGAGCAGTATAATTATCTGCAGCCTCACATTACATCAGGTCGCCCACAGCTTCCTGACAGCTAATGTGTTGAGCTGTTAGATTCAGCTGATAACTAATTAGCAAATAGAGATTATAGAGATTCAATTGTAATTAGTATACCTAAGAGCTAATCCTGAGAAGTGATGTGTGATTTGATTGGAGGAATTGTATAAATGTGGTTAAAACTATAGGTAATAGCAAAAAATGTAGAGGTTTTATGTAGAGATGTGTACGTTTTGCCACGATGTTTTTTTATTATTATTTATTTATTAGTTAAAAAGGTACATTGTAAGTTTTCACAATTATTTATAATGTTTTAATGTCCAACAAAACTAAACAGTCATAATTTGTCTGTTGGATCAAAATTATTATTCTTTACTTATTATGTTATGAACTAAATTTTGTTTTTGTCGTTGTTATAGCATTACGAATCCACTGAAAATGCGGTATAGAAACGATTTTTGCACTTTTGTTTTAATCTTTAAGCTTGCTTCTTTAATTTTGCTCTTTAAGATTTTTTTTCTTTATTCTTCTAGTATTATTGATTTATTTCAAAACTGAGCAGGATTTAAGGACCTTAGAGAGGATTTTTGAAATCTTGTTTTGTTTTTATTCAACATTTAATGTTTAGCTGACAATAACAGGAATATCCCATAACAGCTTCAGAAATTTCGCATAAGAAATCTACTGCAACTGTTCACTCGTGACTGTATGTAGGTAATGAATAATATTCCGGGAAACAACAAGTTTATCAATATCGCGCTACTTTAAAAGCTTTATTGAGCTTCACTATCTTATCAACGGCACTCAACTTAATTATCTACCGAGAAACGAGATCGAAACTAATAAGCTCGTATTGTTTAATTAATTAAAACTATCTATGCCGTCTGGTGTTTTCTGCAGTTTTGCATTTTATATCAAGGTGATATCACATAGTATCGCATCATTATTTCGACTATCTGTCTATCAACTACTTTCATACCAATTTCAAAATCGGCCGACCCGTTTCAGCGTTAAAAAGTATCAAGCATACACACGAACACACAAACTTTCCTCTAGTATAATATTAGTGTCGACCAGTCTAATCGCCCGCCAGTATACCTAACAGTATTGTAATTAACCGGAATGACCGCAGTGGTAATTAGCGGGCACTATTTGCCCAAGAATTCGGTAACGCTAATAGCTATTGTGAATTGTTCGCAATCAATCACTCGAGGGTTAAACTAATATTGGCTCGGGGGTAATTATTATAGGCTGGTATTTGCTACCCTTGGTCGTAATCGTTTATTTTGATATTCGATTAGTCTTTATTTGCTTTTTATTATGATTCGTGTTGTACGGAACGATGATCGGGAATGTATTGCGATAAACAGACAACAGTTTTTGTAGCTTAGTCGAGTTTGAAGTTTGGTTTGGGACAGAGCCTTATAGAAAGAAGAAAAGCAACCTAATATTCCAGCTTATGTGTATATTAATCAGAAATAATCAGAATGTAAGAAGTATGTTTGTAACGTATCCAATTTGCCATAAATAAGTGGAAAGCCACATTATCTGTAAGTAACATAGGCTTTATTGAAGTCCCTACAGGGTTCAGCCCTGATCAGGAGTAAATCCACAAAAGAACCCACAAAGGTTCATGAGCAAACCCGCTAATAAATCAATTAGGGTTTCTAGGATATCCTTTTTTATTAGATAATTTTCTTTACTATTTTATATTTTGTTACCAGGGCAGCAGAATGCGGGCAGTCGGTTCGTTCGTTCGGCGGAAGCGAGGCCGGTGGCGCGGGCGCCGTGTTCGACGAGAAGCTGCGCTCCGCCGACGATGACGAGACTGACTTCGTACTGCCGCACTTCCAGAGGGTCGCCATCAGCGGCGAGGATACTTCTGGGGTTTGTACTTGTAGCTTGCATTTCGTTTCTGAATAGGGAATTATCTTATAACCTATATTTATTGGTAGCTTGCATTTCGTTTCTGGATTGGGATACTAGAGATTAGATGTCTCATTAACGAGTAGAAAATTAAATCAAAATGAAATATTTCATGTGGCCCTTTGTAGACAGACACTTTCGAAAGATTAATATAGTAATTCTAGTTGCGTTCTAATGTGCTCCAGGCGTCAAGTCTAGTATATAACATTATGTATAGAAGACATTATTCCCTTGTTCTTCTCGAGCAACAAAGTAACAGAGTTCTGATTACTCTTCCACAATTTGGTATAATTGCTAAAAAGTAGTACGATACAGTTAAATAGAAAGACTTTACTCTACAGCACCGAAAGAATAACAAACATGACTAATTTACTCTGCATGAATATGGCTATACTGTACCTACAGAAATATAACATAAACGGATCAAGTCGCTACCAGCCACTACCAATCAACTTTCAAAGGAGTAGCTTTTGAACCAGACCTTACACGTCCTCAGGTACCCCTAGAGGACCTGCAGCAGGCGTCCTCGTACCTGGTGCAGGCGCTGGAGCTGCGCAAGCGCTACATGGAGATCTCGCAGCAGAGCTACGCCATGATCACGGCGCGCTTCGTGCGCAGCACCGACGCCAACGCGCCCGCCTACGTGCCCAGCGTGCACGTGCACAAGCACATCGCAGGTATGCTTTTAGATATATTCAACCGTTTGTGCTGAAATTTTGTGGACGCATTTTGTTTGGATGACAATATATGATAAGATATGTGACGTCATTCTAAATTCAATATGGCGGATCATACAAGATGTCAGAACAGTTATATTTAATCCACTTATACAATATGGGTATCAAATGGAAGGGCTTGTTAAGAGTGACTAGAAAAAGAATATAACGTCATTCTGAATCCAATATGGCGGACCATGCAGGATGGCGGAATAGTTACCTTTAGTCTACTTCTACAATATGGGTATCAAATGAAAGGGCTTGTTAAGAGTGACTAGAAAAAGAATATGACGTCATTCTGAATCCAATATGGCGGACCATGCAGGATGGCGGAATAGTTACCTTTAGTCTACTTCTACAATATGGGTATCAAATGAGAGGGCATTTTGAGAGTAATAATAACTTGAACAGACTGAGGAACCTAGCCAGCGATAACTAAAAAGTAAAAAATAAAAAAAATTAAGTAAAAAAACTTTTTAAGAAAAAGCTTATAATGCTGTATAATGAGGAGTTGTTAGTATAATCCAAAAGGAATATTTTATTTTCTTCCTTTTAGAGCGTTTAAATAATAGCTTTTTCTTAAAAAGTTTTTTTACTTATTTTTTTTTATTTCATTGCTTTTTGCCACTATCGGTGTTAAGCAATCCAGTCACTAACACTACTTCAGGTCCTTTTGGGTTCATCAACTAGGAGCCGGTGGTCAACAGTATCCTAAAAATTTCCAGATTTCTATACATTACCCTTCTTGTTCCCAGACCACATAGTCCACCCTCCATTCAGGGCGGGCAAGGACCCGTGGGAGTGCCCGAACCCCGCGCCGAAGGACTACGTGATCCGCTCGGACAAGGGCGTGTTCAACCTGTACCAGCGCGACGCGGCCGGCGCCGAGTCCCGCCTGCCGTACGAGTACATCACGCTGCAGCAGTACATCGCCGATATGAACACCATGTGCAATATGATGTCTGATGGACCGCTGTGAGTTACTATCGGCTGTTAAAATAAATATTATTCATAACATAAGTTATTCTCGTATACTTAATTTGAGACTAGATGGCGCTGCGTGAAAGTTGAGGAATATTTACATAAAAACTTCTTAAAAAAAAATATTGTTGTTCCAGTAAACTGAAACTAAAATCTATAATGTACTATTTTTAAATAAAAGTGTTGTAGGTGTTTCTGTGGCGCAAATCGAAAAGTAACTTTCTCACGCTTACTCACGCGCTTTCAGACCACTACAAAATAGCAAACTCCACATGACAAGCATAAGGATGATCAGATTCATTAGACAATGCTGAATTGTTACAGGAAGTCGTTCTGCTACCGGCGGCTGTCGTACCTGTCCTCCAAGTTCCAGCTGCACGTGCTGCTCAACGAGCTGCGCGAGCTGGCCTCGCAGAAGGCCGTGCCGCACAGGGACTTCTACAACATCAGGTAACAACATCTTGTGGTGCTTCTTTCTTCTCCTCAGCAGTTTACTAACATTAGTCCTGGATTTATGTTACCTGCATAATGAAAATAAACTAATTTGATTTGAATTGTAACTATTCATATCTCCATTTGCATGAACTTTTTTCTATCAAGCCTTTATAGAAAAGTACTTATAAGAACTTCTTTCGATTCTTTAATGTTTTAATTAGTTTTGAAAACACAATTTTGTTATCTATAATGTTTCATTTGTGTAACCAGGAAAGTGGACACCCACATCCACGCTGCATCGTGTATGAACCAGAAGCACCTTCTGCGCTTTATTAAGAAGACGCTCAAAACACATGCTGATGAGGTAATTATAATCTATTAGCAAAAATGTTGAAATAGACAGTCATCGCTAATGTTCAAATCATTTTAATATTTGCTATAATTTCGTAAATGTCTGTATAGTAACCTTCCCCAACGACTAACTAAAATTCTAGCAGAGCTTTTATTTTTGCCATTTTTTTACCGTTTCTTGTAGGTTACACCACAATTTTAGATTAAAGTTCTAAGCAAGGCATGTTGAGCTTTTGTCCTCGCCTTTGAAAAGGCCCGGGTTTCTTCCTTTGAAATTAGCCCGTGAATTAAAAGCAATTTAAATGTTATCAAGTCTATAAAAGTCTTTTCTGAAGTCGCCGTTCTAATGCTTGTGACGTTTGCTCAGGTGGTGACCCTACACAAGGGCAGCCCGATGACGCTGAAGGCGGTGTTCCAGTCCATGAACCTCAGCACCTACGACCTCACCGTCGACATGCTGGATGTGCACGCGGTGAGTACTTTTACCCTCACCATGGAAAGTTATAGCTTAAAAATGAGCCTGTAAATGACTACTGGCAATAGGCCTTTCATTTAGGATATGGGCACAAGTCCTACCAGCTGTTATAGATACAGTAGCTGGTATAGATTTTGATATGTCGGACTAGGGCCAAACGACCATGATCAGGCCCTGAAGAAATTAATCACTTCTATTATAACAAGCTAATACCAACTTTATCTCAATATATCATTTTCAACAGTCAGTCTGATACATTGCTAGTGTATCTGACACAGATACATGACTCATCAGGCTTACGGATTTGTGGTTATGTTTATCCTATACCTTCTATTCACTTTTTAGAATTTAAGTTTCCATTTATCGGTTGACTAAAGTATCGATACTCATGAAGTGTTCGTTCCGCTGTTCGTTGAAGCTGAGGAAGTTCAATAACTTGTCCTTCAGATTAAAATCATTGTCAAATACTAATTCGGGAAACAAATAGGTAATTATTTTTGTTTCGATCACAATCATTAACTATTTCCTCTAATGCGCCATTTAGGACCGCAATACGTTCCATCGTTTCGACAAGTTCAACGCTAAGTACAACCCCATCGGCGAGAGCAGGCTGCGCGAGGTGTTCCTCAAGACAGACAACTATATGAACGGCAAGTACTTCGCCAGGATCATCAAGGTCAGTTTGAGTAACAGCTATATCTTATTTGCAATTGAGAATACATTATTTAATATAATGTATTCTCAATTGCAAATACAGGTTCAGAACTGAGTGAACATGAATGTGGTTCCTAGACACGTATAGATGACGTTGAATGTCAGTTAAAACTAATATTTGATTATAATTCAGCTAATTTTGTCAATACAAGTAGGAATTTACAACTAATGCAACTGATATCTTTCTTGACATTATTATGTTATGTGACTTCACTTGATTCCCAATTATATCATACAATATAAATTACAAGTTCCAACCTATATACGTGATCTTAATCATGATCTAACACATTCCTCATTTATAAATTTCCTTTTTTCCATTCAGGAAGTAGCATCAGATCTTGAAGAGAGCAAGTACCAGAACGCGGAGCTACGCCTGTCGATCTACGGCAAGAGCCCGAGCGAGTGGGCCAAGCTGGCCAAGTGGGCCATCCAGTACAACGTGTACTCCGACAACGTGCGCTGGCTCATACAGATCCCCAGGCTTTAGTGAGTATCCACCTGTGGGACAGTTCCTAAACGTCTGAATTTATTTTAGTTTTTTTGGTAAAATGATGCGTGATTCTTCAAACTAAATTGCATTGAAAAATAAACCAAACAACACAAATATAAAATTTTTGCATGTGACCGAAGTCGGATATACGTCATGTATGAAAAATTATCACTTTTTACAGACAATTGAGTTGAATCTTATTTCGAAAATACGCACCAACATCATGTCACGTGCTAAAAGAGAATTGACAAAATACCTACAAGGAGTAGCTCTTTTGTTAACAACCCTCAAGGATGATAAAATAATATAAGTTATATTGATGGAAACAGCTCACACTCACCTCCCACAGGGATCCTGATACCGGCCAATTATTCTGTACCCTAACAGACACATTTCTCTTTCAGCGATATCTTCAAATCAAACAAGCTGATGAACAACTTCCAGGAGATCCTCACCAACATCTTCCAGCCGCTGTTCGAGGTCACCCGCGACCCTAACAGCAACTACGAACTGCACAAGTTTCTTACTGTGAGTACTCCAAACACCTAATAAATTTCTGTCTTGTGTCCAAATTTGGTTCTCTTCAGTAGCAGCAAAGGTTTAATGTGTACATCTTGTTGAAATAGTTTCCTTCATTCTTTTCCTTTTATACAACGTTGATAAAAGCGAGAGGCATTAAATGAAACCACATATTCTGTATATCATTATAAGGCTACACAACAAAAATCAAATCAATGTAAGCAATAGTTTAGTCACAGGATATTTTTTTAGTTTTTTTTTAGTTTGAACATGCTGTATCTTCCTGATTAGGTGACTAAGTTTTATAGGCATAGTTATCTAGTTGGCTTCGGTTGGGTCCGAAACTAGTCGGGCTATCCCGATAAATACGCGTGAGTAAACCGTTATAACGTTTTAAGTATGAACCATCCTCACGAAAGTTATTATAAAAATATTGCTTACATTGATTTGATTTTTGTTGTGTAGCCTTATAATGATATACAGAATATGTGGTTTCATTTAATGCCTCTCGCTTTTATCAACGTTGTATGTAACTTATGTAATACACTCGCTCCGATTTGGACATCAAAGTGTCTGTTAGTATTTACTTCATAGCCAAGAGCGTGTTTGGATATTTGACCCAGGTTCCTTAACCAACTAATCAAAGAGAGTACAGGGTCGAAAACTATGAAAGAAAGGGAGTAGTGTTTCTCAGCCATAGCCAAAGATTTACGTAGTAAGTAGAGTTTTTAGTAGTACTTGTTCACGTTTGTTCCTCGTACCTCCAGCACGTGGTCGGCTTCGACAGCGTGGACGACGAGTCCAAGCCGGAGAACCCGATGCTGGACCCCGAGTCCAAGAGCCCCGAGGAGTGGGACGACGAGGAGAACCCTCCCTACGCGTACTACCTCTACTACATGTACGCCAACATGACCGTGCTCAACCACTTCCGGAAGTAAGTGCTACCAACATATCCTTGTCAAGATTTTCCTTCCGTCATTCGTTCATCGCGGTCTCAATTTTAAAAAGTTTGTTGGTAATATCAGCAGTCTTAAATTAGTTGTAATATTAGACATTTTTTTTTTTTTGGTTTACGTCTTTTTTTGTGAACCAATTTTTCTAATGTTTGCTCAGTTATCTTGCAATTTAGCTGCAAATATCTAAATTATAAAACGCGTTGTCCAGGGAACAAGGGTTGAACACGTTCGTGCTGCGCCCTCACTGCGGCGAGGCTGGTCCAGTGCAGCATCTGGTCTGCGGCTTCCTGCTGGCTGAGAACATCTCGCACGGACTGCTGCTCAGGAAGGTCAGATCAAATTTCAGGCATTTTAGCTTAATATATGCCAACCAAAATATACATTGTTATAGTGATCAATGTGAATAGATAAAGGGGAAGACGACGACCAAAGAAACGATTGATAGATTGTGTGAAAGATGATATGGATGCAAAGAGTGTGACTTCCGAGATGACGTCAGATAGGAACATGTGGAAGGAGAAGACATGCTGCGCCGGCACCAAATAATAATTGGGATAAGGGCAGGGGAATGATGATAGTGGCCTATCTTTACATTTCGTTCCAGATTTTCTGGATTCCTGATATTTTAGTACCAGTATTCTAATGTGCTTATTTTCCCAGGTGCCAGTCCTGCAGTACCTGTACTACTTAGCACAGATCTCCATCGCCATGTCCCCGCTGAGCAACAACTCTCTGTTCCTGAACTACCACCGCAACCCGCTGCCGGAGTTCCTCGCGCGCGGGCTCTGCATCACGCTCAGTACTGACGACCCGCTGCAGTTCCACTTCACCAAGGTAACTACTTAGCACAGATCTCCATCGCCATGTCCCCGCTGAGCAACAACTCTCTGTTCCTGAACTACCACCGCAACCCGCTGCCGGAGTTCCTCGCGCGCGGGCTCTGCATCACGCTCAGTACTGACGACCCGCTGCAGTTCCACTTCACCAAGGTAACTACTTAGCACAGATCTCCATCGCCATGTCCCCGCTGAGCAACAACTCTCTGTTCCTGAACTACCACCGCAACCCGCTGCCGGAGTTCCTCGCGCGCGGGCTCTGCATCACGCTCAGTACTGACGACCCGCTGCAGTTCCACTTCACCAAGGTAACTACTTAGCACAGATCTCCATCGCCATGTCCCCGCTGAGCAACAACTCTCTGTTCCTGAACTACCACCGCAACCCGCTGCCGGAGTTCCTCGCGCGCGGGCTCTGCATCACGCTCAGTACTGACGACCCGCTGCAGTTCCACTTCACCAAGGTAACTACTTAGCACAGATCTCCATCGCCATGTCCCCGCTGAGCAACAACTCTCTGTTCCTGAACTACCACCGCAACCCGCTGCCGGAGTTCCTCGCGCGCGGGCTCTGCATCACGCTCAGTACTGACGACCCGCTGCAGTTCCACTTCACCAAGGTAACTACTTAGCACAGATCTCCATCGCCATGTCCCCGCTGAGCAACAACTCTCTGTTCCTGAACTACCACCGCAACCCGCTGCCGGAGTTCCTCGCGCGCGGGCTCTGCATCACGCTCAGTACTGACGACCCGCTGCAGTTCCACTTCACCAAGGTAACTACTTAGCACAGATCTCCATCGCCATGTCCCCGCTGAGCAACAACTCTCTGTTCCTGAACTACCACCGCAACCCGCTGCCGGAGTTCCTCGCGCGCGGGCTCTGCATCACGCTCAGTACTGACGACCCGCTGCAGTTCCACTTCACCAAGGTAACTACTTAGCACAGATCTCCATCGCCATGTCCCCGCTGAGCAACAACTCTCTGTTCCTGAACTACCACCGCAACCCGCTGCCGGAGTTCCTCGCGCGCGGGCTCTGCATCACGCTCAGTACTGACGACCCGCTGCAGTTCCACTTCACCAAGGTAACTACTTAGCACAGATCTCCATCGCCATGTCCCCGCTGAGCAACAACTCTCTGTTCCTGAACTACCACCGCAACCCGCTGCCGGAGTTCCTCGCGCGCGGGCTCTGCATCACGCTCAGTACTGACGACCCGCTGCAGTTCCACTTCACCAAGGTATTATGACAGCTTGACAGTTAATTTTAGACGGTCACAGTCCACCCGTGACCACGGTCGGTGCAACTCGATCAAAACGTCGGGAGTAAAGAAATATCGTTCTATATCGCGAATAAGACCCGTTTGTCGTCTAAAATTATGTGTACAAGTCGCGAAAGTTTAAAATCGTTAGCTTGACAGTTCTTGATTCCGATAATCATGATTCTATGAATTGTGCATACTTATTATTAAGTACCTATAATTTTTATTTTTATAGTTTTAAAAGAGTAACTTATGGAGTTTCTTGCCGGTTCTTCTCCATAAGGATGACATTTTGGAACCGCGACCACGGTCGGTGCAACTCGACCGAAACGTCGGGAGAAGAGAAATATCGAATTATATCGCGAATAAGTCCCGTTTGTCGTCTAATATATCCGCGAAACTAAAATCAGAAACGTTTTGAAAAAAAAAACTCGAAATAAAATCCTTAAAAGTATATAAAACTACAGATTCTGATACTATTATTCCTTCTGCAGGAGCCGCTGATGGAAGAGTACAGCATCGCAGCGCAGGTGTGGAAGCTGAGCTCGTGCGACATGTGCGAGCTGGCCAGGAACTCCGTGCTCATGTCCGGGTTCCCGCACGAGGTGAGGGGCTATGTGTAGCTCATAAGTAAGGGGTGATAGGTGGATTCCAAGAGTTAGGTGGCGAAATAAAGGAACTGATATATCTTGATGGGCTTCTTAAAAAAGCTGTTCATTTCCATACACAAATACAAAATTGTTAAAAAAACCCTGCCATTTCCTCTCATTTTAAAATGATTGGGTGGTCCAATAATTTGGATGGCCGGATAAATTGGATGGAGTGTTTATTGAACGCTGTGATAGCCTAGTGATATGACCGTAGGACTACCAAGTCGAGTTCGATCCCCACGGCCCTCACCGAATTTTCAAATATTGCGTGTGGTTAAAAAATAAATATCACAGCTTCCGTGTTTCGGAAGGCACGTAAAAATGTGGGTCCTGCGCCTGATCTCTCTCCGGTCGTGTCGGATTACCGTCCCATCGGGCTATGAGAGTAAAGGAATAGAGAGTGCGCCTGTGTCTGCGCACACGCTTACTCTATAATATGTCCCGCGTAGCTGGCTGGTGTCATAGTAAAACTAGCCGTCGTGGCCGAAATCGGTCCGGACATATTATTATTGTGTCCATTGGATGGTTGGATAACTGCTGCAATCTCCCTCCAGATGAAGCAGTACTGGCTGGGCCCGAACTACATGAAGGAGGGCGTGGCCGGCAACGACATCACGCGCACCAACGTGCCCGACATCCGCATCTCCTTCCGACACGAGACGCTGCTCGACGAACTCACCAACATCTTCAAGGTAACATACACAACAACCATATAAAGGAATACTTTAGGATATATCTGTCTTGAATTCTGTCTACTATGAATTGTTTTGCTTCAGGTACAATAAATAAGATTTCTACATAGTAGGTAACATTTGTAACCGTAGTATAGATGAAAACATAAATCCATTTGCGAGGGTTATTGATACGATCTTTATTAATTCACATCGATTTCTGTATGTGTGAAAAGGACAGTGCAAATAGTAGGTATATCATACAGCTATTTTTTTGTGATAAATTATATCAGTCCCAAATTATGCATACATAATATGTATGTAGGTACGTGGTTTAGGTACACGTTGTGCACCACACTTATACAATTTTAAAGTTACAGATTTTCACACTTTTTGTGCTCGTCTCCCATAACAGTTGTGTCTTTATCATATTGTCTATGTTGTAAATGTTTGGCTAATCGACTTGTCCTTTGTACAAATGTGTCTTGTCTAACCATCAAATTAACTCATTAATGAAAAGAATTCTTATAGAGCTTTAAAAGAGTTGTTGAACATAATTAGATGTACGAATTACCGGAAGGATAAGTTACAACACGACTTTTTGTAATGAATTTATTGACTGTCATTTCCATAGTCCTTATAGTCTATTGAAAATGCTTAAATGTATGGAAATTACATTTTTCCCTTCGACAAGTCACGTGGCTTAAAACTGTCAATACTGTCATTTTCATACTCTCAAGTGTTTTCGACGCTACCGATTGTAAAAATGTCACTTTTCTAGAGGCTTTGTACATCTGAATATGTTTGTAACTCCTGTTACTAACTGTAGATTTTCTCATATTAATCAGTAGTAGACATTTTAATAATACAAATGTAATTTCAGGACGGTATGTCGGCTCGGCGATAAACATCCACAATCACGACAGTGGATGCTGGCAACATTAACGATATACTAACTTTTATATAACTAAAGTCAAGGTAGACTGTATATTAATCAATAAATTTTATTATAAAATACGTAAAACTGGGCTGTTGTGCCTCAAATAAAAAAATATTATAAGGATAGCTCCTACTACCCCTTGTGATAAATAAGAAAAAATGAAAGATTGAAAGTGCCATTTCATTGTTATAATGAAGTACCGCTACTTTAATGATATATTAGAATATAAAGTGCTTTGAATGTGGATGATGAACTGTTAAGCTTTTAAGGTAGAGTAATGCAGAAACATTTTTAAATATCTTCAGTAGCTAAGTACCCATGATGAGAGTTAATGAATGATTTAAAGCACTAAATGGTCTGGTGATGGATATTCCCCAATAAATCAAATCTTTTATAGTTTTAATTGATTAATATACTTAAGTAAATAGTTACTTAAACACTAAGAAGTTTTATATTTTTCATTTTAAGCAGAATATAGTTCTGCTGTTTATTTTCATTCAACTTTAATAAAATACATTTTTAGTACAGTTTAAGAATAAAAATGCATTTATTTGTACATTTTATACCATATTTGTAAAAATAACAACTCACGTTTTTGTTAAACACCATCCACATTCATTGTACATAACATTTTCAGATTTCCTTAGTGTTTAGAATTATTGTGATGCTTTTGTCGACTCTACTATTTTATATATCGCCGCAGCTCACGAAAATAATAACAGTCTTTTAAAATACCTTTTTAACCGACTTCAAGTAGAGAGTGGGGTTCTGTGTTTTATTGTATATATTTTTCTATTGTTACGTTGTTAAAGATTTATTTTTACTGTTCTTTTTTTATAAAGCTTCGAGTAAGCTACATTAAATTACGTCTTAATGAAATTAAATCAACAGAATTTGAAACGTAGTTTTAGATAGGTAGTTATTTTAAATATCAAGGTGAATTTACAGTTTTTACCCGTAGTTTTAATACAAAATCTTAATATTTCTATAGTATCTAAATAATGGATTTTAAATCATATAAAATATATAGCTTTTTATAAAACTTTATGGTATGAAGGGTACAGTCAGCAACAACAAGTTCAACTACCAAATAATTTCCATGTATAATATTTTTAGTGTACTTTTAGTTACCTATACCTATTAACTACAGTATAGTTTTGGTGGAAAGTATAAGATGTTTATAAGGATATGAAATGGTTTTGCTTTCTATAGCTTGGACTGATAAATCAAATAGAATTACATACATAGACATTCAATTTAAATCAATTAACACAGAGAGTATTTGTAACTGGCATTGTCGTTGCTGTCTGTACAAGCTTAGCTTAGTGAGCTGTGCGCTAGCTTCTCTGGTTGTACCGTCATAACATTGTGATCATAACTTGTTTATTTTTACTAAGACATATACTTACAAAACTATTACATAAATCAATTAAAAACAAGGAAATTTCAACCTTACTGCATTGACTTAAAGTCGATGGCTATATTATTGGGATTAACTTGAATTTAACTTCAAATGATCACATCTGAATAATTTTGTAAGTAAATGTTTAATTTTATTTTTTTTGTTGTAATAAATACTGGTTTATAATCATATCTTCTTAGAATCAATCTAATGAATAAATATTTGTTTATATTCCATAAACACAGTTTTTAGAATATACAACTATATTTTGAGGGTAGATGTGATTATATTCCCTGTGTTACGCATTTTGTGCTTGTCCAAATGGTACTGGGGTTTTGTTGCTTCTAGCTTGTAGTTTTTAAATATTCCTTACATTGAAGCTGATATAAAAATAATATTAAAATCAAAGACATTAAAACAATGTTCACAATACTTTCTGTCAACTTTCTTCGGCTAAAGCAAGATAATGATATTATTTTCTACAATCTAGTCTAAAAAGCCTAAAAAAAAACAGTACAGGTTGTAAAAATGCATAATCCCAGTATCGTCGAACAGCGCCATCTATATGTCGTACTTAACATTAACACAACTTGTGAAATAAGTTTAAAGGAATATTTATAAACCATATTATAATATATGTTATCATTGTTGAAAATAAAAAAAACGCTCATACCGACACTGTTTTCTTAATACTTCCTGCTACAACACTTATTTTTATAAAAAAAAAAACAAATTTAATTAAATCAACAAAGTTGGTTTGAACTCCACACACTATTTCTTTACTTTGGATTGGATTACAAGTATCAAAGAAATCTATTAGATAAGCATATACGTGAGAAAAAAAGAGCAGACTTACTGATTACTCACAAACCTCAGAAACTGTAACACCTACAGAATTTGGTAAATAGGTTTCATATAGAGCGTAGACATCCGATTAGAACGGATTTTACGACGATTTAATGGGGTAAAACGACTGCCGGGGCTGCGGGATGTTCGTGAGAGTTACCACCCGCCCGACACTCAAAGGGTTCCAGGAGGAACATAGTGGGTTTTAGTCAGTAAGTCTGACACTCCCTCCCGCTTCGCCCACAGCGCGCGGGGTCATTTGATGATTTCCCACGAAAAAAGGGGGTAAAACGAGGTTTGAAACTTCGTATGATAAAATCTTGCCCTATATCTTTGCGGGTGTAACTGCGTACAATATCTATTATCTAGTCTTTTTATAAAAATCCATGAATATCTAGAGTTCTAGACTGCCTTACTGACTTGATTTCTAACTTATAAAATGTTTGTCTATAGCTAAAGCTATGTGGCACACCCCTCTTCTTATAAGGTACTACACAGCGTGAGTGTGTGTGTGTGTGTAACATGTCTATGTGCAGGAGAACCTGCATGTGTGTTGTCCTAACTTCACAACTAACGAAATAACAAGTGTTTGGAATGTAAGAGTATTAAAAGTTATCCTTTCGCGTCTTGTAAACATATTTTGACAACAAACGGGTCTTATTCGCTATGTAATTCGAAAAGTCACAGGTGGACTGAATCAGTCTACCTGTGACCACGGTCAGTGCAGCTCGGCCGAAACGTAGGGAGAAAAGAAGTATCGAATTACATCGCGAATAAAACCTATTTACTGTCTAAAATATGTAACAGTATTTAAAATTCATTTGAATTGACGGTATCACCACACCTCACAGCAAGATTGGTAGCAAATGTGAGGAAATATTACTTTAAAATGTGGTGGAAGTGTCTCTAACAGGTACCTATTGTATGTACAGTAACAGACTCCCAACCATCATTCATTCAAACTTCAGTAAATTAACTAGTTCTACTAAACATAATTGAATTTACTGTCGATTTAATATTTCCTACTAAAATAAACTATTTCCTCTTCGTTTCTACTTACAATCATATCATAATAATTCATAAATTATCGCACGATTTGATAAGTCCATCAGTGCATCCTCGATTACAAACGAAATGTCCTCAATTTGTATTTGTCTGCATTTTGACTTTACCTATAATTTGTATCAAGTGAGAAATGATTATGATATGATAAAGGCCTTCCTTATATTCTGCATATTGTGGCTCGGTAAGTACAACGTGATTAAAACATTAAGGAAATAAAATTGAGTATTTAATAAAGTAATCGATAGTTTTCGCTTTCATTTTAGACTGTGTTTTTCGAAAAATCCTACATTTGAAATACTGATTCTGCTGCGCAAGACTATCTAAGAAAGTTACCTTATCTGTATCTACCGAAAAAATATAATTGATCAAACAAACTAAGTTCAGATCTAGCAGAACAATATTTTTGAGAATCGAATTTATAGGTTTCCAAACGATGGTAGATAGATACCCTTGAACAGAGGCTGTATTTTAAATATGCCTTAATTTCCGCGCCATATCAATTCATTTTTGTTCACATCTTCATGTTTAATACTCTAAGCAATGTTTCTAATAAGTTTTTCTTATGTTTCCCCCAACAGGCCCAGTTTGCTCTCCCCACGATCCCGACGACGCTGGGTGACGCGGACGGGGCGCCCCCTATACCAAACTTTGCGGCCCCCATCGTCAGCCTCAAGCGGCCTTCACTTGTCTAGAAGTTAACAAACTAATAACTATAATATAAACATGTAAACAGAACAAAATATGTAATCAAGTAGTTAAACTAACTCTTACGTTAACTCTTTTAGGTTATGTAACATGTAGGTACTTTTTATTACTCTATCCACATATTCTGTTAAGAATTTTAAATACGTATTTACTTCTAAATTATAGTCTAAGATTTAAGCCGTTGTCATGTGTACCATTGGCAATGCTATCAAGTTCGTACTTAGATATTATTTCAGCCGAAATTCGTAGGTATTATTGTAATATACGAGTACGTAAGCACTTAATACGCAAAGTACTAAAGAGTTTGTTGGCTTAGATAAAGTAAGTCTTGTATAATTTTGCGATTCAAGTCGTTATTCTTCAGTTAAGTACCTAGTTTTAGATAATTTCTGCTGTTTTGTTAAAACGTATGCTAATAAATATACCTACATTTACTTAATATCGAATCTTTTATTTTGTATATACCTAACTACTGTTACATATTTATAAGATCCAAGGAGTGGCTCGGTTTCTTTTTAAGGAAATGGCTTTTAGACAATGACCACTGTCAATTTTAATTGATTTGACAATAACTCATGTGATGAACGGCCGTTGAGCGTAAAATGCAGTCACACTTGACCGTGAGGTTTGTATTTAGGTAAAATATTGAGGTCGTCGATTGGAGTCATCAAAACCAAAAAAAACATATTTTAAATAGCCTTCTCGGGCATTTAAGAAAAGTTACAATAACCCGGTTCTAAAATGTCATGAAATTAAATTCCTATGGAGAATTGGCAAGACATTTATGGAGTAATAAGATAAGTAAGTATATACCTAGATACTATTAAAAAAAAATGAAAATAACAAAAATTATGTAGGTATCTACATAATTATAGTATGCAACAAAAACGCGAGTTGAAAATACCAAATAGAGAAAAAATATATAAAATCGTGGAAATTTAGACAAGCAAAATCAAATTAATTTTGTAGATCGCCATTCAGTGCACATATGCACTGGAATGTAATACCTAGAATTTAGTCGCATGGGTCCAAACGACCCATAAATATAAATGAACCAGCCTATATACGTCCCAGTGCTGGGAACAGGTCTTATCCCATATAGGGAAGGTTTGAGCATTGATCACCACGCTAGATTACTTGGTGATTTCAGATTCCGATATTTGGAATCCAGGTTTCCTCACGATGTTTTTCCTTCACCAAAACGACTCATACCGCCTTAAAATTTCTGTAGTGATCAAACACCGTGTAGCTACGAGGCGTGTAGATAGCTTGGCTACAGATGTGTTATGGCTGAGTCTTTTACACCCATGCGTGCATTCATGGGCGTACGACGGTCAACTAGTAGATAACTTATACATACGTTTACTTTAGAAATTATAAATTTACCGCACAACTATTTATTAAACACTAGCTGATCCAGCAGACTTCGTACTGCCCCAATTGATAAATAAAAGACCTAAAATTGTCTCTAAATTTTATTTAGAAAACCTAGTTACCTACATGGGAAAAAGAATAGGACTGTTTTTAGGGTTTGTCCGGCAATTACTTTTTCGATATTTCTCTCACCTTTTAAACCGTCCCTAGACCTCCACGATACCACGAGACCAAGATAAGATAAATCCGTTCAGCCGTTTTCGAGTTTTATCGAGACTAATGAGCACCAATTGATTTTTATACAGTATGTATATTTGAACGATGGACTTATTCAAACCACCAATAGTTTATGCATAGACTTCACCAATAAACGTATAAACAATAAAAAAACCCTGATTAATGACGAACAAAATCGTTCCAAAAAAGTCCTAATAACTTCGCAACGTTTTAACACCCTCGCGCTTATCGAACATATGCGCGGTCAATGACCGACGTCGACGTAGGTATGAATGCATTTCACTGCGCGGCACTCGTCGTCGACATCACAAGGGGCGCGGGGGGGCTTGCGCGCTCGCTGCCTTAGCGGCGGCACGTGTTTGGCGCGCGATATTAGGCATTTTTGCGCTCTGTGTTCATAAATACTGTATTTTATCGGATAGTTATATGAAAAATTAAGGTCATAGTTTTTTTACATATTTGGGACGAGAATCGAATACTGACCACCATCCTTCAATAAGTCCGTCGTTCAAATATACATGCTGTATACACACTAGCTGGCCAGGCAGACTTCGTACTGCCCCAATCAATAAATAAAAGACCTAATTTTTTCTTACCTTTTAAACCTTCCCTAGACCACGAACAATTCAAGACCAAGATGAGATAAATCCGTTCAGCCGTTCTCGAGCTTTAGCGAGACTAACGAACAGCAATTGATTTTTATTATAAAGATAGAAGAAGATAGAAGATATAGATAGACAATGTCGTATTCGTATATCTTCTGGAAGAAAGTACAAAAGTAAGTTATAAAAATATATTAGCCTTTCATAATTTAATTTTGATACAGGAACGTCTCCCATTTATGATAGAATTCTTGTTAGGAAAAAGTAATGAAAACTTTTTCGATGAAATCAGTTACATACTTTTTTGATATACAACACATTAAAAACTATAATAACCTTTATAGGTTATAGATACATCAACATGGCATTCTGACTGACGTCTCGTGGAGACGTGACGAGTGCCGCGAAAATGGGATAAATTATTTATTTTATGTTGTGCAAAAATACCGGACGCAAAGATGCACTCACGTCCATCCCGGCACAGCGGAGAGGTTTCCTCCAAGCCACTCTTTATGTCTTCATCTCCCAAAGAGTACAAGAAATGGACGAAACCACATCCACCGCATCAACCACATCAAGCGCATCAAGCACATCAGCCACATGTTACGCATCAAGTGCATCACCCGCACCTTGCGCCTCAGCCGCATCAAGCGCACCCAGCGCACCAGCCACACCAGCCACATCAGTCACATCAGCCACACTCGCCACATTCAGCGCATCAGTAAGTACTGAAGACCTGTAGGCACCTAAAACCCCTTATTCCAACTCTTCCACTTGTTTGTAGACCACTTCGTTATGCTACGAAAATGATCCAAGAAATGGAAAAAAGTTTTGTCTTTAAATTATATCCGAATAATAGTTCACTAACCAGTATGGTGTGAAACTAATAAAAAAGTCATATCTGTATGTAGGTTTTAAATAAAATTAATTTATCTATCAATTCCTATTCTAGACGGCCTAGCCTTTCATTTGACACTATACTTAGTTTAGTACTTTCAATGGCCATTAAATACGATAGAGGAGTGTATAATGTGCACCTGTAAGAGTACATAATGAGTAATGATGGCAGTGAGAGAGCGAGCACGTCGCACGTCACCAAGGGGCGTGTGGTGACGCACGACACGCGGCAGAGCTCGCCGGGCGACGTCTCGCGCCCCACCGAGGACTTGCGCTTCCCGAGGGTCTCCTTCACCGGGATACATGTCACGGGGGTGAGTACCAGCCACCAGGCGTCTGTCCACCAAACCGGAGAGACAATGAGTAGCGGAGAGGTATGAGCTACGTGTGTATGTAGGAGCTGCTAGTAGGTAAGTGCTATCTACGACAGGAAAACGCCTTGGTATTACAAAATTTATATCCATCACAACACACAGCACCGCTGGGCCACATCACTTGATAGCTCGCATTACTAAATTCTTCACTCCGAATCTCTTCATTCTACAAAAGTTAAGTTAAAATATGTGGAAATATCTTTGGTTTCTTGTAACACATTTCAACTATTCCCCGGTACTGACTGCTTTGGTGCATACGCTTTAAACGTGAAAATATCAAAATTTAAATAACTCCTACTAGGTACTTATGTCATAAATTGTAAGTATGAGTCCCTGATGTCGAACGCATATTTGTTGAATTGTTTCGAAAAAATAAGGATTTTTAACAACTGTATGCACACAAATAACAACAAACTCGTACTTACTCATAAACCACTACGTTCATGTTTCACAACCTTATTTACTTATTTTGTAGATATAATTTCTAGACGAGTGTAGGCTAATTCCGCTACTCCGGCGATGTGCAGGTGCCCCTTGAGGACCTGATCCGCTCGGCCAAGCTGCTGCTGGACGCGCTGACCTTCCGCCAGCACTACATGCACATGTCTAGCCAGAGCTTCTCGCCGATGCTGGACATGTTTCTCAGCAAACAGAAGAAGCGCGAGAAGTATTCCTCTTACAAGCTAGCCACCGTCGACTACACAGATCCCTCTATCGTCAATTTGGACAGTAAGTCATATTTGCTTACTTAACAGATGAAGCTATTTTTACATCGTTAGTAAATGATTGAAAGAGAAAAAAATGTTTTTCTTCGATACATGTTTAGGCCACGCGCAAAAATTTAGTTTCGAAAGGATTATATTTTAAAGCTTATTTGAAGTAACTAAAGGGACCATTGATATATCCATTTTATTTTGGCAGTTTAATTATTGCAACTTCGATCAAGTAGAAGAAGTCATCTTTCCTTAAAAGATTGAACTTGTTGTTATTTAAAAAGACATTTAATACCAAATTTCTGGGATCCAGATGAGTTGGCGGATCGTTACATGAAGCTGACGACGTGCTCCTCGGACGAGCTGCTGCGCCCCACGCCGCATCTCAACGATAGCCCCCGGCAGTCCCTCAGCAGGTGTAAGTCTCCCTCCCTTCTCCCTCCAATTTACTGCGGCCACAAATTTTAAAAATATTTATTCTTATTGTTAAACTAGCAATGCCCCGCGGTTTCACTCGCGTTAAAAGTCTAACGCTTAATGTGTTTCGATAAAGCGCAAAACACTCGAACTTTTTTTCGTCACTGTATGTATCCTACAAACAACAACGAACAATTTAAACTACAAATACAATGAAAACAACGAAAATTGTGCAACGAAAGTACAAAGTGAAAAATCAAACTATTTTATTGCGGGGTATAACACCTCGGTACGCGCGATCGCAAGTCCCGTCGTGGTACCTCGTCCCGCGCCCCTCACTGCAACTCGCCTCGAGAGTCGCGTGCCGTGTGCAAAAATATAAAAAATATTCGTGCGTACTTTTTAATTTCACGATATATCAGAAACTATTCATCCGATTTATAAACTGTAAAAGACAAATATTATCTCCATGATATGACCTTTTTTTTAAAGTAAGTTTTAGACGTAAGAATTAATATGGTAGTACTAAAATCATGCTCAGAAAACATGTCTTATTTTTCTTTATCTGTTTAGCCTCATTATGGATTTCCCCTAAAAGATAGATATAGGACATCGCGAACTTTTTTGTAGGTCTATTGGAGCCCTACATTTTTATAGTACATAGTATTCATACATACTTGAGTATTTCGGGAGCGTACGCGATAAAAGTGATTTAGCGGTAATTTTTTTTCCGACTTACTTGACTAATATCCTTATTTGAAGATAACCGGGAGAAGTAGGGTGATTTCATATAGCCCATGGCAATTCGGAATGATGTAGCTTTCTAACAGTGAAAGAATTTTTAAAATCGGTTCAGTAGTTTTGAAGATTAGCACCGACAAACATACAAATATACAAACTTACAAACTCACAAACGCTTATGTACCTCTTTATAATATTAGTCTAGATAACATTTTCATAGCAGGAGTAGCTTTTTATATTTAATTTGGTTTACTATAAAAAAAACGAAAAATTAAAAAGGTTTCTGGTTAAGAGGATGCTACATAAATTCTTCTCATTATTGTTTTTTTTTTTTTCAATAATTTTCGGAGTGACTTCTATATTATAATCGGTAAACAATTTCAATACTTTACAAAACGGTCTCAATGTTTTTCCTTAGAAACATGTTTTTTTGTGTGCTCTTAGCCAAGATTTTTAGTATTTTTTTAATTATCGGTTTGCCATGACATTGTTTTCGTCTCATTTCTTTTGGACTCGTGCTATGCTACTAACTTCTGAGAATCATGTTTCGTTTTCTTGCAAATACTGACGAAGCCGTACAACTACAGTCCTAAATGAGATAACTTGTCTCATTTTAGGACTGTAGTTGTACGGATGATATGTCTTTTGTCATTTTATATAAAAAAAATGGCAGTCCATCTCTCAATTTGATGCGGTAATGGCTGTATTGCTAAAGGAAAAAAAAATAATTAAAAAGGTAATTCATTAAATAAGGACGTGCGTGATGATTTATTAAATATTGCATTGTCACGCGGAAGACGATGCATGGCGGTTCGGGATTAAAGATATTACCTAAAATAAATTTCTGTTGTCAGCGTTTTCATGCCGGGGCACTCCGCTCAAGTCAGCCGACGCATTGCGAGGCGTCGCCGAGAGCGACGAGGAACTGCCGACCATTGCTGGTGAGAGTGCGCTTCGACAAATATCGCTACTTACAAATTAACTTTAACACTTAAATGAGGCCATTTAGCAGCTAGCACTATCCAAATGTGTATTTCAATGGTGAAAATTATCCATCTTCCAATTGCTTTTAACTGAACACCTTGTACCTAGTCAAAGTTAGTTCATCTAAAATTTTCTCCTTTTCTTTTTTGAGACGGTGTCATGTATTTGGACCCGTGGGCGTGCCCGAACCCGCCGGACAAGCACTACCGGATCATGTGGCACGAGGGCGTGATGTTCATCTACCGCAACCAGAGCGACTTGGAAGGGTCGCACCCCTTGCCCTACGAGTTCGTCGCCTTCAAGCAGTTTGTCGAGGATCTCGACCATCTCCAGACCATGATCGCCGATGGACCACTGTGAGTTGTACTGAAAAGTTTAGTCGAAAGCCCAGATGACTTCTTTGCCTCTCGCTTCTCAAACATGCTCTATTTTCGTGGACAACTTTTTGCTTGATCGTACGAAGTCAGGATAAGACATAGATTTCCGATTGGTGTCGCGTCGAACTTTGATGAGTATTCAAGTTGATTACAGATTAGTAAATAGTAATACAATTCGCTGATGCTAAAATGTTCCCGCATGGATGATTAAAGGCCACAGTAACTAATAACATCTCCCAATTCATCATTCATCATCATCATTCCCCTGCCCTTATCCCAATTATTATGATTTGGGGTCGGCGCAACACGTCTTCTAGACGTGTTGCTTAAAGTTTTGGCTATGGTTTTATAGTCGGCCGCCTGCCTGACACTAACCCTCTTTGGGAATGCGATTGTTGGTTGTTTACCCGCCACCATTCGGGTGACCCAAGGTGCTTGGTACAGTGCACTGGGTCTTAAGGTCCATTAGTCGCCTTTTACGACACCCAGTGGAGGATATGGGGTGGTGCTATTTTTTATATCCGGACACCACACGGATCTCTCTCCCAATTGTCCGCGCAAATGTTTTTGATATTTTACTAATCGACATCAGAATTTTAGATACTTTTCTCTAAAGAGCATTGTATTACGCCTTGCAGTAGATCGTTTTGTTTCCGGCGGCTGTCGTATCTGTCATCGAAGTTCAAGATGCACATGCTGCTGAGTGAGCTTCACGAGCTGGCGCTGCAGAAGGCCGTGCCGCACAGGGACTTCTATAACGTCAAGTGAGGACTTTGATATCATTATGGCAAGAATGCTAACTCTGATAAGCGTGGTATATACACCATATAATTAGGTAATTTAATTGGTGGTATAACTATCGGATATCTTAAATTTATTCTTGACTAGGAAAGTGGACACTCACATCCACGCCGCCTCCTGCATGAACCAGAAGCACCTGCTGCGCTACATCAAGCGCACGCTGCGCGCGCACGCGGACGAGGTGGTGGCCCTGCACGACGGCATCCCTCAGACCCTCAGGACCGTCTTTGAAGACATGCAGCTGGAAGCCTACGATCTAAATGTGGATATTTTGGATGTCCATGCGGTGAGGCTGAATTATCAATTATTTTTTACTTGCGACCTACTCCAGCGTCGTACGAGTGCAATTCTGATGTAGGTATTATAGTATTTTAAACCTTTCTTTGGAAACATAAAAAATACATTAAAATGCATTGCGTAGTTTTAAACATTTAAAAATACAGAATGGACAGGCGCAGGAAGCTACTTTCTTTTATACTATTGTTAGAGGAAAAATACGGCAGCCTATAAAAGGAGGACGCTTGACAGTGCGCGTCATTATTTTTCATCGGCCGGCAAGTCAAGAAGCTCTGCCCGAATTTCGAATTGCTGTCATTTCTGTTATTTTCAAATATAAAATTATTTAATTGTTTGGTATTTAATTTCAATTTGTAACATCAGAAGTGGGATTCGAAGGCTGAAAAGCCGTTGAACGCCCTATATTTCTGGTCTTGCAAAGGGAAATTTGAAATTCGTAGCTAATCTTTAACGTTGCCTGGTTATTTAATATTCGGGTGGAGTTTTTCGTACGCACGATGCCTGCCAACAACGATCGCAGCAAACGAAAGCGCCGTGGGTGCGCACCCCTTCACCCAACCCGATGGAAGAGATCTTGAGGAGGCTGCGCGTGGTAAGGACGCCGACGCCGAGCCTGGACACCACCAACATGGGTTCAACGCAGTCTGAAAATGTTACAAATTGAAATTAAATACCAAACAACCAAAGAATTTTAATATTTGAAAATAATCATTGACAGAAATGACAGAGATTCGAAATTCGGGCAGAGCTTCTTGACTTGCCGGCCGATGAAAAATAATGACGCGCACTGTCAAGCGTCCTCCTTTTATAGGCTGCCGTATTTTTCCTCTAACACGGCCTCTGCGTGCTCGAAGCCCTCAGCAGGAACTCGAGGATGGTCCAGCAACACCCTCGGCGTCCAACGGTTGCTCGACGCCATCATCATCTAACTAATCTAATCGGTTTCTGTGAAGAAACACACAGTCTAAGAAACATGCTCATTTACATTGTAAACAGTGGGGTTTTAATTCATATAGTGCATAAAAGCATCTAACAACACGAACGACTGACAAATGAACGACTGACGAATGACAAACATCTAACAACACGAACGACTGACAAATCGGACGGCTGGATTTACACAGGTCTGTTGTCGGTTGCGCCACGACTTACCCCGATACCACCAGTGTCAGGGTCACCCCAATACCTTGGCGCACCGGATTTACATGGGTCTGTTCCACTGAACACTACACACAACACACTCAAGACACTTAGCATCGCTAAGATCAATAAGCCCACATGGCTTGACTGGTACATAATCCCGTGTACAAGTACATAAGCTTAGCAAAACAACCATAAAGCAAATTGTACAAACACCTTCGAAAAAAGCAGCACAAGTATCGGGTGTCCATTCACCCTTCCACAAGACCAAGAAATTGGCGGACCTGTTTGACATTACTGGGTCGAAGTGATTTAACTAATGCATCAATCTTATAACTACTCGGCCTAACCTGACCATCTTTTTTTTTTCAACTTCATCACACCACGTGTCGAAATCATGAACACTCGGATCAAAATCAGAGACAAAATATCGGTTGGATCTGACCTGAGCACAGTTGATAGCGGTCAAAAGACGCTCTGCAGCGTTCGTCACCACGTTTTCAGACTGCGTTGAACCCATGTTGGTGGTGTCCAGGCTCGGCGTCGGCGTCCTTGCAGAGCGTCTTTTGACCGCTATCAACTGTGCTCAGGTCAGATCCAACCGATATTTTGTCTCTGATTTTGATCCGAGTGTTCATGATTTCGACACGTGGTGTGATGAAGTTGAAAAAAAAAAGATGGTCAGGTTAGGCCGAGTAGTTATAAGATTGATGCATTAGTTAAATCACCTCAACCCAGTAATGTCAAACAGGTCCGCCAATTTCTTGGTCTTGTGGAAGGGTGAATGGACACCCGATACTTGTGCTGCTTTTTTCGAAGGTGTTTGTACAATTTGCTTTATGGTTGTTTTGCTAAGCTTATGTACTTGTACACGGGATTATGTACCAGTCAAGCCATGTGGGCTTATTGATCTTAGCGATGCTAAGTGTCTTGAGTGTGTTGTGTGTAGTGTTCAGTGGAACAGACCCATGTAAATCCGGTGCGCCAAGGTATTGGGGTGACCCTGACACTGGTGGTATCGGGGTGAGTCGTGGCGCAACCGACAACAGACCTGTGTAAATCCAGCCGTCAATAGGATTTGTCAGTCGTTCGTGTTGTTAGATGTTTGTCATTCGTCAGTCGTTCATTTGTCAGTCGTTCGTGTTGTTAGATGCTTTTATGCACTATATGAATTAAAACCCCACTGTTTACAATGTAAATGAGCATGTTTCTTAGACTGTGTGTTTCTTCACAGAAACCGATTAGATTAGTTAGATGATGATGGCGTCGAGCAACCGTTGGACGCCGAGGGTGTTGCTGGACCATCCTCGAGTTCCTGCTGAGGGCTTCGAGCACGCAGCCCCGTCAGGAGAGGCCGTGTTAGAGGAAAAATACGGCAGCCTATAAAAGGAGGACGCTTGACAGTGCGCGTCATTATTTTTCATCGGCCGGCAAGTCAAGAAGCTCTGCCCGAATTTCGAATTGCTGTCATTTCTGTTATTTTCAAATATAAAATTATTTAATTGTTTGGTATTTAATTTCAATTTGTAACACTATGTATTTTCTATATTTATAGCCTATTTGGTTCAAGGTTTGGGCACACGTCTACTTTAGATTTTCTTTTATAATAATATACTAAATCATTTATTTTCAGGCATCTTTGGCCCACAGATGTATAGCTTACAGACTAGCATAAATACAGTTAACACTCACCATTGATTCCTTCAGGACCGCAACACGTTCCATCGCTTCGATAGGTTCAACGCAAAGTACAACCCTGTCGGTGAAAGCACTCTGAGGGAAGTGTTCCTCAAGACTGACAACTATATGAACGGGAAGTACTTCGCTGGTATACTAAAGGTTACAACTCTTTCATTTATTTCCTCTTCCTGCCTTTAGTTCGATTAATTTGTTGTCGCCGCTGCAAAGGTATACTTCTGTAATAAATTGTATTATAATAACAAATGAATAAGTTCTTTAATATCTTACCTTATATCAGGATACTATCACTTAGGCCTTAAGGCGACAAGGTTCCTGTCTGTTCGTAATTTGCTTGGATTATTTGAATCATTGTATTGATAGGAGGTGATGGCAGATCTCCAGGAGAATAGATACACGTATGCGGAGCCTCGAATCTCTATCTACTGCAAGCGGCAGAGCGAGTGGAACAAGCTGGCCTCGTGGGCGCTGCGCCACGACGTGCACTCGCCGCACATCCGCTGGCTTGTGCAAGTACCCAGGCTTTAGTAAGTCTCACCAAAATAACAATTTACAAACAATTGAAGTTCGCAAAATACAAGCATATTCAACAAAATATAGCTACAAGAACCGCTGTCCTTATGTAAATTTGTTTGAATAAAGTTTATCCTCTTCTGGTCTTTACGCCATAAAATTGCTGCTTTTTCTTCAGTGATATCTACCGCTTCAAGAAGCTGTTGAAGAACTTCCAGGAGTTCCTGACGAACCTGTTTGAGCCGCTATTCCTGGTCTCCATTAACCCCAGCTCCAATCCTGATCTGCATAAATTCCTCACGGTAAGCCTTTGTCATATCAAACATTAAAAAATACTCAGTTACTTAGGCTTGCCTTAAAATTTGTAGGGAATCTGTTAATTCTCAATCAAATCTGAATTGCAGCCAAATATCTATTTTTCAGCACGTGATCGGTTTCGACAGCGTGGACGACGAGTCGAAGCCGGAGAACCCCATCCTGGTGGACAACATGAAGACTCCAGAGAAGTGGGACGACGAGGAGAACCCCCCCTACGCGTACTACCTCTACTACATGTACGCCAACATGACCGTGCTCAACCATATCAGAAAGTGAGTGGATCTTTGTAATTTTTCACACAGCATTGAGCTACACTGATATTTAAAAGGTATAACGGTTTACTCGCGCGTACGTAATGTCAGTAAAAACGGTTTAATTATACGTGTATAACGTATAATTAAACCCTTTTAAGTATGAATCATCCTCACGAAAGTTATTAGAAAAATACAGTGAAATTCCTAGATTTTTGTTACCTACGCACAAGAAGCTTATTTATGTAAGTACTATATTAAAAATGTTCAAAACATAGTCCAAGACTAATAAATTCGTCCATATTATCGTGTTATACTATTCAAAACTGAAAGCAGCAGGTGCCTGACTCTCCCCTTGTTACAGAGAACAAGGCTTGAACACGTTCGTGCTCCGGCCGCATTGCGGCGAGGCCGGCCCGCCCATGCACCTCAGCGCCGGCTTCCTGCTCGCCGAGAATATTTCTCACGGGCTCATGCTACGAAAGGTAGAGTTTAAATAATCTTTAGGCTTCGCTAATAAATATCCTTTCTGGTTTAGGCAGATATCGACCACAAGATTTTCCGTGTTCTCCTTTTTTCTAGTTTCAGCCTGTGTGATTTTTAGTCATCATTTGTAATTTTACCTGGACAAAATATTTTTTAGGATCCAGTAGACTTCAAAAAGTTAATTCTTCAATATCTATTTGGTTCAGGTACAAATGCAAGGACTCAAAGAATTAGTACTAGCCCACCACACATGCCCGTCATTGCAACTCCTGTAAGCCAGGATCTACAATGAGACCAACGAATACCACCGAAACAGTGAAGCTCGGTGTGTCCCAGGGAAAATGATTGACTGTCTTGGAACCCGCAACGAAATTAATCAGAAATAGTAAAAAAGGAGGAGTAGAAAAAATTTATGTTCCACTTTCAAAGAATTAGTAGTTGCCAATTGGTGATCAATTTTGGGAACCTTGGAGACTTGTCCCAGTTTTCTTCCATTCCTACATAAGTGTGTGTTGGTCCGTGTCGCAGGTCCCGGTGCTGCAGTACATGTACTACCTGGCGCAGATCTTCATCGCGATGTCGCCGCTGAGCAACAACTCGCTGTTCCTGCGCTACCACCGCAACCCGCTGCCGGACTTCTTCGAGCGCGGGCTGCGCGTCACGCTCAGTACTGACGACCCTCTGCAGTTTCATTACACTAAGGCTGGTGTTATTTGTGAACTGAATAAGCAATGCATTACAATATAAGAGTTTATTTTAACCTCATAACATCTCCCTCCGTCACTAAGTTCCTGTAATTTCATTGAATTTCTTTTGTTCTTTTGGATATTTTTCAGCAACAAATACTAATCGGCTACATAAACTAGTTGGAAGAGAAATCTTAATCTCTTGGGTAGCTAAATAAATTATCAGCTACGTCTTATGGTCTAGAATCCATAGGTAGTGCTACGTTCAGAGTTTATCTGAATAAATTATCTACGATAGAATGTAACATGTGGTCTTTATGCACTTTTCCTTTAACCTGCCAGGAGCCGCTGATGGAGGAGTACAGTATTGCAGCCCAAGCATGGAAGCTGAGCTCGTGCGACATGTGCGAGCTGGCCAGGAACTCCGTGCTCATGTCTGGGTTCCCGCATGAAGTACGTATATTATGCAAACCAATCAATATACGCTAGGCGAAAGCGCCATGAGCATAGCATTCAGTGAAGGCACCATGGTCATTCCAAAACATGACCTGTTTTATCCCAAATTTAAAATCAGTCTGCTAGTTGATACTAGCACTTAGATTGTGTGCAGCACACTAACAGTATTGTAGAATCTTCAAACTGCGTATGCCAAGGAATTCTGTTAAATTGCATGCCATACTGACACGAATGATAATTACCAGCCAATTTAACATTATCCGATGTAGACTTCATTTATAAAAGCAAAACGATACGATGAAATATGTTACTGTGATATTTATTTTTGTATATCATAGTATTTAAATGTGTTGTATACAGAAAACAATGTATTTTTTCATCTTGAGATTGATCGACGCGGCGTCTCTTTACATTTTTATATTGTTTCCTATGTCGTCTAGATGAAGATGCACTGGCTGGGGCCGGAGTACCTGAACGAAGGTCCGGAGGGCAACGACATCACGCACTCGAACGTGCCCGACGTGCGCATCGCGTACCGACACGAGACGCTCATAGAGGAGCTGGGCAACCTCTTCCGGGTGAGTCCCACACAATCACCATGTAAAACCCGGCCTCGGGTCACTGCCAACACTTATAGGCGGACCTGTTGGTCTAGTGGTTAGTGACCCTGATTGCTAAGCCGCAGGTCATGGGTTCGATTCCTACCCAGGGCAAATATTTGTGTGATGAGCACGATCATTTGTTCTGTGTCTGGGTGTAATTTATCTATAATATGTATATGTTATGGACCAAGTGATAAATTGGGCAGTATACATAATGCCCAGCATTATCGGGCTAAGTGATTAATTACTATCTTAACTTCATTATTATCATATCGCTCGGTCATTATTATATTGCTAAATGATAGCTGGGCAATTTGATACTAATGCTATATTTAAGTTGTATCAAGCGCTAAATAAACCATGGCTGCATGCAAGGACACCGTAAGAGTTCGAGTTCCGATGTTGATTGCGGTCGTAATGATGGAAGAAATAAAAAAAAAACCTAACCTAACCTAAATTAGGTGAAGTTAGGTTTTTTTTTATTTGTCAAAATCTATATTTATTGAGGTGAAAACTATCATTTAGCAATATAATAATGACCGAGCGATATGATAATAATGAAGTTAAGATAGTAATTAATCACTTAGCCCGATAATGCTAGGCATTATTCATAATGCCCAAGCATTATAAATAATGCCCGCATTAATCACTTGGTCCATAACATATACAACGTTGATAAAAGCGAGAGGCATTAAATGAAACCACATATTCTGTATATCATTATAAGGCTACACAACAAAAATCAAATCAATGTAAGCAATGTTTTTATAATAACTTTCGTGAGGATGATTCATACTTAAAACGTTATAACGGTTTACTCACGCGTATTTATCGGGATAGCCCGACTAGTTTCGGACCCAACCGGAGCCAACTAGATAACTATGCCTATAAAACTTAGTCACCTAATCAGGAAGATACAGCATGTTCAAACTAAAAAAAAAACTAAAAAAATATCCTGTGACTAAACTATTGCTTACATTGATTTGATTTTTGTTGTGTAGCCTTATAATGATATACAGAATATGTGGTTTCATTTAATGCCTCTCGCTTTTATCAACGTTGTATATTTAGAAATATATAAGTATGTTTATCAGCTGTCTGATTACCATAACACAAGCTCTGCTTAGCTTGGGATCAGATGGCCGTGTGTGGATATTGTCCCAAGATATTTATAGGCTTAATTTGACTGGCCTGTTGGTCTAGTTGGTTAGTAGCCATACTGGCCCTAACTGCTTTACCAAAGGTCGTGGGTTCGAATCCCACCCAGGACAAATAATTGTCGTGGAATAATAAACTCCTAAATTAAACCAATCGCAATCTCATGAGGATTTGGACTTTGTACCAGTAAAACGGTCCTTTAGTATCTCAATAAAGGTTTGCGTTAGTTAAAAAAATTATGTCGATTAGTTATAAGTTAGAAAAATAATTTTTATTTTATTATTATTACCAGCCGTTAGTGTCCCACTGCAGGGCAAAGGCCTCCCTTCCCTCCTTCCACCTATCCCGGATAAATAAATAAATGTCTTATTATAATATCTAATGTTTCAGGCACCAATCTGAGAACGAAAAGAAGTAGTGAAACACTGTGAATTAAATATTCAGGTCCAATAAGTTCAATAGTCGCGACACTTTTCCGTAATCAATGTACATAATAAAATAAATACATCCATAATATCGTTTTATTTACATAATTACAGCATAGTAATAACTATATTTATCACAAAGTATTTGATGTTTTTCGATGCTTTATCAACGATGATGAGGCCTGTGTGTGCACGGCTATGCAAGTTTTTGACAGCCCGATGCTTGCCTATTTATTTATTAGGGACAAAATATCTGAGTTTGTTATGTTATGGAGCTACAAGAATCTTTTGGCACGTAGATGACATTATCATGAGGGCGATGGTGTGCATAATCGCGAGAAGAATCATCGCAATTGTCCGTAGTATTTTTTTGATATAATATAACGGCATTCGTTTTGATTTCGGCCACGTGCCAAAAGATCCTTGTAGCACTAATGTTGTTAAATATTAATATCAGCAGGTGTCTAAGGTTCGGTTTAGATAGAGTTTCGTGTAACTAATAAAAAATTATATTACATTATTATATTAATTGTGAATCCTGCCACACACAGCCGTCGCCTGACATCGCAGCTAACTTTCTCACCACTTACATAACTTTTATATAAAAATAAATTACTATACAAGCGAGAGATAAAAACATTGGCTAGATTTATCTATTTACATGCAGGGCGTGGTCATAGAAACAAATGATATAACAAACAAATACAATAACAAATACTATCTTTGACAAACAATTCGTATTGTTAACTTCATAATTATATTTTGTTACAAAACCTTACAAGTCATTTTTGGTATAAGGATACAACATATTGACCGACCTGTTGGTCTAGTGGTTAGTGGCCCTGGCTGCTATACCAGAGGTCGTGGGTACAATTCGCACCCAGGACAAATGTTTGTGTGATGAGCACGAACATTTGTTCTGTGTCTGGGTGTGATTTATCTATTGTATGTATGAATTTAGAAGTTTATAAGTTATCTAGTACTCATAATACAAGCTTGCTTAGTTTGAGAGTAGATGGCGTTGTATGAAAGTCGTGGAATATTATATTTTATTTTGTTTGTCGTAGCTTCGAAACTTATTTTTTGTCATAATGCCGTAATAACATTTGAGCACTTGCTTATTCACGAGCGAACTCCACTTAAACACAAACCCTTTTTGTATTTCTGTACAGTAAAAAAATGCACATGCATTTTTCTGATTTATCATGTTTACAATTTAAAAACTTTCTCGATACCATATTTATTAAGACCACAGACATAATTCGACTAGTTATTCGCTAGCTTAGCCACTACGCTAAAATCCGGTGACACTTTTGATGGCTTTCTCCTCGTCGAGTGGCGCCATCTGCTGCAGCGAGTGGAACTGCATGGTGAAGGCGGCCAGCCCCGAGCTCAGCGACCGCAGCGAGCTGGAGTAGCCCAGCAGCTCGGATAGCGGCGCCAGGCACTGGATCACCTGAACGATATGGTTGTTATACATCTCTTTTAATTCATATTCTTCTTTTATTTTATTCAGAAGTTAGCCCAACTTCAAGGGAAGAACCCTGGTCCTTTTTAAAGACTTACACGGGGACATTGGTTCAACATGCAGAGGTCTTGTTGAGAACTTTAATCTAAAACGTGATGAGAACTTTAATCTACCGAGGGCCATCCATTCCTGCTCTATGGAAGAACAGACACGGACGGCCAAAGGTAGCTACTAAACTATTATACTAAATTGTGGCAAAGGCCTCCCTCTTATTCTTTCATTCCTCTCTGAAGGATATGGTACTGTAGATTTTTTTGTCCCTTCTGTATCATGGACTATCCGTCGGGAGTTCAACAGGGGGTGTGCCGGACTCTTACCGGCTAAAACCACTGGAGCGTCCTTATCCGCCTTTGACCAGAGCTAGTTTTGTTATTGTCTAACTGAGCTAGATACATCTTGAAAGACACAAGTATTTCAGTATTATAGCAAAAAGATTGCACAAAAAATATATAATATGTTTGGTAGCCGTCAATTTTGCACAACAGAACATTCAAGGTGTCGCAAGAAGCGTTATTAGAAGAGCCCTGTGCAAAAAGGAAACACTTATTCACGTGATAATGTTTTATATTGACAGTACCTTGTTATTATGCCGCACGTGTATGTCCTGTATCTGCGCGCGGCGTCGTGCCAGGTCCGCTAACACGCGCGCCGAGTGCGTGTCGGGGCACAGCACCTGCAGCGACATCAGCGGCTCCAGCAGCACGCACTCCGCCTGCTCGAACACCTGCACGCAAGGACATAGACTGTAGAACCGAGTACGATTTAAGTCGATTTAGATAATCGGACGTAGACTGGTAATAAAAAAAAGCCGGCAAGAGTCGGACTCGCGCACGAAGAGTTACGTACTATATCTATAGTAGAAAGTTAGGTACTAGGTTATAGCCTTTTGAGCGGCCGTTGCTTAGATAAAAATTTGAGCTTTCTAGCTATCACGGTTTATTAGCACGGTTTAGATACAACCTGGCGACAGACAGACAGTGGAGGCTTAGTAATAGGCTCCCATTTTACCATTTGGATAAAACGGGACGCTTTTAACCATAACAGTTGAAATATATCTGAACTCTAACAAATTCCAGCTTGTTACAACAAAACAAACTAAATTTGGTTTAGGACCGATTCGGATAATTAGTGTTTTTCGTAAATGCGGATTAAGTTGGTCAAGCCAAAGTAAGGCAGACAATAACGCTGTCTCTATCTCAGACAACCGTGCTTGTGTGATTTAATATCTTTTGGGAACCAAGATGTGCAGGTGAAAACAATGGTACTATCGTAGTTTTGAACAGCTTACCTTTCTCAAGCACTGCGCGACGGCGGCCGTGATGACTGAATCTGAGGTGCCGCGCCCCACCTCGAACCAGTGCAGCGTCACCTGCACGTCCACCATCTAAGGGACGATACCGAACAGAATGTGACTGGCCTGCTGGTCGAGTGGTTAGTGACCCTGACTGCTATACCAGGGGTCGTGGGTTCGATCCTCACCCAGTACAAATGATTGTGTGATGAGCAAGATCATTTGTTCTATGTCTGGGTGTAATTTACTAATAATATGTATGTATTTAGAAATACATAAGTATGTTTATCGGTTGTCTAATACTCATGACATAAGCTACTTAGTATGCTTCACTTGAGACTAGACGGCGTTGTGTGAATGTTGAGAAATATTTATTTATTGATTTAGTATATTAACACATAAGGATACAAAGAAAGTATGCAGGATACTAAGCGTAAAATCACCGATATATGCGAGCATAGTCGCGGTCTATACGTAGTACGTATATAATCATTATTACTCACTGGACAGCCAAGCTTAGCGCCGTGCAGCAGCGCGGTGTTGACGCCCTGCCGGATGGCGGCCAGGCTGCGCGGGTGCAGGTGCGCCAAGTTGGCAGCACTGTCGCCACTCTTGTCCAACCTAACGGATACAGTAACGTTTAATTGGAATATTTTATAACACAGTTGTGTTTGTAGTTTATATGTATAGAATTGAGAGTATTAGAAAATATTGTTGTGCTTGGAAATTAAATAGCAATGAGAGCAACGAAATAACTATGTCAACTAATTCATCAAAATCAAAAGACATTTATTGAAATTAGGCTACAATGTACCTCTTTTATAAGCGATTGCGCAAATAGCAGCGCAGCGGACTTCTTCTCGACACTCGAATATAGACTTAAAAACTATTTACATAAGTATAAAAGTTTTTATAATAACTTTCGTGAAGACGATTCATACTCAAACGATATAACGATTTACTCACTTGTATTTATCGGGATAGCCAGACTAGTTTCGGACCCAACCGAAATTCTTAATCATGATCTGACGTGGCGGCGGGTCAGTTCGACTCGCGAGCCCGCCACCTGAAATACGCGTGAGTAAACCGTTATATCGTTTAAGTATAAAAGTGTTTTTTTAATGACTTACTTCAATATCTTATCCTGTGCAATCCCCTTGACGCCCTTAGCAGACATGGTGACCTTGCACAGCTGCTTGGCGCCGGCGATCTTGCGGTCGAGCGCGAGGCTGTGTCGCGCGCCGCCCGCCAGCGTCTCGCGGTACGCTATCTGTAGCGCGCCCAGTTCCGCCTCTATCTTGTACTCGCGGATGATGCGCTCTTTTATTATCTCTAGGTGGAGCTCGCCCATGCCTGGAGGAGAAAGGAGTTATGTAAGTGGGTATAGGGTCTAAGAAAGGAGAAAATAATGTGTCCGGACCGATTTCGGCCACGGCGGCCAGTGTTACTAGGACACCAGCCAGCTACGCGGGACATATTATAGCGCACAAGCGTATGCGCAAACACGCCAAACATAGGTGCACTCTCTATTCCTTTACTCTCATAGCCCGATGGGACGGCAATCCGACACGACCGGAGAGAGATCAGGCGCAGGAGCCATATTTGTACGTGCCTTCCGAAACACGGAAGCTGTGATATTTATTTCTAAGTCACACACAACATTCGAAAAGTCGGTGCGCGCCATGGGGATCAAACTCGAACCCTTTGACTAAGCAGTCCTATGGTCTTACCACTAGGCTATCACAGCTTCTCCACTTATGTAACTCTTTTCAAACTACCATAGATTCTTTATCCCTTGAGAAAGGATCTATGCTAGTTTTATTTTTCATCAAAACTATTTGTGTCCCACTGCAGGTAAAATGAGAAAGCTAACCCCTTACCCCCTGCTAGAGCCTGATAATGTCGCTCCCGTGGTTATAGCCGGTAAAAGTCTCCTCCCCCCTCCCCCCCCCTCCCCCCCCCCCCCCCCCCCCCCCCCCCCCCCGATAACCTCCTGACAGAGGACAGTCTGTAAGAATTTTTACTGTGATTCAAAAAAGTCGTAATTTCTTCCCCCATTAGCATATTAAGTATCCTCTACTTATAGATACTGACCAGCCAGCACCATCTGTCCGCTATCAGCATCTACAGACACCCTGAGGCTGGGGTCCTCGCGCTGCAGCTCGGCCAGCGCGGTCTCCAGCGCCTGCTGCTGCGACAGGCTCGGCGGCTCGATGCTGCACAGGAACACCGGCTCCGGGATACTTGTGCCTGGTGGTCAAGAATATCAGATAGACTAGTATTTATTGGGATTTGAGAAACCAGAAGGAAATTTCTGGAAAGAAAAGATTGAAAAGATGGGATTTTTTGGAACGAAAGAAGACAAGAAAAGATAACGCATCTTGGCTGAACCAGCTTGAATTTTGGATAGGAAACAAGGATTCTTGTGATGTGTGCAGCATAAGTCTAAATCGGGTTAGGCATTCAAAAGTTATGATCACACAAAACAATTCAAATGTGTAATCTCTCGCCCCACGTGAACCGTCGTGCAACAAGCTTATATACCGTCGAATTGAGAAACCTCCCTCTTTATTAAAGTTGGTTGAAAAAGTAAGATTTAAACAGAAATAAATTTGTCAAGGCTCACCAATTCCCAGCAGCACATCAGCCAGCTCTTCCCCTGTGGGCTGCTCCTCTAACGCCTGCAGCCGCTGGCGCGCGCTGGGCAGCATGAGATCCTCCGTAGCCGCAGGGTCCTTCAGCAGCGTCGCCAGCCGCGTCTTGGCGCGCCCGGCCGCCGCCTGCGATGACGTCACCAGGTCGCCCGTCATCGTCGCCTAGCCAGGACTACGGTATTTATTATGCTTGTTCGTTTATACAGCTTACTGTTAGTTCTTTACTGTAGACGACTAGGATCTGGGCAGTGGGCATATTCAATTTCAGGTCCTCAACTTACTTTTTGATTAAAGCACCCAGGTACCTAGGCCCTGGTTGCTTTAATCAAAAAGTTTAAAAAATAAATGAATTCATTTAAGTGTCTCGTGCTACAAAGATTAATTGTGTATCGAATGTTAACTTTATAAAGAATGTCCGTTTTGTTTTAAATGTCAAATGTGTTATAAACAACCAATTTGTCCTCCTGCGTTACTTACTGGCTAAAAACTTATCACTCTCTTCGAATATCTCGCTTGCTACAAAACTACTAGTGCTACAACTTTCATATGCGTCGTATCCCGTCTGCACCGAGCACAAATTTCGTTTGCTACGAATTCTACCTGTTACGAATATCCCACTGGCTACGAATATCTTAACTTATTGTGAATATCCCACTGGCAACTGAAAACTCATCTACAAATTTTTTTTGATTTTATACAAATCTCATATGCTACGAATATTCAATCCATAATACAAAGTTAGTACTAACCTTGAGCGAGCTGACGACGGCGATGTTTCCCGCTGTGACTGACTCCACCGGGCGGTACTCGTCGGCTAGGGCCACGTACAGCGAGCCCGTCTGTTAACACCACATAATATAATAATCAAAACATTGCACGATAGGAATCTAATGGGTAACCAAATACATACTGAACCAGAACTCACCAGTTCACTTTTGTCTTGTCCGAGATTATAAATCTTCTGTCCTTTACTGATCTCGCCGCTGTAGAGTCTCAGGAACGTCAGGACACCTCTCTGGTCATCATGCTGGACCTTAAAGGCCCTCGCCGCTAACTCCGTGCCAAAGGCCCTGTACAACTTGTGACCTTCGGACGGAGACGGCAGGTAAGACACCACGCCGTCCATCAATGTCTGCACACCAATGTTCTTGTAAGAACTCCCGCAGAGTATCGGAAACGCTTTCATGGATAGCGTGCACCTTCGGATAGCCTCCTCTATTTCCTTACTACTGATGTCTAAGGATTCCTGCTGGATGATGGTCTCTGCTAGCTGGTCATCCAAGCCTGATAGAGTGTCCACTAGGTCTTTGTGGTCAGCCACTGCAGATTCCCACTTGTGACCGTCTTCTTTCTCGGTTAGTTTCCGTCTGACTAAGTTCTGACCTCGGCCTTGTGTCCATATGATTTCTTCTAGTGTAATGAGGTCAATTAAACCTGGAAACAGAATTTTTATTTAGATTTTCTGTGTCTTGTAATAAACTAATACTCAGTATACTAAAAAAGGTGGCTGAGTAGGTATACAGCAAAAATGTAACAGAGTGCTGTCAGTCGAAAGGACTGGGACTAGGGAGATTCTACTTGGTAGAAGACCAGTAAATTCATACATGACGAGGACAAGTAGTGTACTATAATACTCTTAAAAAAGGGGGTGTTGAGCCTCGTACTCACTGGGCAACATTTAGCGCGCGATATGTTGGTGGCTCAACATGTTGAAAGTCAGTGCTAACTTTTAACTTTTGTCCACTGTTACCTTACAGACTTTATGACAGGCTTTATGTCTACACTCTACAGGGTTAGTAGGTTACGGTTAGTCAGTAGGTTAGGTTGTGTTTTGCATACCTATTAGCTTATCTTTATGCCTGACATCCCGGTGCAGTAGCAGCGGCTGCACGCGCAGCTGGTCGCGCACGGAGCGCACGCAGGCGTCGGCGCTGGCGTCGCCGCGGTCCATCTTGTTGAGGTACAGCAGGCGCGGCACGCGGTACCCGCTCGCCTGCCGCCACACTGTCAGCGTTTGCGCTTCCACACCTTTGGAAACAGAATTGGTGAAATACACATGTTTTATCATGTAAATCTTCTTGAATCACTCTATCTATTATAAAAACTGACAGACAGCAACTTTGTTTTATACTATGTAATGATTTATGTGTGTAATTTAGAAATGCATTTTCTAATGTTCTGTTATTTGGCTGGCCAAAGGACTTCCCTGAATCTGAGCAAACTTCTTACTCTTATGATAATGATTAGATCTCTGTCAGCCCAGCCAAAGGGAAAGAACCCAAATTACTACACATTTTGTTTAATATGTAACAGGATTCAATCATTACATGTCACAAGATTTAAAACATGCAATAAGGCGAGAAATCTGATTGAAATTATATTTAATTTTTCCTATGAAAACATTATTATAATGATGACCACTTACCAGCAGAAGCATCTAGAACTATCACAGCTCCATCAAGGACGGCCAGACTCTGTTCCACCTCCATGGTGAAGTCTATGTGGCCTGGAGTGTCTATCAGGTTGATCTGGCTGTTGCGCCACGGGAATGATACTGCCGCAGCTGTGAGGGAAACAGGATATTTATAATGTCTATGTATCAATTTAATTTAAATACAATTTATTTAACAGAAACCATACTAAAACAAGAAATATCTACATTTATGACTAAACTTATGTAACTAAAAAAATTTAATATTTACAAAGCGTCGAAAAAAATATCCTCATCTCCGTCAATGGCGGGAAACGTGCCCAGGAGACTGGCCGCATTACCACGCTGAATGGCAATACCAATTCTTTGCGCGAAATACAGTCCAGCCCTCTGATCACGGGTGGAGTCGACCAAGCGCTTAGCGAGTTCCTTATACAGAGCTCGTGCACCCGGACCCCATGGCCCTAGCGTTTCAACCCCCAAAGGGCTCAAAAATATAATTGCCCGTAAGGTTATTATATTTTCGTCGCTTTAGGGTTTCCGCAGCTCCAGCAGCAGCGCCGGGCGCGACCGCCGAACTTAGAACATGGGACGGCGCAAGGGTGTCGACGCACGTTGCGTCCCACAACAAAGGCCGGCCCAATTTCCAGGGAAGTAAAGACATCCCGTCAGGTCTCTTATCAATTTAATTATAATTAATCGTTATTCATATTTATTTTTGCAAGTCTATATTCACAATATGGATTTTGAATTTTAGGGATCTTGATGAGGCCCTCATTCCAATCCAAGAGGAAAACTTAAAGGAAGGAGTTTGACAAAACAATTAGCTAACTAATTTTAATAGCAGTTGGTGTTACTAGTACCTACTGTTACTTTATAATTGAACTTCATTCTAATCTGCTCTGGTGAGCCTAGAGTTTTGCTGTAAACTAGGCTATGAATTTAAAGAAAGATATGAAAATAATTTACATGTGATCGTGATTCCTCGCTGCCGCTCTTGTTCCATGTAGTCCGTAACCGTGTTGCCGTGGTGGACTTCTCCCATTGATCTGATTGTGCCAGAGTAAAACAACATTCGTTCTGTCGTTGTTGTTTTACCTATAAAAATAGTTTAATATTTTACTAGAATGTTTCGTATTCAAGAATATAACATAAATAATAAATCTAAATAATATTGTTTTTCTGTATGGTTAATAGGCTACAATAATTAAGTTAATCTAACCTGCATCAATATGAGCCAATATTCCGATATTACGAATGTTTTCGACATTATGCGGTTGTTTCCCTTCACCACTTGAATAGTACCTTCGACAACGAGCAGTTTTGAATATTTTCCGGTAATAATTTATGTAACAAAACGTCCTCATTTTTAAATTAAATAATTTTGTCCTCTAGTTGTGATCTGTATTGACTGAATTACTGACTTTGACGTATACCTTGTAAAATATAGCTTGATACCTGTGACGTTTGTCGGAATGACATTACTAGGGATGGAGGCGTGTTTCGTAGCTTATCGATGTCTGTGACGTCATGAGTTTTATTAAAAGTGACATTGTAGTCATTGTCATTGTAAAGATGTAAATTAAAAATAAATGTATTTGTAGTTGATTTAAATGAAATAAAACAAAAATAATTCAAAATAATCGCGCAAACGGATCACAAATTTGCGATACTCACTATTCAAAACAGTCTTTTTTTGTCTTTTCGGCATTTTGGCAAACCAAAAAAAGGTAACACCAAACAAAGTAACACAAATAACACCATAGTAAGACAAATATCAACAAAACAATGGTAGCGTATACAAGGCGTCTGCATCGCGTCAGCACTCGTACTGACTCAAAAACGATGGCGCCCGCTTGTTTCCAGCACGCGAAACCATTATTGCCAAACTAAATAACTACATTTTATACTAGTGAAATTTTCATAGTATTATTTTATCGATAATCATCTGTCAGTCACTTGCACGTCCCTAGAGCTCTTCAAAGTGCATTTATAAAGTAAGCTAAGAACCAAAAAATATTTAAAAAATATTAAATATTATTTAAATTACTCATATTTTTACTGGTATCTTTATAATTACATGATTGTTTTTAAAAATGCGTTTTATTTTTATACACAAACGTCGTTTTTATGTTCAAAAATTTGAACTTTTAAAAATAAAATTTGGGTTGTAGCTGTCTTCATAAAACGTTCGGTAATGTCACAGGTATCAAGCTATATTTTACAAGGTATAATACTAAATTTGACACTTTGAGAGTAGCACATGTCTGGTCGTTCTAAAAGCTTGCTTTTCTTTTGCGACTTGGTTTTTGATTTTATTAGACAAAATTATTAAAATTTCCATATTTGTTTCACCCAGTCGTTAAAACAAAACTTCACTTTCATTTTATAACTACAGTAAAGCTTAATCCCTAAATATTAATTTACAATTAAAACTTCTTGAACAATTATAAAAAATGCTAGTCCTGAACGAAAGTTATCGTGCTATCCCACTTTAATGTTTTTTCTCTCTCTTACACTATCGAAATGCCATTTTGTGTGTCGATTTGTTTGTGTTGAATGAATACGTAACAAAATATAAACGAAGTGTATAATCAGACCAGATAATATAAGAGAAACCTCAAGATGGGAGTACCAGCATTCTTCCGCTGGTTGAGTAGAAAGTACCCCAGTGTCATAGTGGAATGCATTGAACAGAGGGTAAAACATAACCTATAAAATTGTTTTGTTGTATATTATCGTAACTTCCTTATTTCACCGAGTTATTAAATTAAATTAAGATAATATGTGAGGTTTTACTGTTCGGAAACCTTCTTTAAATGTCTTGATCAATGTAATGTCTTAAATATTTAGATATTGTTGAACTCCTATTCAATTATACTACATTGGCGGCACCTTGCTAATACAAATTAACATTGATAAAAGCTATAAAATTTGCGAGAACAACAACGCTTTGTTGTTCAATTTAACGCCAAATGGTTTGCTTACTATCTTAGCTCATTCACATATTATTTCACATGATTAATCTCTAGTAAAAACTAGCATGACAAATTGTAACATGTATGATAACAATTCCAGCCAACCGACGTCGATGGCGAGCTCGTGTACATAGACTCATCCCTGCCGAACCCTAATGGGGTTGAATTTGACAACTTATACTTGGACATGAATGGGATCATCCATCCCTGCACACATCCTGAGGACAAGCCACCCCCCAAGGACGAGGATGAGATGATGGTGGCCATCTTCGAGTGCATCGACAGGCTGTTCAGGATTGTCAGGCCCAGGAAGCTGCTGTACATGGCTATTGATGGAGTTGTAAGTGAATTTAATAAGAATCATAAAATTTTAGATCAAAATAATTTCTATACCGCTTCCACCCTTTTCTGATTGGATATATGATATGCCAATTGGAGTTAGCTGTATTTAAAATATCTTCAATAAGACCTGCCTACCATCATACATTATGAGTGCTATAAAAAAGTTACTGCATTACTAGTTTCTTTGAAAATCAATTATTCATACAATATGCGTAACAATGGTGAGGCAGATAAAAATAGATTATCAGTTTTACAATCTGTCTTAGGTAAACAGAATGTAAGAAATAAGCATGTAGGTAATTTGTTTTGGATAGGAAAAAGATAATTAATTAAATTCGTTATGGGAGTGCCAAGTGATTTGTAGCTTCAAATCCTGACACAACCCGATCTCTTTTTTAATTCATGTGCATATTACAAACTAATTATCACTTGTTCTTAATAGTAAAGAAAAACATTGAGATAACCAGCACATCTGAGAAATTCGAGTGTGTTGCCATGTCAGAGGCCTATGGGTTATGGGTTTCAACTCAGATACTAGATTGGTTATCAACCATCCAAAAAGCAAACAAAAGTTGTTTACAATGTAATAAGAATTCATCACAGAATAATTTGTAATTTTCTAAGTAAAGGCTTTTCAATTAATTTATTTACCTGTCCAAATAGGCACCCAGAGCAAAAATGAACCAGCAAAGGTCTCGTCGTTTCCGTGCCTCGAAGGAAACGCAGGAGAAGATTGATGAGATTGCCCGCATCCGCTCGGAGCTGCTCGCGAAGGGCGCCTACCTGCCGCCCGAGAGGCCCAAGGAGGCGCACTTCGACTCCAACTGCATCACACCCGGGACGCCCTTCATGGACAGGCTTAGCAAGTGTCTGCATTATTATATACATGACAGGTGTGTGTAGATTATTGTTGATACTAAATTGGAGCTTTCACAAGCTTACTGGAAGTGTCTAGATACACACATAACATTCAAGGCTAAGAACTCAATTGTAACCAGAATTGAGTTCTTAATCTTGAATGTTATGTGTTGGTATAGTAGGGCTCACTTTTTATTTATAGCACTGACTTTCTCTAATCGGATCCATTTATTAACATGTATGAAATCTTACCCTGTTGGGGAATGTTATACACTTAAGTAAGCAATCATTAAAAATCTATTCATTAATAAGTTTCTGAACATACATTAAAACGGCTTGAAGGATATAATAACGTCTCTCTGTTTGTAACTATCTAATTATTATCATCGTATTTCCAGATTAAACAATGACCCAGGCTGGAAAGGCATCAAGGTGATACTCTCCGATGCCAATGTGCCCGGAGAAGGAGAACACAAGATTATGGACTACATCCGGAGGCAGAGAGGTGAGATCTATGTGTTTTATTAACAATTTATGTCCAGTGTCCACACCAGTGTTTGCTAGGTTACGATATTTAAAAATATTTGTAATGAAATACTAGCTGTAGCGTGACTTCGCCCACGCGAATGTCGATGATAACTACAAAAATATTACCCCTGTCTCTAAGCAGTAGCCTCTAAGTTAATCTGGACAGCCAACTAAAGCCATACAACATTTTCATCAAAAACGTTTCAGCCATTTCAGCGTGAAAGAGTAACAACCATCCCATACTTACAAACTTTCGCTTTTATAATATTAGTAGGACTCCCGTTATTGTAGCAGTCAACCTCACCTCACCATCCTAACATCCACTTCAAACGAGGTACAACATAATATGATAACAGTTTACGACCCCATATGTTTGCAGTGCAGCCGGACCACGACCCGAACACGCAGCACGTGCTGTGCGGCGCCGACGCTGACCTCATCATGCTGGGGCTCGCCACGCACGAGCCCAACTTCACCATCATCCGGGAAGAGTTCAAGCCTAATAAGCCCAGGCCTTGTGACGTGTGCGGACAATTAGGTATGTGTTGACGATGGGGTGATGTGGACAAATCAAAACCGAATAAAAAATACACTGTAATCCAACCTTCACAATTATAATATTTTCTATTCTCTTTAAAGAACCGAAGCTATCTATCGCACAGCCAATTATTTTCACATACCTCTGTATATTACTCCGCAATGCTGTTATGCCGTGATGTGATTGTTTTACACTTAAGTCCATTTCCAAAGATATTGATTTAAAAAAAATATTACAACAAAAAGTACATTACATCCCTACTAAAATCAGAAAAAATTACTTCCATCAGGACACGAAATGAAGGAATGCACGGGCACCAACCCGGACGCCGCTCTGGTCCGCGCGGACCCCGCGTTCGGGAACCAGGACAGCTTCATCTTCGTGCGGCTGAGCGTGCTGCGCGAGTACCTGGAGAAGGAGCTACAGATGCCTGACCTCCCGTTCCCCTACGACTTCGAGAGGGCGCTGGACGACTGGGTCTTCATGTGCTTCTTCGTTGGAAACGACTTCCTGCCGCATCTCCCCAGCTTGGAGATCAGAGAGGGCGCCGTGGATCGACTGGTCAATTTGTATAAGAAGTGTGTTTATAAGACTAAGGTACGTGTGTAAAATGAGGTGTTAAAATAATAAAAGAATAAATTGCAAAACAAGTTGTCAAGTGTTAAAAATCAGAACTATTTGCTGTGGTAGTAACCGATTCAGACAGGATTAATTTAAGCTTACTCCTGTTCTTTACAAGCACGGTAATTTCAGTTAATATTAAAAACCTAGGAGTAATAGTGATAACCACTTTTTTTTAAGTTAACTATACAACGTGTAACGGAAATAACGCACATCCACAGACACCCCAAAAAGAATATCCTTTTTTAACCACAATTAATGTATTGAAACATTTTTATCATTTTCTTAGATATTTGTTTTTATTACATACTAGTAGCGCCCCGCGGTTTCACCCGCGTAGATCCCGTTTCCGTGGGAATATCGGGATAAAAAGTAGCCTATGTGTTATTCTGGGTCTTCAGCTACCTACATACCAAATTTCATCGTAATTGGTTCAGTAGTATTTGCGTGAAAGAGTAACAAACATCCATACATCCATACATACAAACTTTCGCATTTATAATATTAGTAGGATTGTCAGAATAATTTGTACAAATAATTGGCAAAACGCGTGGGCGCCCTATTGCTCAATACGTTACACGCGCACACAGACGCACAAAAGTGGAGGTCTCGCAGCCCGCGCGGCTTCTCCAGTACCTACTATCATAAGTTCATAAAATCATAACATACGAAAAGTAAAACCCTTAAAACCAATTTGAAAACCTAAAGAGATTATCTACATTCTTATGTACGTAGATACTATGACGTCTTTGCATAAAATTGTTTATGTTTATTATTAGAATGGTTTAGTATGAATGATTTTAATAACCGTAAGTTATTGTTATTGAAATGCTGATAGAGATGAACTTGATAGGTACCTAAACAAAGGCGGCGTATTTAAAAGATATTAATCATGATAATTAAACAATGAGAAACTTACATGTTTAAAATTAATCGGCACTCATACGACGGCGTCCTGTTTTTAAAACACTTTCAAAATGTCCACCACCTTGTTCTATGCACTTAAAAGCTCGTTTACGCAATTGTTGTCGCAATTCACTTAACACTAGAATGTCCCTTTTCACTGTTTCAAAAGCAGCCACTATCCTATCAACACTCGGTCAACACTCGTGCCGTGCCTATCATTAAATGTTCTACACGCTAATGCTACGTTATCACCACACTGTGCTAGAGTCCTCACCATCTCGGTGTACTGTACGTTAGTATACCGGAAAGACATCGCGCGCGAAAGTTTTGTTTTGACAAATAATGACAAACGTTCACTGATAACGATCGGCCGATGACTAATGACAAGGAAGCGCGTTCCACGCGGTCGCCGCCGCGCCGGCGCCGCGCTCGGCTGTCTCGCTCTTTCCTATTGTATTACGTATTTCGGCGTTCCTTTTTATGTATCTTTGTTAGTGTTTGAAAGTGTGAACTTGTGTGTGTGTTTGAAAGTGTGAACCGCTGTGAATTGCTAAAGCCTTATTGCATCGACTTAAGGCTCATTTTCGTTTACTTCGAGTGCTTTATGAAAATAGTGTCTACAATTTAATTATTTCTAAATATTTTTTTGGTAAAAAAAAATATTTATTTTTATTAATGAAATGGATTCTGTTATCGATTCTGAACAAAGTAGTTTCAGGATGTGCGTTAATTATGTTACACGGTGTATACATAGACCGGGGCCTCCCCCTAATATCTTAGGGATTATTTTCTAGATTATTTTTTAAAGTAATTGTTTGTCTCCAGGGTTGGATCACAGACTCTGGCGACGTGAACCTGGAGCGCGTGCAGGTGATCATGACAGAGCTGGGCCACATGGAGGACGAGATCTTCAAGCGCCGCCATCAGAACGAGATCAACTTCAAGCTCAAGGACAAGATGCGCAAGCGACACCAGCAGAGGGTCAACTTCCAGATGCTGGAGAAGACGCAGTTTGCGCCTATGGTGAGCAAAAACAAATTTTAAAAGAATATTATAAAAAAATGCCTTCTGACATCTTCTGTTAGATAATCAAGTGTTGTCAGTAGTCAAAAGACGATGGGCAATATTCTTTTATAAATAAATATTTTTTTTTCACATTCACACAACGCCATCTAGTCTCAAGTAAAACATACTTAGTAGCTTGTGTTATGATTACTAGACAACCGATATACATGTACTTATATGTTTTATATACATACATACTACAGATAAATTACACCCAGACACAGAGCAAATGATCGTGCTCATCACACAATTATTTTTCATGGGTAAGAATCGAACTCACGACCTCTGGTATAGCAGTCAGGGTCACCACTAGACCAACAGGCCCGTCGTTTTATGGAAAAGCCGTTTCAAGCTGAATTATAATAACAATTAAATATACACCTTATTGCTTCACACTAAAGTTCATTTTGCATTTTGCAGCCTATAGGGCAAGCCAACAAGCCGTTGGAGAACGTCCGGCAAGAGGCGGCCGACATGCGCGTCGCCGGCATGCAACACGCTGCTGCTGTGAGTATACACAACTATTACTATCTAAATAAACGAGCTGTCTGTTTTTGTGTGTGTTTTAAACGTACTTGTTGACTGTTGAGTATTCTTTCGTTTCTGTTCATCAAATAGGTTGTTAGCAAATTTGATTTCTGTATAATCAAGTTGATCTAACACTTCGCAATATAAATTATAGCTGGGATTTAAAAATAGTTGTTTATTAGGTATTCACTTTCTGTTCTCCTTGTCCATGTATAAATTTTAGCTATTTTATTTTTAATCGTGTAATTTTTCTAAAAGGTTACGTTGAGTTGTATTATTACATAGTGTAAAACAAAATTGCTTCCCGCGTTTGTTTAATGTAATACATCAATGCAATACATAGTATAGATGTATATTACATCAGAATTGCAGCCATGCGAAGCTGGCACAGATTGCTCCTTCGAGATAAAATACCTGTATTAAACTCTTAATCATTTTAATTCCCAATTGAATACAGCAAGAGGCAGGTGAGCGTGGAGAACGTGGTCGCAAGCGTTCAGCAGCAGCGGCCGGGCTGGACGAGGACGATGACGACAAGCACGACGAGGTGCGGCTGTGGGAGGAGGGCTTCAAGGAGAGGTACTACGAGAGCAAGTTCGAGGTCGCACGGGATAACCTCGAGTTCAGGTACGTGGCACTGTCTTAACGTACTGGATGTTCAAAAAAATAAACTATACTTTTTGTGTGACTTTGTCGTCTGTGCACAGACAGATTCTCTGTGTGAAATTTGCTCGATTCTATATTTTGTTAAGAGAGTGAAATTTCTTGTGTTTAGTTGTCTGTTATACAAAGATTAATTGTTGGCAATTTACACACACAGCTCTGGCTGAAGCTTGAGAAGGGTGTTACAAAAAAAAACAATTTAGTTTTCTAGTAGTAACTTACTATGACAGCTATACTTCACAACGTGTCACTTCCGTTAGTGGCGGTACCGCTAGTGGCGCCCACTGAAGACTATATTAAGAGTAACCATCGTTTTAAGAATAGTTGTAGGTAGTATTGTACGAGAGCAAGTTCTGATAGTCCCCGTTTGCAGGTACCGCGTGGCCCTGCAGTACGTGCGCGGGCTGTGCTGGGTGCTGCGCTACTACTACCAGGGCTGCGCCTCCTGGAAGTGGTACTTCCCCTACCACTACGCGCCCTTCGCCTCAGACTTCGTCAACATCTGCGGACTCTCCACCAAGTTCGAAGAGGGCACGCAGCCGGTAATTATGCAATATATTACTATGTTGTTTATGAAACACCCTGTATTTTGTTAAGGATTTTTGTCGAGTAAATAACAATGAGTTTTTAAGAAAAGCGTGGAAAGTAAAATTAACAATGACGTCACTACAAGGCGTAGAGCGACATCTCTCTGCTAAAGTTTCACTTAAAGAGTTAATAGGGTTCCTAAAGTTAACTTTGAAACCTTGAAGCGCAACTTGTAAAAATGCATAAGTCCTTCTTGCCTGAGTCGACGAAAATAAAATGATTGTGAACCGTATGACCTTAACCACAAAGTGTATTGTCGCAGTTCCGGCCGCTCGAGCAGCTGATGGGTGTGTTTCCCGCCGCCAGTTCCTCACACGTGCCGCGGCCCTGGGCCTGTCTTATGGCGGATCCTGTGAGTATATTTGAATTAAAAATAACTTAAAATTCAAGGAAACAGATCTTCGTGAAAAATTTAAAACTGTTTCGATTACTTGAACTTTCGAATAAAATTATAAACATCAAAGTTGGTCTATTTCATTTCCTATTTGTTTAACATCTACAATACATGTTTAAAGGTGTCCCTTTTCATTTAAAAACAATGATTTCTGACAACCATTTACCTGAGTTCAAAATAGCTCTGTACCCACCTACTAAAACAAAATTTGCACACCATATGTTATGATAAAATGTAAATGGGCTATTTTATATTTAAGATCATACTCTGTACACCTACACTCCGACAAAAAATAAATTTTATTTTTTTTCATTTTCTCGTATGTATAGTTCTCGCCGATCATCGACTTCTACCCGACGGACTTTAAGATCGACCTGAACGGCAAGAAGTTCGCGTGGCAGGGCGTCGCGCTGCTGCCCTTCGTGGACGAGGCGCGACTCTTCAAGGCGTTGGAGCCCTACTACGGGGACCTCACTGAGGCTGAGAGTAAGTCATATTCACTGTAACTGTTCAATAGGCTTTTTGGAGATAGGGAATTAGGTATTTGATTCACATGTTTTTATTTTGAACACTGTACAAGGTTAACCAACTAGCGAAGTTTGAAAATTAGTTTTGCTTAACAAGACAAAATAGTTCTGCAACACTCTTTACTCTAGTCCATTTTCGAATATCGAATATTCCTTGGTCAAGACTTATTTCTTCGTCCAACTTTCTTTTTTGCCAATCACTGTGCTCATAATTATTAATTACAGATCCTTATTCTTTGTGCTTAGATACAGCAAATATTTTACGTAACTTTGAATTGTTTGCCGGCCTGCCAAAAACGTATTGTTATACCAACACGACGTAGACTCGTATCCATTTTTTTCCCTAGCCTATTGTGTCCCACTGTTGAGCAAAGGCCTCATCCATTTCACCTTGTATCCTAACCGCTGACTTTCCTCTCCCAGAGCAGCGCAACATCCGCGGCTGGGACCGCCTATACGTGGGCCCCGGCAACAAGAGCTACGAGTACCTGTGCGGGCTGTACGAGGAGGCGGGCAACAAGCTGGCCGCGCTCATAGCCGAGGCGCATAAGTACCGCTACAACAGCGACGGCGTTACTGGAGAGGTCATGCTCAGTAAGGACTGCGTTGTTGTAGGGGGGTGAGTGGACTACATATCATATTATTATATAATTCATGTATATACACACCATGACTTTTAGGTCGTCTTACAAAAGCAGCCCAGTTCATGTATCCAATGACTAGTAAACGTTTATAATAAAAAAATATGTTTTTTTTTTAAGATTTGAATGAATAAAAACATTATTCATTATTATGACACAAGGCAGTTTTATGAACACTCTGTAGTGAGCGCGGTCCGAACCTTGTGCCAAAGGGGCCGCGCGGGCGGCGCGGCGGCGTCTTATCACAGGTCATTCACCTTAGCGTAAAACAGCTGTCTTACTATTGGCAATCATAATGTTCGCAGTAAGTATGTAGCATGTATCTTCAAACAGTTTGATACGTAAAACATTTTTAACAGGATGTTTCATATTTCCAATGTATTATTTATTTTTTTCATGCATATTATTTTAATTAATGATAAAAAAAATTATATTCGCGCCTAGAGGTATTTTATGACGGATACATTGTGTGGACGACTTTTTTAGACGACCTAAAAATCACGGTGTATAATACCAACAGTCATATAACTAAGTGGTTGCCTAAAAAACTATAAAATTTTAATATACCAGCAAAATTTTAATATTTAGATATGCAGATAGGTTACAATTTATTATGAAATTTTTCATTTTTTTGGTGGCTCATTATTGATATTTTCATGCCTCTTTTATTCTACATTTATAAGTTGTACTGCTGTCTCTTAGATTAGTGTGACTCATAGAAAAATGTATGTCTAATGAGTTTTATTTAATTTTTATGGGTTTTAATCGCAAAAAAAAAACAAAGCGAACATAACTATAACCTCCCTGACTACCATAGAACAACAGTTTTCGTTCTGATCATTTTTCTTATTTTCAACAATTTATCTAATTCCCCGTTTTCGTCTGACAGCCAGCTCCCGTCCCCGGTGATCGGCCTGCAGCCCGTGCTGGGTAACCAGGTGGTGTGCGTGCGGTTCTCGGACCCCGCGTACGACAAGGAGTTCCCCGCGCGCCGCCTGGAGGGAGCCCTGCAGCCCCCGCGGGTGCTGCGCCCCGGACAGGGGCCCGAGGACACCGGGAACAGGAACTGGCGACCGCAGATAGGTAACCACTCACTACTGTTACACGACTATCCACACTGGCTCGTAAGGACGTAAATCGATTCGCTCAATCATAAGCGACTAGTCTAAATCACGTGACCACTTGTTAAAAGTGAACACTATGAAGTATGATGTTAGAATTTGTTTTGGGACCTTTGAACAGGCCGTCCATTATTCACGTGATCTTTTTTTAGTATTTTTCCCCCCGGTTTGCCCTTAGTGATATTTAGTGAGGTTTAAGACTACCATATCTGACAATACCCCCCTCCTCTACTCCTCCCCCGCATTTAACGTCACGTGATTAATGGACGGCCTCTAACATCTCAATTAAAATCGCTTATTACCATCACTCAAAAAAAGAAACAAGACTGACGGACAATTCATGGTAAATCGTCACTCAGGTCCAAAAGTACGAAGTCGTAATAGTAAAGCGTTCACGCCTCACCAACACATTATCCAATTACAGCATCTAATAACATACGTGTGTTACACAGGCATGGTCCGCTCCAACACGATAGCGTCGATGGAGGACGCGGGGCGGCGCATGCTGGGGCACACCACCTGCCGCGCCAGCAGCCCTACGGGGCCGTGCCGCCGCCGCACGGGCATGGACAGCATCGTGAGTACACACACACTACATACCTACCATCACACACATCAACATATCATCATCATCATCCCCTGCCCTTAACCCAATCATTATTTGGTGTCGACGCAGCATGTCTACTTCTTCCACACGTCCTATCTGACGACATCTCGCAAGTGACACACTTTGCAGCCATATCATCTTTCACACAATCCATCCATCGTTTCTTTGGTCGTCCTCTTCCCCTATATCCATTGCATCCACATTCATGTCAATCACCTTCCTTACCAACATAAGCCTTGAATAATCCACAGCTGGATATAGGCCCTCCAATTGTTTATGCCTTTCACCTTTGTCCTTCGTCCTTCGCGCACCTATAAATGTCCCACTACTGAGGTAAATACAAATGCTTCATCCCGATTAGACGCTAAATTCCTAAAAACTTTCTATACTTCCTATCCTAATGCTTCGGTAATCAGGTCATCCCCATCTCTCATACACAAAAAAACACACTACCAGTCCATTGCATGATTTCTAAGATTGAATATGTCTTGATATTTTTTAGATGCATGAATACTACACACATTCTCCTCGGCATGTTGCTCTCTAACCTTTTCGGAGCTGTTCGTAACACACTAAGGCGTTGTTTGGGGCCTCTTACACAAATACTGGGATATGTTGAGCAGCCTGTAAAAGGAAGAATTAAAGGTCTTGCCAACACCACATTTGATCCAGAATGTTCCTCGCCGTTACACCTTCCTAAAGTTGTCCATCTCCAAGTCGTTTTGAGCCTCGCTGATATGTCGAGTGTAGTAGTTTTATAAATTTAATAAAAGTGCAATAATCACACATTCTGACTTTGCCTACTAAGTTTGTATGTTCGAAAAAATTCGACATGTCATCTCTGTTCCTAAATTTATGAAGAAAACTAGAAAGTAAAACATATTTAAAATATATTTACAAATTATACGAATGTATTTCAAATAAAATTTTTGACAATTAAACAAACATCAATCTAATAACCGTCAGCATAACAAACAGTAGTTGAGTTTATTAAAAATTAATTCGGCCGCACGTCATTTCCGCCAACAATGGCGCGAGCGTGCGATATAATTGAGTCACGTGACTCGCCCCCTTCCCCCCCGCCCCCCGCCCTGTTAGACTCCCCTCTGGCCCCGCGCCGGCGCTCGTCAGTCGCTAATTGGCTGTCGGAGCGGGCGCACGTCGCACGTGATCAACGGGAGGTTAATACGATCATGATTGACGGGTTATGTTTATTTGAGCTTTGATTTTGTTTATATTTTAATGACTTGATTTTTGACATACAGCTACCTATATTAAACGAAATCAATCTATATTATTAATAATATGAAATGTAAAAGTAGACAACAATGACTTATCTCATTTAGGTTTACTTTTCATATAACTAACTTAAATGTTAGAGAATTCAGAAAACATAATCGAAAATACCATGTTAACGAAGTAATGTAACGATGGCTTACATTAATCATATTTAAAAAAATAATTATCATAGATAACAAATCCTTTGCTAAGATAAAATAAAAAGGCTTACAAAAATTACGTATGTTTTTCTACGTGTTTTTTTTTGCAATTTTGCGCCTGTACCGATAGTCACTGCAATTTTGTCGATCTTAAGAAAAAAAAGGGATAAGTTACTATTACAAAACGTACAAACAGATCGTTATTATTTTAAGAGCTTATCTCTTGACGGTACAGGCTTTCCACCTATTTTATGCCAATCTTGGACCTCCTCACATTGCGACCTCAGTCATTTCTTTTGTTTGTAAAATAAATAAATAAATAATACAAAACAAAGTCGCTGTCAGTCTGTCAGCTTCTCAAAAACTACGCAGTTTTTTTTCTAATAGATAGAGTGATTCAGGAGGAAGGTTTATATGTCAGTAGTAGTCATCAGTATTTCAACCCGTGGTGAAGTTAAGGCGGGTCACTAGTTCCATAATATAAATTCTAAATAAGCTAAATAATTACATCACATCGTCAACCATCTCAGAGGCATTGTGGTCCAATTTGTCTCCCCTAAATCGTAGGCCCGGGGCTAGGGTTGTACCACAATGCAAACATAATCGCTCGACAATCAGGGCTCGCGTTGATTGCGCCCTCCGCCGCCAGAGGGCTACATGTGACCTCAGGCTGTTTGGTGTCGTGTTAACAAACGTTATAGGGTATAGATCATAATTGTCTAATACATGGTAATCAATTCAAATATAGTTTTGAGGAAGAGTTGAGAGTTTTTTGGAAGTGTTCCCTTAATTTTTCTTATTCTTTCCGGATGGTTGGTTTAAAACCTCGTGTCGAAGTTCTTAAAGCTGCCCGGAGACCTCTGATGTGGTTTAACACACCCTTTAAATTTGTCAGGTGTGCTGATTTCCTTCACCGATTTCAGAAAGTGATCATTACGTTGTAATAAGCACATGAATGAACCCACGATCTCTGATTTGGCAGTCTAACGATCATACCACTAGGCTATCACTGCTTTTTTCCCCAGGTATCACTAAGTTTCTGAGTTATCTGAAAAGCACCTTTTTGTTTGGTTTGATCAGTGTTCTTGTCTTGGCTTGACATGTAATAGTTTCGTCGGCGACAAACAATATTTTTATGGAGTATTGAATTAATTAAGTTTTTGTAATTGTTTTCGGAGTTCCAATGACTATTCTTGCTGGTTCTTGGGAGTTTATTTTAGAACCTCTCACCTCTTCAGGTGAGAAGGAGGAGAGGAGAAGTCATTAGGTCTTCACCTAATGATTCCAGGTGCTTCAATGACATCATCTATATAGTTCATATAATTTATGCTCCCAACGCGCCATTTTTAGACCTACTGAACACAGCTACCTTTTTCCTTCGTTTTTAACATACAATAATTTCGTCTACAACCAACAAAACTTTGTCCCTCTGAGGCCAGAAGGGTATGTACTGTTACAAGTAACCTCAGGCTATTTGGTGTTGTGGTGTTAACAAGCATTCGACGTAATGATTTTCAGAGACAATAAAGAAATGCGGATATAGTTTGAGTAATGGAGTGAAAAATGTTTTTGTAGAACTCTGATAAAACGTTTCATGTATGTCTATTGGATTTAATAGAGGATGGAGTTTCTTGTTGGTTCTTCTCTTTAGGAATGATAACTTAAGACCCGTCCTGAAATCATTGAAATATTAATTAACCTAAAACTACTTTATCTACTGGAAGTAAAAACTTCGATCTGATCTATTCTTCTATTTTTAATCTGACTTGGCAGGACATACAACGTCCTGTATTTTGTCACCTACATTTTTTGGTCCAAACATCTTTGTCGGCTTGTACTACTTAATCACACGTAGTGTGTTTACATCCTGAATTATCGAACAATGGTCTAAAGTAATCTGTTCACAAAGGCTATATCAACAGAACGTCTCATCCATTGCACTAAACAGATAATTACTAGCCAGCACTCAGAAAAAAACAAAATTACACACAAATAGCCAGCAAATGTATTCCATTATACGACATTCGAAATTCAAATTGGCCAATCGCTCGCATTGACGTTTAATAGCGCGCGAGGGCAAACAGGAAGTGCGTAGGGACGCCATTGTGTGCCTCCGTGTCGCCAGCTACGAAAATAATAATTATAGAGGGTTGCCAACAATAGGCGGCGATTTTTTTAAATATCGAAGCTCAAGTGCTTCCTATAGAGGATTACCGATACAATGTCGGAAGCTTTTTTTTTTTGCTTTTTCTTTTTGTAACCTTTAACCAGGTGTTTTAATACCCGGTTTAGGTTTTTTCAAATAATCGGATAAAGATATCTTGTGATCTTTAAATGTGGGTTATTTTGCAGTGTTAAGTGGTCGCTTTTTATTCTCTGAACTATGAATTGAGGCTTCAATATTTTGTTAAAAGTGCTTTTTTATTTATTCGATTTTTATACTTATTTAATACTTTGATTTGGAGATTACTGTTCTCTCTAGTAGTTTTTATGCAGTAAGCTAAGATGTGGCTTTGAATAGTGATTCGGATTATAAGTTTCAAGTAGTCAGCACTGTATCTAAAAGTGAGTAGGCCTACTAATAAAGAACAATGTTATATGTTTAGTTATGTAATCAAAGCAATATTTATTTAAATACATTGAACAGTCACCTTCCCTCCGCTCCTTTTGAGCTCAGCCGCAATCCAGTAAAAAGTATTTGAAAAATCTTTACGACTATGATGATATTACGCATTCAAAGCTAAGCGTAATTTTGTTACTTTTGCAATTACTTTAAACTTTTTTTTGCACTTTAATAAGCCAAGTCAAGGGTTAGAACGTATCCCTAAGCATCCTTCTATTCCTAGTTCCGATCTCGAGTGCCTCGCATGCATCAATCGGGTCAAACGCTGACAACTCGTCAGAAGTCACTATAACACACTCCCAATTACAATTCAATTAATTCTAAATAAAAATGTACAATAATTGTCACTCTTATCACAATGGGATAAAGGTCACAATTGCTTGGCATGTATAGCTACTGGGCTTGCAGGGTTGGGGCGCACGCGGCCCAATTATGAGTTGCAACCCCCAACTAAGGGAAGGTTTTAATTGAACACGCTTATTTTATTTTATGATTGACGTGTTTTTTTAGTGCTTTATATGTATGTTGTCATGTTCGCGTACGTGAAGAATGTTTAGGAAATGTGAAACTAGAATTTATTCTCTTACTTACCTGATAGACTGATGCCTTAAAAAGATAGCTTTTAGTTAAGCCTTAGTTGAACTGGATACGAAATGTTGGACATGATGTTAATACTAAGAGTAAGCTGAGGTTGGTTAAATTAAGGAAATACTTAAAAAAAAAACTTATGCATAAGTCACTTTTTTACTATTAATATTCTTTTTTTTCTTTTCGTGACTAATTCATTAAATAGGACTTGCATGAAACTGTAATTACTTAACATGAAATATAACTAAACCATACAACAGTTCGTTAGCGATACCAATTAGAACTACACATTCATCCGACAATATCACATACGTAACAAAAGCCAAATAGAGCATAACACAAACATAGAGTACAGTTTGTACAGCGAGTTAGCTCCACGCATAACGAAGGCGTGTATCCGAGGGTAGATAAAAAATAAACGAGTCGTCTGCTCTCGACATTGTCTCCAGTCGCCGGTAATTAGAGGCACCGCCCGCGCGTGCTCAAGGGCGCGCCGCCGCCTGACGAGCGCTGCGAGGACAGCCAGGTCCAGGCCCTGTGGTTACAAACGATGGAATGGTAGAAGGGCAGGAAAATATATCTAAAACACTTGACAGACTTCAAATAAGACGCTGAAGGAAAATTGTGATTTTGTGTTTTGATTGATTGGTTGGATTTCTGATATATAGATTTAAATTTTGTTTAGTTGGTTATTTTGAGATGTAAATGTCGGTCATAGTCTTAATTGTAAGTAGTACTAATTTAAAACAAACGCCAAATCTCTGACGCAATCTGAAAATGTTGCTATTATTAGCATAGCTCATTAAAACCTCAACAAGTTGTCCAGCTAAGGACGTGATTGAATCTATACTAATATTATAAAGCTGAAGAGTTTGTTTGTTTGTTTGTTTGTTTGTTTGAACGCGCTAATCTCAGGAACTACTGGGTCGAATTTAAAAATTCTTTTTGTGTTGAATAGACCATTTATCGAGGAAGGCTTTAGGCTATATAACATCACGTTGCAACTATTAGGAGCGAAGAAATAATGTAAAATGTGAAAAAAAACGGGGAAAATTATGCATCCTTGAGGGCTTCTGTTGCGTGCGCTCCGAAAACGGTTCAAGATACCAAAAATATATGTATAAAAGAATTATTTCTATTGAAATGATCTAAAAAAATGTCCAGGACAGTATATGTGTATCTTTTAAGATTAACTCACTAGAACCGTTTTTTATGGTAATCAAATTCGGTCGAAATTAATGCATTTGTTGTTGTTGTATCAACGTATCAGGTTGTGGAGAAAATCAATATGTACTTCTGCCACAAGAAAATAAAACTAAAAATATAATTTACGCAGAAGTAGGTACGTTAAAATAATTATGTTCTTTTAAAAATTTAAAAACTAAATTGTCTAAAATAATAACAAAATGACGAGGACAAAGTCGTGGGTAACAGCTATAATTTATAAAGCTAAGGAGGTTGTCCGCAAAAATAAATGATGCCCAAAATAATTATTCCACGCGGACGAAGTCGCGGGCACAGCTAGTCAATACTAATTTGGTTAGTCGCATCATAAAGGCTCGCGAACAAAAAAAAAATTTAATATCTACGGAACTCCCGACGCTATTCGTTGCTCTTTGCCATTCTTAATAAAACTAACGTTCACTATTTTTGTCTTCATATTACAATCACTATAAAAATGCTTTTTAGTTTGAAGAAGACAGGAATTTGAATCTATTAAAACTCTGAAAATGAGATAAGAGTAGGTCGTTTTTGAAATAACCTGAACAAGTACCATTAGGGCCTAAAAATAATATCATTAAGATAAATATAGTAATACATATACATTTAGTCAATCCAATTTAAAGGAAGTATATATTTATGTATGTGTTTAAACGTCTTTTTGATCAATTTTCTAAGTATTTGTGCGCAGCCAAAGGCGAGTACAATGATTAAATGATTCTAAGCTTCTATTTAAAAAAAAAATATTCTACTGTCACGCCTTTGTAAATACTGACTACATTTATATTGTAGTCAACAACTTACCAAATATAAGGATAACATTTTCAGAATAAAAATATTTGCAACATGAATTTCTCAGTTGGCTAGGTTAGATAGCAAGCACGGCGGTGGTATAATTTGGCCGCCCGGCGTCGCCCGCCTTTCACGTGAATGTGACGCGGCGCGCCCATTAGGTGCCTATTATGTCTGCTGCCACCTGCTTTTATATTTTTTAGTTTTTACCACTGCTCTGTAAGGACCTGTAGCCACTGGGGTGTAGCGCTGTTCACAGATATGATGCAGAACGAGTGTTGTGCAAGAGTTTTAATGTAATTATTACCATTACAATACTTATGAATTTATCTATACGAGCAGTGTGATTATTTTACACCCTGAATGAATTATAATCATGATATTACCTGTATAAGGTGCCATTGGATTACGTTTTCAATACGTAGGTACGTTTTTATAAGTTTTCTCTACGACTGCGGTAAACACATTACAAAACTATATTTCTAGTGGTTTTGAAAACATTTAATTTTCACAACTAAAGCTCACACTTGTAAATATGTTTGTTGATCACAATAAAGCTAAGCTCATGTGGTTTTCGAACGATCATCAAGTCAATTTGCGCAGAGATTATAATTATTGTCTTGATTAGCTATACCGCTTGGCTATGAACCATTCAGTACATTTTGTACACGTCTTACGCAGCTGGAACTAAACTTTTCACTTGTTACGATACAGTGAGTAAAGAACCTTGTCCAGTTTTTGGCTGTGTGAAAAGATGGCGTGACTCAAGTCCCGAAATGATGCTTTGACAATCTTACCGCCTTAAGCGAGTTCCTTTAAGCTTAGCTTCCTCTACCAGAGCTCTGTAAATTAACATATACTTATCCAAACATACGTAATCACACCTGTTATACCCATAAAATGTAAAATGTTTACCTCTCTGTGTCTAAAATAATAATACAAATAAATAATTATCTTGAAAACATCTTCTTTTGAACTAACTAAAGCACTAAACAAGTAACTGTAAAATCGACAAGTACTTTTATGTTTTCTGACAATTTCCAGAAAACCGCAAATAATATTATTCTTGAAAGTTGTCGCATAATTTGCCAAATTACATGCATAACATATACACAATACGAACTACGAATTTTGACCTGGCGTCACCCGCACACAATCACGAACTTAGAATTAATAGCGCGTCGTACGTGCCCCACGTTGGGCGCCAATCCGGGACAACAATGCCAGCTAATGGCGACGCGTCGTTACGCACTCGACGCCCGCAATTATTAATGCCTGCGCTGCTACGTGTGACAGGTACGAATAGACTATTCTCTCGCAAATTACTGCCACACTTGACTGCTTGTTTAGATATTGCAGACTGGATCATTGTTCTATGTAGGTACCAAAAGAGTAGGCGTCACCTGCTTCTGGATATTGTGCCTTTTTAATGATATGTGTTCGCGAAATAGAATTGTTTGAGAAGTTATAACAAGATAGTGGATCATATTGTTACTGTGAATAAGTTTACGCGCTCTACTAATATGATCACGATAGTTAAACATTTTTAGATATCGAACTAATTTATTATCGACAAATCAAAAATGAATTATCGACTACGAATTACAGAAAATACTATAGTTTAAGACCTCTACAAAATACTTAAATAATTCCTCAAAGGGATCCTAGAAACAAAAGCCAAGTTCCCACCATTTTCCACATCGTAACAGTGATAATCCTACTTCAAAATCAAAAGTGTTCATCTCAATACGAAATGCAAATATTTGTAATCTGTGTGCGATGTTGCTAAGCCACTGGAGTCTGGTAGCAATCGGTTTACGCGTCAAATTTGTGATTTACCAAAAGCTTAGTGTTATTTAGACGTTCACAGATTATGGGCGTAGTTTTTAGCGAGGTATCAATACTGGATGCGTCATTCTCTTTTTTTTGCTAGACTGCTACACCACATCGGTTTTTATGGAATAGATCTGACTATGGAGTCTTAACTTTTTTCTTATCATGAGACATCTTCGCGAGATAAATCACAAAGTTCGATTCTAAAAAACTAAACACAGAATCATGTTAATAATCATGTTTTAAAGTTTTAATGCGGTAAATGAGGTCGACTGTATACAAACTTGAATGACCGATATCAACGTCCCTTTTTTGCGTAGAGGCAACGTAAATGCAAGTCAATAATATGATCTTGTGAATAAACCACATGATCCTTCCCAAATCCGCGGCAGAAGTCACCAGTTCCCTTCCAGAGCCAGCGTATCGTGGTGCAGGTTCTTGACAAAGCGAGCGATTAAACACTCGACGTGCGATTCGCGCGGGGCGCGTCGCACCGACTCTTACTCGAGTGTCGCAATACGCGAGTTTTGTGCTCAAAGAGAACGTTTATATTCATACAAGTGTCGGGATGAAAGATGGCGTTTGATTCTCGCACTGAAACCTTAAAATAAAGCCGGGTTATGCACATAGTTGCTCAGCGATGTCGGTAATAAGTATTGCCCGAAACGCCTGCAGCAGTTACTGTGGCGATGTAGCTACAATGATACAAATACGTACTAACGATATTATATATTCTATTCACATTCTCACAATGTATGTATGTCTCGTCTCGTATGTAAACGCCTTTGCTTTGTTACAGAACGTTCACAGTCGTTCGGCCCCCGGCCCGGCGGGTACACGGCGTACCAGAGCCAGGGGCAGGGCGGCCGCAGCTACAGCTCGGGCAGCCAGGAGCAGGGCAACCGCAGCTACAACCGCGACCACAACCAGGGCTCGCGCGGCTACCAGAACAACCACGACCAAGGCTACGGCCAGGGTAACCAGGGAAGTCGCTCCGGTTACGGCTACGGCAACCAAAACAGATTCGGTAATAACTCTGGTGGCTACAACCAGAACCGGAGTCAGAGTCAAGGATACAGCTCTCAGGGGGGAGGCTACCAGAAGTACGGCGGTCACCAGACGAGCCAGGGGTACAGCTCGACGAGCAAGCCCGGCTCCCAGAGCCACGGGTACAGCACGCAGGGCGGGCGCGACGCGCGCAGCCGGCACCACAGCGACCAGCCGCCCGCGGGGCAGAGCAGGCGCTACCAGGGCTCCGGACAGGGCGGCTCCTGGCGCTAACCAACCCACCCCAACGCGACTTTTATTTGTATATTAAATTTTAATAAAATGCTTTGTCTAAAACAGGCATTATAGTGCATATCTAAAATTTTATTCCGAACGGATATGTATTAGGAAATGATAATAATGAATTAACCAATATTTGTTTTCATAGACTTCTACATTGTTGATTTTTACAATTATAAATGATAACATATAGATAGCGACATATATTACACTCAATGTACACATCTACTTATCGTGCTCCACATAAAATTATTTTTCATTTGGTATGTATATTTTGTGCAATTCGTTTTGAAAAGTTGTAAGTGAGGTATGTAAGAAGCAGCTAGAATTTTGAACTATTTTAGCTGGTTACGTTAAAGGTGTGATATTTTGCAAAACAAATGACTATTTACTATATGTTTTATACCTTTTAAGGAATAGTTACTACGTAGAAGCACGGCAGTCGTTAGAGTCTCCTATAGTTAGTGCTATGTGTACTGATGTGTAGTTATTGGCAACTGTATGCGCTTTGACGTGTAACCCCGAATACTGAAACAACTCTGATTTTAAGACCTTCTTTGAGAGGCGTTTTACTGAGCAACGGCTAAAATTGAGCGTTAGAGTATTCGGCCATAAGACTGGCGTTTCACAAAAGCAATGTAATTATAATTTTATGAAAAACGACTACCATACGTTTTTCATAAAATATATAGGTATGAATCAAGAAATATAGAAAATTTATTAATATAGGACATGTTCAATTAGTAGTGATGGTAAATACTATAAATACTTTTATATTGCCACAATCGATTAAACTTGGCGGTAGTCCCGCTATTGACATTACTATGACCGACTTGAGAAAAGGAGGTTATTCGTGCGAATTCGTATATTGTGCTTGACGTGGCATAAAAGATACTGGTTTAAAAACTCCCCATTCTGAAATAATTAATGTAAGAACTTTAATGGGCGCAACATTGCGGTGATTACCTATGTTAAGATTAATAATTTTGTATGAATGAATCAGTTTGGCACCCTAAACAACAGAAATAAAAATCTCGACACCTCTATCGTTGTATTATTATCTCACACCCCCTCCCCTCTGAATCCCGTGATGCAAAATTAGTTGACACAAAATAAGAAGTCAAATTAGAATATATTGATATAAAATTCAGTTTACACTTGTTTTGCATGTAATATCTAAAATGTAAATAATTTAATTGATTATGAAAAATAATTATTGATGAGCATTATCATACCAGCCTAGAATCACAAACTACTGGGTACAGGCAGCCTCTTTCCCGTCACTCTTCTTTCTTAGAATTGCGGTTTCCTCATCCAGGTGCATCTATCAAGTTTAGCTACAACAACCCGACGCACTATAAAGTACGTTATTAGCTTACCTTGAAAGCATTATACTTAGCACACCTTTAACTACATAAGTAGGTATAAGTACATAAATACCGACATCAAAATAATAATAAACTAAACACATTAGTGCACATGTCAAAACGTTTTCCAATATGGCGGACAAAAGGTTTTCAAGTGGCGCGCGTTTGTGCGCGATCAATAGTTCTTTTTTAAATTTCTTTCATGAGCTAAGGTAGGCATTGAATGGGAGCCACTCGAAGTATGAATGATGTTAACGGTGATTTTTTAAGTATTTTTTGTCCAGACTGCATGTAATGGACTGTTAATAATTTATTGCGTTTAGAGAATACTAATATGTATTGTATTGTGTTAAAGGTTAATTTATTGTTATAGGCTTACTTATCAAGACAAAAGCTTACCGAGTCTAGGAAAAATAAGTTTCAGGTTAAAAGTACCTGGAAACTTCGACCAACGATAAAGAATTTTCGAATTCTGACATCAGAAGTTGGAATGCTTTCATGCATTTTAAATAGGTGCCTTCTTTTAATATCGTAAATGTAAAATTCCTTCAGCTTTACATATACCAACTGCCAGAAAATCAAACAAATCAATCGATGGGAAAATCTGTCATCCAGAAAAGAAAGTCAGCCCCCGGTCCCAAAAACGTCAAATCTACTGAACTGTGAACCTGTAATAGTTTTTGACATAATCTGCACACCGAGAGAAAGGATCTCATTCACACACTACAAGCAAGCGAAGCGATTCGCGACCACTTGACCTTCTCCCGCGACAACAATGACTGATCCGCGAAATTCCCATCAAAACGGAAATTGCTCATTCACACTCTGATGATCAAGAAACGCCACTCAAATTCTCAAGACTCGGAAATCAAAAGTCATCTGTCAAATGAAATTTGAATTCTGCGTTCGGTGGCGTGCTGCGCGTGCGCCGCGTGGTGTGTTTGAGAGTCACGCGAGCGCCGCGGGACGGGCGGCGACCCGCTGGCCGCGCCACTCCCCGCGTCATTACTACGTGTGGAACACAAAGACAAACCTTTGACACATTACTTCATGGTAAAGTGAACATTCTAGATCTTAGCCGCGTTTATGGGAAACGAGCAGAGTTAGAGGGCTTACGGTTCAAATGTTATGCGTGTGAGAATGTGCAGGTAGCGCCACCATGTCGATACATTAATTTGTTACATTTCGATAGTTTTGAAATGGTTTGCAGCATTCGCTTAATAGTCTGGGAAATCATTTTGCGTATGCATTTTTTAACCGGAACTTAGTTTCAAATAGAGTCTAGGAGCTAGTAGACAAGTGCCATTTTTTCACTAAACTCAAGCAAATTAGATGTCCTGAAAGGCGCAGGCTTAGGATGCGAATAATTTGGCCTACAAGTAAGAGGGTGTGGGTTTATTTTGCCTAAACATTCTTGATATGGAAAAACTTAAAAAGATTGAAAACATAATGTTTAACTTAAATAAAAAAGGAATGAATAACTTGCCCATTTAAAAGATTGTGATTGAAGGGTCCATTGTTATAACGCATCATTAGGCTTACAGCCATGCCCTTCCACTTAAAAGCGTAAATTATATCGGTCCCTGTCTAAAGCAACGAAAACATACATTTACAAACAGATGTGGTTATTTAACATCTAACCTACATTCATTCATCCAAATACAAATTAATTTTTGCTCAGTCAACACAAAAACTAACTGACGATAAAGTTTCCCCCCAAATTTTACATTCGGAACACGCGCGATGCACCGCGGTGATTGGGCGGTGCTAGTCGCCGCTGATTGGCTCACAAGTTGACAGTAATGGCGTTAACTCGAACCTTATTCACAAAGAAGGTTGTAAAATTCAAATTTGAAAAAGGGATTTTCATTCTTATGTAAGGACAATAGAGTTGATGTCCGCTTACGTTGAGGGATGGTGGTTGCAGTACCGTTGTTTTGCATTTTCCCCTCTAGACAGATGTTGCTACATTTTAGTAACAAATTCGCCCACAACCGGTTTTGAATGCTATTGTGTATTTTTTTGTATTATTTCACCTAATTCATTTGTCGTTCGGTTGGTTAGGCGTGGAGGGGAGATATAACTCATTTCACGTCATTGTTTGTGACTACCGGTTTTTAAAAAGTTGTTTTAGTATGTATCTCTGCATCATGATATGTTTTTGCAAGGTTTTTTTAAGTAGGTATGCGTGTGTTTTGATTTTGGGCTAATGGTCCTTAACAACATAAATATGAAGAATTTAGAAAAATATTATTGCAAGCATTTTGGTGACGAGGGCTGATATACCTAGGTACATATACCTACCTATTACAAGTCATAAAAAAAACACAGCACGGACATTACCAATATTTGAAATCTTTACTTGACTAACTTTAAAAACATTACATTAGGTACATTTACATTTTAGTGCAGTTTCAATAACATGAGAAATTTTAGAGAAATCAGGATAAGTCAGGTCTACTTGTGAACCTAAACATTAAGATACAAATGTTTCTAAAGTAGATAGGGTGTAACACCATGGCTGTAGTCAAACATAATGCGCATCAGCGTTACTTATTCATGATATCATTAACAAAAGACTAAAATTCATAAAACCATAATCATTTGTCCGCGAGTAAGCTGCCATGTTATATTGTACAGGCGACCTCACTTTCAAGGGTCATATATTTTTATTTTTTACTTTTTAATAATTCGCGCGGCGCAGCGGTCGAGCTTGAAGCACTCCTCTTGAGCACGGACCCAAAAAAATCTCAAAAATCCACCCATGTGTTGAGATTTGACAAAATTGGTCACGGTTCCGTACGATCGTGATTATCCTGATTGGTACTGCTCGAAGGGAAATTTTATTTTTTGATGTTGAATATGACGCAATTTCTTTTTTGATTTCCGACTTTTAAAGTCTCTGCTTTAAGTTACTATTTTACTGTAAATTCCGAGTGATGTGAGGGTTCTCTAGAAGTTGCCAGTTGTAGGCACTCGTCTAATGAGGATTTTGGGATGTAGAGACAGTAACATCTGTATTGATTATATTTTTAGGCATAAGAAGATAAGATACTAGAGATAAGGGCAGGGAAATAATAATGATGAAGAAGGTAAGATACTAAAATGACCAAGATAATAAAGGGCTATCTCAAAGTAACATCGATGAATCGGCTGATTAAATAAAAATATTTTAAAGAATAGCAATGTCGAATGTTCATTATAATGAACAGAAAAATCCCAAACATCCAGGTGCTTCAAACCAGAAAATTAATCTAAAAACAGTAGCCAAACCGCAGTCCACGGATCTCCGAAGCCACACAAAAAGCTGCCTCATTTGACGCTGTGAATTATTATGTATTTTGGAAAAAATCCATTGTTTCGTAATCTCCCCCTCCTTGTCTCGAGTGGGCATTGAGCAGGGCTGTTGCAGGACCACAATTATGTGCGCGCCATGTGCCAGAGGTGCCAACGTGACGGCGTGACGACGTGCTTATGTAATGAGTTACAATGAACACCGTTGCATTAATCGTCTATGTGTGGGTAAGCTATTGTGTCAAGTATGTGCCAAATGGTGAAGTTTGTTAGCTTGCGTAAAACACGTGAGGGCCGAAATAGGGAATGCCATTGTTGATTGTGTAAAAAAGCGCTTATATTTTCGTTATTGAAGGTATTTTTTGTGGTTAATCGATCGAAGTTTATTTTTTCCAGATTACACCAAGACAACAGATAAATTTTTGAATGATTATTCTGACACCGACTCGTGAGAGCCAATTGAGCAAACCTATGTGTATAAGTTAGTAGGCCTCTAATAGTCTCAATCTATCTAGAAGAAGGACATCAGTCCAGTCGAATTACTAACTTTACAAAAATAAACATTACTACCACTTAAAGCAAATTTAAAAGGGGCAATTCGCTACCCACGAGATTATTATGAAAGAACGTTATGTTTACTTTTTAATATCTTCAAAATGACACTTAAGACACAACAGTTGAACTGAAAAATTACCTAAAATTAAAAAGAAACTAAAATTTTAGATTGAAAATTACCTTGATAAAAAACTAGCTACATAACAAACAACATACACCCACTACAAAATAATAGCCTCCATTCTAACTAACGATCAATATTCTGCAAAGAAAAGGCTATCGCAATAAAAATAATCCTTCGCGTAACACAATTCATACGTATAGCCACAATAACTTCAACATCAAACGTTAATGTCCTTTGTGCGGAGATCGCAATATTTCCCTATTGTTTCGGCGCGCACCATTAGCGGGCAACAATCGTCAAATGAAAGCGCGCCAAACCTCTCAGCTGTCAGATCGCGCGCCATTTTCCCTCGAGAGGATGAAAGTCGTCGTGCCTTTGCCTCGAAAAGTAATCCTTTATGTCCGTTCGCTTTGTAGTTATCAAGAGGTAGGAATATAGAACGTTATGTAAGAATTCTGAGAATTTCCGAAATATGGATATTACGTGGTATTTAGGAATGTTTTGTTGTGGATACCAAAATATCTTAAAAGCCTCTGATGGGCAGAAAATATCATAAAGGTACCACTCATAATACCTAAATATTTAATGAAAATCGAATTGCGAGGTTAACCCATGAATAAAACCACCGACTGTAGTTTGGGTCTAAAATTTTGCTACGAGATTTGGTTTGGCAGTAGTTTTCTTATCCCTGTGGATTAAGTCAGACATTAGATAAACTAAAAGCTGTATTTAGAACAATTACGTACCTACCTCAGTAGGCATATTAGAAAGAAACTTAAAATTGAGTCATTCTTTAAGTTCTGTCAATTAAGTGTTTGGTGTGTCTACCACCCGTGGCGTGCATTCACTGCTTAAGGAGTGGTTTTTGACATGTGAGTAGTACTGATTAATCACATCTAATGATTTTCGATAGTAAATATTAATTAATTTAATTAAAATCAACACACAATAGCTCCGTAATTCCACGTTGAATTGCAAAACAGTTTTATTACGTAACATTATTCGAAGCTGACAGACATTTCATGATTTATCAAAACAAATATCGTTTGAGATAGTTATTGCCCTCATTAGGGTGATGATATGAATTGTTATAATGAGCGCTCATGTGTTAGGGCTCGTTCATATCGGGGCCCGTTTAATTTTTATGATGTTCGACATTTTCAGTTTGATTTTTGTAAAGTTCGTGTTACACGGAAAAGTGTGTCGTTGAAAATGTAGAGTCAGTACAATACGGTTTAGAGGTAATTGTTTATCTTCATCATTCCCCTGCCCTTATCCCAAGTTTTACTTGGGGTCTGTGCAACACGTCTTTTAGACATGTTGCTTAAAGTTTTGGCTATGGTTTTATAGTCGGCCGCCTGCCTGACACTTATTTAATTGTTTATCTTCAAAACCGAAAATGAAAAAAAGGTTATTTATTTTAAACTGTACCTAAGGAAGAAAAATACCTATAAGTTGTTAAAAAAAGATATTCATGATCAGAGAAAGTAAAGGCTCTGCTTGAGGCTGTGTGGAATTACGTTTTTATGTCTTTACTAGGTATTTCTTTGTAATTATAATGTAGTAATCAAATACAAAATAATTAAATTCGAAGCAATCAAGACACTAATTCTATTCGAACAAAATACAAATAAAAGAAATTAAAAACCAAAACAATATGGCTATACCTTTATCAAATGTATTAACGCCACCTGTCAACGCGTCGATGGTTGTCAAAATAACGCGTTGGCAACAGCGCGGACTGAAATAAAAGGAGATTTGTTGAACATCCGAACAATTCGCCGAGTCATACGCGTCGAGATCATTTAGAGATGAGAAGGGGTATTGGAAATCCTTTAGGGATTTTTATTGTTTGTAGTTCTAGCTCTAGGTGTAGATAAGTTTTCCTATCAGTCAAATTACGTAGGAGAAATAGAGTTTACATAGATATGGTTTCTAGGTAATATGATTTTTATTATTACCTCTAGTTGTTTGCTTTTCTTGCACAAATTTATTTCAGTTTCGTTTTTCTAAAGTTAGCTAGATATTTCTTACCAACTTTATACACCTTTATCTCCCTCTAGATATTACCAAACTTAAGTCAGTTTTTGAACTCAACTTTTCCGACACTCAAGGGTTTAGTTTGGTACTCTATACTCTCTAGTTTGGTACCTTACACATCCCTTTTTACCTACAGATACTGCAATTCTTCTAACACAAGCCTTTTTTCAACACCTAGAATTTAAACATATACCTCCTTACCTATAACAGTAACAAATGATACATATACCTACCTATAACAACAAATATACAAAGCGGTGTACGGAACCAGTGTGTAATAACGATCGCGGCGGTGGTCGTGACAGCCGGCCGGCTCGGGATAACGAGATGCGAGCCACCGAGACACATGCCCCACACACCACCAGACAACACCACGTACCACCACACAGTCCCATGTAACACCACGTGTGACGTGTGAACACTTTACACTCTGTACCGGTACTGTCTGCTCTCCAAGTTCTAATAGTATAAGTTGGTAAGATTGCAATTCTGCAACTGCTAGGGCACAAGTAAGGTGCGCGCCGCATCTTACTTTGTGATTAAAGGTACCATTACCATTAGCCTATAAAACTCCATTATATAGGACCTACCTACTTATTAAAATATCTTCTCAGTCATCAAAGTTGAAATTTTTCCTAGATGATTTATTTGTTGAACGATGACTCTACTTTTAGCGATTTTATTTCATTAATGAGTAACTTGCAAAAGATATATATTTAGTACATCTCGTATTAAATTAACGAGTTGATACCTATTTGATGAATGAATGCATACTTATCTGCCAAAATTTTACTTTACTCTGCTATGTAAAGTGCTTCTAAAAACCTGATCCAATCCCTAAAATGTTAGCCATTTGATATTGTAGCAAATATAGTTTGGAATACAATCCATACTCTCAACTAACATAGTTCACTATTCGTATAAAAATAAAACAACAAGAGAGCTCGTCAAAATACTAGGTTCTCTAATAAATTCATTACAACGCACGCCCGTGCTCTATCGATTGTGGCCTCTTTGCCCGAACGTGCCAGAGACAATCGACGCGATGGCGCTTCTCTACGCAGCTATACCCAATACAAAATGCCACCACAAATGGGAACAAGCACACGGGAAATTACACTCTACTGGTTGGGAAATACAGAGAGTTTTCCTCTGTAAAATAAATCTCATAGAGCATTCTAAATTCATAGTATTCGAAAAATAAATGTTCCGGTCAATGTTAGGACCTCATCCCCAAATTCAACTTTAGGTTCCTCGCAAAAAGGTTTGTTTTGGAATAAAACTCTGAAAGAGGTATAAAACCTTTTTGTTGGAAAACTGCGCGCTCTTTGTCTCTGACTCACTGTCAAGCGTACTTGTGTTTTCCCGCGTTTTTTGTTCTAATTAGTCAGGCCCGGCCCTCGACCTCCGCTGCGCTCCTGCCACCAACGAAACGTCGCCAATGTTTTGTAGAGTTATTACAAAAAGTTCACGTTACCACGCTCTATTGAATTGCAAATTTAATTACTTTATAACCCCACCTAATAGGTTTTTTTGTCGGTAGGTAATATCAATTTATTTAGATACGTAGCGGCATTTGTCTGGTACGTTTACGAATACGAAATCGACATTTTAAATTTTAAACAGCATTGTTGCAGTACGAAACAGACTGTAACCTCTGTTCTCAAATATTCTCGAAACGTAACCACATACTTACCTATACGTGTACCTAGCAAATAATCCACCATCACGAGCGTCCCGAAGTATCGATCAGCCTCAAGTACAAGAACAAGCTTTCAGCCACAACTGTAAAATTTAAATACAACACAATAATTACAGCAATTACAGTTACCCTCCGCCCTCCAAGACGGCCTCCTCAGAGCTATGAATAGAAATCTTAAGGCGTAATGGTGTCTCACCCCTTGCATTCATGGGGCTCCAAGGGGTAAACGCGAATAATATTCACAAATTTGTTTACAGATCGCGTACCCGCGCACAATACGCAATGCCGGAGATGGGGGAAACTCACTTGTTTTATTGAATTTTGCCTCATTTTTTTTTTGTATTTTTGGTAAATTTGATCAAGGTGTATTGGTTCAAGAAATCAAGATCGCGAATACGATAATATGACCTGAGTTTTCTTTAGATTCAGTAGGCAAAAAGGTTAAGAAATGTAGTTTACGATTATTGAAATACCTACTCAAAACATAGACGCAAAAGTATTAAAATAGGGTTTCTCTGATAAATTGTATTTACGCCACGCTATAGATAGATCTATAAGATTTTCATGCTATAAATCACGTAACTGACTTCTCACATTCACAGATTTTTATTTTGATCAGTTTCAGAATTACAATGTTTTGTCTTCCCGGTCGGCAATAAAATTGGGTGCTCGGGTTATAATCACAATTTCACATCATATCGCCTTTCATGGTTTAACTATGTAATCTTACCTTGCAAATGTTTGAAAGCTAATCTTATTTATACCTAACCATCCTAATCATACCAAATCATGCCAAAGCGAACTGGGAGAGAGGACAGAACAGACAAATTGAATGTATACGATTATTCTTGTAAATAATAAGTTAGGAAGCAACAAAACGAGCTGACTCCAATGATGGAGAAGCGCTTTAAGAAATCGTCATCATCATCAGCATACGTGGAATCTACGCGATTGAAGGGTTAGTAACTGAAATTAATAATTGTGTTGTCTTCTGCGTGTTCGAGGTGCTACTAATTGTACATCAATCTTTGTAACACAAAAGTTTTCTTTTTACTCGACTGCCACAGAAAGGAGGATTGTTTGTCCCGCCAGCATTATTAGTTCTTTACGTATAAATTATATTTTAAATACATTAAAATATGTATATCTGTTGTTTATGACGTAAGTATCCAATAAAATGTACCTAATGTACGGTGTACTGCAGTATACTCTTCACATGAAATTATAGAGCTTGTTTTTCTCCTTTTAGTTAGTGGTTACTTTTTGCAGTCGGGTTTTTTTGTTTTTTTAATAGTTATTTTATTCTTCTGTACAAACTAGCTTTAAAATATACCTGTGAATGTACTAACCAAAACTTGTTCTATAACTAAAAAGTTATCATTTCTCCACTTGAGATGAACATTTTTAAAACCAACTCTACCCTTTGCCGTATCTACCTCCGTGGCTGCCGGACAATACCACCGCCACACGTGCCCTATCTGACGATCGATGCTGCCGGCTATCAATGCTGCCATCGCTGTTCCTGTTCCAAAGATATTGAATAAACTAAGTATTGACTATTCTTTCAATGAGAGTGGTACTGGTGGTTTACGTTTTAACATGAATATTAGAAAACTTTTTGCACATCAAAACCAAAAAATATTAAAAGTTCGTAACTATGAAAATTATTTTGTTTTACAAAGTCGTCAATTTGACGAATTTGGTCTTTTCTAGTGTTAAAGTTTTTTAGCTTCTCTACATAATTATACAAATCTAGACTGCATTAGTCTGTATACAATTTTCTATGTTTTCTAATTAGTTAGATAGAATCAGCTAAAACTAAGCATAAAAGTTTATCAACATTGCAGCAAGAAAAATGAACACACAAAATTTTATAACGTCTCAAAAAGTTGTAGATACCTCTATATGTAACCTTTTTTTTAATGGCCTCTTACATTCTAGGAAAACAGCTTTCTGGTCACATGTACTGTACGTAAAAGCTCTAACAAACAGATTTCATTGCTTATACTTATCATTTTCAAGAAAAAATATGCCTACGTATTAAATATCGACCAAAATCAAGACTCTTGCCATATTATGTTTTAACTCTACCAAGATACTTGCCCAGTCTACAGACAGAGCTTACCAATCACTGTTATTGTTCAAAACAAAACAAAAGCTCCTAATTGGAAGCCCTCGGAGCGCATACAACAAGAATGTTCACCGTCCATCACCCGCGACACAAATCCTGCAATATACTCAAATAATCTGCTTCGAGAGGCCAATAGTTTTCAATTTCACCCCCTCACCTGTGCGTTTGAGTTAATCCAGCGTTTTATTAACGGAACCCGTAACGAGTCGCACGTGTACCCTGCGACGGCTTTGTTCCTGCAAAATTACTACTCAACCCTAAAAAGATTGAACTCACACTCACTTTCAATCTGAAATAGACTTTATTGCAACACGCTAAAGTGTAGATCTCAGGGGTTGCTTGAGACGGTTGTGTGTTTTTTGACAAAGAGCGGCCATGTTATTATTTCGTTTTGGCGGGCCGTGACTGACGTTTAAAGTCGGTGTTGCCATGCGGAATAAACTGTAATACGAGTTATGAAAGATTATAGCGTAATCTGGGAATATTGAAGACAATAGGAATAGACCCCGCTCGTGGGGTGAGAAGGGCTTTGATTGAGGGGCTTGATTGATTTAAGATGGGATGTTTTGAAATTGTTAAACGATGTTAAGCGGCAATTTAAGGTGGATATACAAAAGATTGTTTTAAATTGTATCCTGGGCCTTGGTGTGAGAGGAATTAAAAGTTAGCGAATGGTTGGTAATTAGGCTGCTAGAACATTTAAATAGTAAATAGTAGAGTCAAAGCATATTGTTTCTTCTTTCGTCTGGTATAAGTCGTGTCTCTACAGTCTAGCAGGTATTTTTGCATTGAAACTGAATTCAACTTGCGCAAATCATTTTTAGTTGGTATTTGCGTTCCTTACATAAAGCACTTTCATAAACTCATTTTTTCATTTTCATTATCTCAAGACCAATTTCAGGTGGCTCGTTTTAACATGAAAGGATTTCAGTTACGTTAGATTGTGGAGAGTTAGAAATTACTATCCTTTTGTATGCAAATTCCTAAATGGCGACGTAAGCATATCTCTTTGAAGCTCGCACTCGAGCGGAGAGTACCACCTAGATATAAATGTCTGTTCTCGGAGACTTGACCCCGTCACTCTGAGGTCCACTTCAGGATCAAAGAGCCTCTACAAACTTCTTCAATGAAACTCAAAATAAAACTCATTAATTTTATTAATTTTATAAATCGAAATTCATTACACCTTCCTTCTTCGTTATAGTTACAAATTCCTTTTCGTTAATACTATTATTTATAATTATTGTAATAATTATTAACTCCCCTAATCCTACAAATTATACATCGACCTAATTTTTCTGAACATATAAATTAAGTTGAAAAATCTTTACTCCATTTTGTTACAACAGACGAATTAATCTAATTTTAATTAAATTCTTATTGCTATTACTCGCCGTCAGATGGCGCGGGGATCGCCGACATGTTTTAATAAAAAAATCGTTACTAATTGATATTAATTACTATTTACATTGCAGCAATTCGCAGAGTTCACTTAGTAAAAAAACTTTCTTAAGTACATCATAAGTTTATAAGTAAATCATTGTTTTAGATAGAATCGAAGTTTTGAATTTATATAAACTCAAAGTGAAATAAAGAAGAGTAAACATGTATGGTAAGATCCGTGTTTATTACTATAAATTCGTTGTTTATTCTTGCAATAAAAAGGTGATAAAACTATTACAAAAAGTCAATTTTAAATGTTTGTAATTTGGCTGAATAAATGACAATATGGAAACCCTTGGTGAAAATAATTAGGCCTATTTAAGCAGTCCTGTACCGAGTTATTAGTTACCAAATATGATCATCGGAAATATCGATTTGAAGAAAATCAGACATTTTCATTTAGCTAAATGTAAATAAAAAAGATTTGTATTTAATCAGCCAAGTCCAAGTCACAGATAGATTGCACAGAGTGTACTCCCGTCCGGCCGCGGGCGGCGCCGGGCGGCACTATATACTATATACATTATTATCTACACACGCAAACACTGACTCGTAAAATTATGTTCTATTCACACAACAATTTGCTACTTTATCAGTTATTTACAGTAATGTTCCTACGCGGGCATAGAGATTTTCACCATCTATAAAAACTACAGTGAACTAATTATTGCAAGTTCTTTAGTCAAATCAATTCTTTGACCTATTATTTTAATAATAACTGAGAAATAAACGTCAATTTATTGATCCAAATGAATTGTTTGTGTGGTGAAACGCTCTATCCAATTCATTACATATTATTAAGCAAAACATTGTGCTTCGTTCTATGTCACAAAGTCGTCTACTAAGAGCAGGAAGTTTGGCACTCATTGGAATCCTGAACAGAAAACATTTGTGTCCACAGTTAGAATCTCTCACCTACGAAAACAAGACAAACACGCAAAAGTTTCTACACGACTATGAAAGTTGTAGAAATATTTTTTTAAACAGGTTCGATAGTCAGTAAAAAAAATATCACAAGGAATCAATTCAAATCCTCACGTGTGCTTATTTAGAACTATGCTAAGTATTTACACGTTACCCTCCTCCCGTTGCGGCGATCACCGACTATGTCCACATCATACATCAACACTGAGAATTCACTAGTTTTCTAATCTGAGTCCATGTTAGTAGCTGCGGCCAGCGACTTCACCGGAGACAATGTTCTTAGAGGAGGCTTGTGGTTTCAGAAGCTAAGACAATACAACCTAATCCAACGGCTACGTTACGAAATTATACACATTTAGTTAGGTACTTCGTTTATATTTTCAAAAAAATATCGAAAATCAGAATAAATAATAAAAAAATATGTAAACGAAAAAATAAAAAAATCAAATCTCAAAATTAACAAATATTAAATCGTGGGTCTCGTTCACATTTCAAAACTAATCCTATACAAATTGTTTGATCGATAAATTTGATCAAGAGAGTAAACCGCACAGAACATAATCAAAATAAATCGAACCACAGCGTTCAGTCGAATTAATCGAAATACATCTCTTCCTTGAACATTGTCTCGTGGTAAAGCTGCGGGAACTTCTACCAGGCGCGGCCCTGCAGCGGCAGGTAGCCGGAGCACTGCTGCTGGTAGGCGGCGGGCTGGCGGTACGAGGCCACCAGCGGGTTGCTGCACGCCGCCTGCGAGCCCTGCGCGCCGGAGTAGCCCGACGTGGGCGTGGCGCAGTGGCTGTGCGCCGGCGACGACGACTCGCCCGAGCCGCACGGCTTGCCGTCCTTCACCAGCACCGGCACCGCCACCCGCCGCGGCGAGGACGACGACTGGCGGACACACACAGATATACAGACCCCGCCGCGTTAGACTACAAATCTTTGCGAGCTTGTTATACTTGAGATTTATTTTTTGTAATTGTTTACCGCTATTTATAATTCCATTCATTAACGACATCTTGAAAGTCAACGTCATGCACTCTCTGTCATTGTAAAGCGGTATGTGGGGACATTTAAAGAGGTTACTACGCAAGTAATTTTTTGAATACGTTTAGTTTCCTCTCTTTAACTTTCAATAAGAATAGATTTTAAGATCACGAACAAATCAAGCTTGCAATTACGGGACTCAAATAAAAACAATCCATTTCAGATCAAACTTTTAAAGTACCTACTACTTACCTCAATATTATATGCCTGCAAAATGTTTAAAACATTTACATTAGCCAAGATACTTTGAATATAATAGTAACGTAAGTAGTGAAGTATAAACACAAACAACATTCTGTATAACAAAGTTAATTTTAATAAAAAGGCGGTGAAAAAACATTTCAAATCAAAAAATTATCGGCAGGCATATCGACTGTGAAACCCTGTGAAACCTTAGCTAAAGAGATAGGTACGTGACTTGCATTGCGACAGCTACAGGCTTGCGTATTAAATAAGGTATAGTGTCGGAGCCCACATGTGCATGTCGCATGTAAAACAAGTGGCGAAATGATGAAGGGCCATCGATCAACGACCGGCGCTCAAGGGTCTGTGAACCACTGGAGTTTTACTGTTCGCCCGTAACCCGGTAAGCACTCTATGTGACAAATTATGTAGAATCAAGTACCCTATGTACTAATATGTACTTGTAACACTTTTTTTATAAAAGTCATTAGATGCCTGAATAATGACCAAAGAGAATATAACTAACTTAACTTAACTTTTGGTAACTCTGGTCAAAAAATTTAAACTGTATTCTTTCCACTTTCTGCTTCCGTAAGAAACAACATACAGAATCAATAGACTTTGCCGCTATTACATACAAGTAAAACTCAGTACATTTGATGCCTCTCTAAGGATATAATTGGTACATAAGCAGCATCGTAATTTGGGCGGGCGGCGGCGCCCCGCCAGCAATCAGACGGCGTACGCTACGCCCCCGCCCGCCGGCCGTCGGCGCTGCGCAAATTGAGCCAATGTTTAACGCCAGGGTTACTTCGCTTGTTAGTTGTAGTATAAGCAATAAAATATTATATTTCTGTAAGAATTGTATGAACTATTTTCCGTAGATAAAATATTATTTAAATTTGGCTAGGCGTCCATTTGTCATATTGAACTAAAAATTCAAGAGGAAAATACAACTTAACGAAAACGTAGGCATCGTAAGACTTGTTTTCTACTATTGTCCACAAATAATTTTGATGTTATGTGTGCTTCACTTTTGATTATGATTGATTGCATTATTTAAAGATAATGCCCATTCGACAAAATAACTTAAAGACAAGAATCATAATTATTACAATAATTAAAGCTGTCACATTTTCGTATCGACGTCGTCAACATGAATGAAATGATATAGAGTAAGACAGAAATTTAACTAATGATTGTGCCCCTCTCGGAGGAATATACCTACACGATTAGCTACTAAAACCAAATGTTGGGCTACAGTAAAATAAACTGTATTTCTATTTGCGGCAATACTCTATTCTTTGACCCAAACATGTCTTTCTTGGTTGATAAAATCAAGATTATAATCTCCCTCACGTCCGCGGTGAGGTAGCCCTACTTTCCCGCGAAATATAATTCTAATTGTTGCCAGGGTACCAGGGCTCCAAGGTTGCCAGATTCGGGAAATGCGGGTCCCGTATTTTGTTAGCTATTGAGCGCTGCGGGAGATTGCTATCGAGAGGGCAAAGTCTATCGCCTTGGCAAACACCGCGACCCTCGGTACCGCGTCAGCGGATGATTTTTATCGCTTACACGTTAATATTCATTATTCATTAGCATTGTGTAAATTTTTGAATTAATAATGTCACGTTAGCTGCATATTTTTAACTATTTTTATGAATAAATTATGGATGAGATTAAAGATTGCTGAAATCCCTAAATTGCAAGCTGTTAAAAATAAACTAATAAAATTATTTGTATATGATTACAATACTGGTGTGTTGCTTCTATTTTAATTTAGCCCAAGAATCGAGATCATGATTAGAGTATCGCGTCTTCTATCTTAAGAACCATGCTGTCGAACTCGTGCTAGACATCAACGATGAGCGACTTGTTCATTAGTGTAAAAATGACATTTTCGTTCGACATTTCTCGTGATGAGACTTATTGTCACTTCCATTCTACACATTGTCCTATAGTAGAAGGAGCGCACAGGACGCATACTTGATTTTAGGCTTTTAATGTGTACAGCCTTTGTTGGAGGCCTATGAAAATAAATACTATAATAATTGAGCTAAATGAGACTGGTCCCATTAACAACTCACCTGATTGTGTTGGTTCTGCTCGGCCATCGCCTTCTCCTTGGCTTGTCTCTTACATTTATAGCGATGGTTCTGAAACCATATTTTGACCTGAAACAATTAACCTCTGTCATTATTGTTATCCTGTTCACACTTCATTTAATTACAATACATACAATAAGTGTGTTTGGGAATAAAAGTAAAAACATTAATTAGTTTCTGTTGCATTGACAGAGTTCAGCAATTAATTCGCCAAATCATTGATAGAGTGAGCGACCGTTGCCGTCGGAATCTGAGAGATAGGAACTTTAAAACAATCCAGGAGATGGGAGGACCAATTTACGCGTTAATCCCATTCCAAACGCATGCAGAGTCAACAGGCAGTCAGTGCCTCCCTGAAATTAGCGCTAGGTCGAGCCGGTCAACACTCCAGCTTAATGACGAAAGAATAAACATGCGCTGTTTGCCCCACCGAGCGGCCGGCCTTTGTCTACGCTCGCTCCCGACGCAGCGAAATATACACTTTATTTATTATTTATACATCGAGAGCGTTTCCTCTTGTTTATTCTTTGAAATGGATGTGTGCTCCCCCGTACCGAGATCCTTCGCTTGTTACGATACCAAACTTATACTTTGTGCCCGCCAATTGTTGATCGATCCGTTATCAAAACAAATATGCTACATGGCTACTACGAAGTACTGGCCACTAGACGGCACTACAGCGCCTCGTTGGTCGTTTTTTCTGTTTACTCTGTGATGCTTCGTTGTGGGAACGTTGGCAGCATTGACGCGCGCTTTGTGTCGTTCAGGAACGATGCTCGCTAGGTTATTTATGGAGGAGGTGAGAGTTAATGAACGGGCCCCGTCAGCGGGCGTCGCTTATTGCACTCCGCCGAGGCTTGGACGCTCTCGTGTGGAGTACTTTCTTTCAATCTCCTTGTGCATAATGCTCGGCGCTGGCTTGCACGCACGCGCAAACGCCTGTTGTTACTACGAGTGTTGAGACATTTCGGCTGTGTCCGAGGGCTTTCGAACTTGAGTTTACACCCACTTAGCTGCCAAGCATAATGTTTTCTATTATGCCATGTTTACGATGAGCTGGCTTCTGAAATTATTTGCTTTTGGTTTTATTTAAAATGGCCTTTATAACTGTGCAGAGGAATGGTAATTTACTTCACGTTTTTGCTGTCCTAAAAGTGCTAGAAGGCTACGCACGTTTACCACTACTTATCCACCCACTAATTATCCACTAATTATCGAGTTAATGAGATGTTTTTATATCAATAATATTGACATTCCTTTTTCACATATCCTAAAAAATTACGTTCATTAAAACGAAATAGCGGCCACCCAGTCAGCTGTCATCTCTACAATACAAGTCAATTTTGGCGCCAATGCCTTTCTTCCATCAGAGAGGCGAGGTTACACAAATCATAACCTAATTCTGACGTAATAAGGTCGGATTTAAAGCGTAGACATGATGAATATGGGCTATGCTATATGGACCCGCGTAGGTGTTCCGTTTCTCTGAACCATGACTCGGAATATCGAGCGACAATTATTATAAATAAAGATGCGTTCGTGTTTGTTTAAGTCTTCATTTGCTGCAGTGATTTTTTCCAGCGATGAGTTTGACGTTTTTAATATTTGAAACGTTTACTAACAATGGCTTGTATTTGGGGCCGAGCTGCGTGCTCGAGTGTGCATTAAGAGTGTTGGTAAATCAATTCTTAGGATTTTACAGGCAGTAGCGGGAGCAAACATTTGACCAGTTTGGAAGTAGATTTGTTTGTTCTCATAAGTAGGAGCTATAAAACTTTACATTTGAAATATCATAATCTCTGAGTAATGCTTGTGTCTCGTCTAAGAAATGAATAATACACATGTCGGAATTGTTAAAATACTGAAGTGGATGACATTAAATCCGAACACTGAACAGAAAATCTAGATACAATGGGATCATCAGTAACAAAAAAGACTAATATCTGAAACGCCGTTAGAGATATTAAATAAACCGTCTATCATCGATTCATTTAGAAACGTACGGCTTGTCACTGATTTGTCATTCCCCGCGGCCGCACAATGGCCGCTTGTCGCCATTATTGTATCGAGACCTGCATCCGACGGCGCTGAGCAAACATCTCCCGCGCCGTGACACCACATCAATGGACTTCATTTATTTAGTAACTTATGAAAATATCAAGCAAAAACTTTTGGTTACAATCAGGGAACTGTTTTGCCAAACTATTTTTAACCTTATTGTAAAGACGTAATTTCAAATGTAACTGTATTTGAGTTTTGACAGATGCAAAATTAAGATGGCGGTAATCGTACGTGAGTGAATGTTGGGCACAAATTTGGAATTATTTTCAACGTGTTTTTTCAGGTGATAGTTAATACTTTTGATTCATACATCTCTTATGGGAACATTGATAAATCGGACAATAGATTTAAAAAAAATAATTCGTTTACAGCAGCCACACTTTTCGTATATTTTTAACTTGGTTGGCGTTACCAAGAACTAATTAAAAAATCAATCGATATAAGATTTACTTCAATACGAGCAGAATTAGTTAATTATACCTAAGTCTTTGACTCTACTAATTACAAGACCCTAATGGAAAATTACGTTTTACATTGACCAGATTGTCTATGATCCAAAATGTATAATGTAAATGTATGTGGAAATCAATAACACTAATAACAGTGCCTTGAACGTCAATATCATTATACCTTGTAAAATATAGCTTGATACCTGTGACGTTTGTCGGAATGACATTACTAGGGATGGAGGCGTGTTTCGTAGCTTATCGATGTCTGTGACGTCATGAGTTTTATTAAAAGTGACATTGTAGTCATTGTCATTGTAAAGATGTAAATTAAAAATAAATGTATTTGTAGTTGATTTAAATGAAATAAAACAAAAATAATTCAAAATAATCGCGCAAACGGATCACAAATTCGCGACACTATTCAAAACAGTATTTTTTTGTCTTTTCGGCATTTTGGCAAACAAAAAAAAGGTAACACCAAACAAAGTAACACCATAGTAACACAAATATCAACAAAACAATGGTAGCGTATACAAGGCGTCAGCACTCGTACTGACTCAAAAACGATGGCACCCGCTTGTTTCCAGCACGTGAAACTATTATTGCCAAACTAAATAACTACATTTTATACAAGTGAAATTTTCATAGTATTATTTTATCGATAACCATCTGTCAGTCACTTGCACGTCCCTAGAGCTCTTCAAAGTGCATTTATAAAGTAAGCTAAGAACCAAAAATTATTTAAGAAATATTGAATATTATTTAAATTACTCATATTTTTACTGGTATCTTTATAATTAAATGATTGTTTTTAAAAATGCATTTTATTTTTATACACAGACGTCGTTTTTATATTAAAAAAAATGAACTTTTAAAAATAAAATTTGGGTTGTAGCTGTCTTCATAAAACGTTCGGTAATGTCACAGGTATCAAGCTATATTTTACAAGGTATAAGTAACTATAAAAACAAACCAACTAAATACTTTTAAACAAGAATACATAAACCCTAAACCTACTTATATATATATACATAAACCTAATTTGAGCAATCATGCGTCATGATTGCTCAAATTAGGTAGCTATGTGCAATCGTTAAGCAGAGCTGAATGCTCCGCGGGTGCGGGTTCGACCCCTGCGCGCGGACCGTGAACACCTACAGCAAATATTTACACATCAATCCACCAAATTAATATTTGTATGTTTATTAAAGTTAGTTTAAATTGTTACTTGTGTCGCACTGTACGATGTGCAAATATACTCTGCCATTGAGAATTGATGAAATGCTGGTGTGTCTACAGTTTAAAGAGTTACGCAGTTGGAAAATAAACAACGTGATCTTTATCAAGGGTTAAATACTTTAAATAAATACCTACCGCAGTTTTGGCTTATCATAAAACTATCACGAATTTCAGTCATAATTTTAGTAAGAAAGACATATTGACATCAAAAAAATAAACTTATTTTCATTCATATGTCATCCTTGACCAATTAGGTTTTATTAGCAATCTACTTTATACATATGTGCAACTACTTTTGTAACCAATAACTACATAATTTGTTAAGACAAACATAATAATATAGTCGGGCACACCTCTTTAATGAAATTTAAGAAAACACGTCATATATTTATGTTACCGTGTAGCCACATCAAGAAACCGACCATGCGCAAAATAATATTATAATGCAACAAAAAAAGTCCAGCCGAAATCAGTATCTATAATTTGCGAATAAAATCCAAAGGATCCCTTAAGATCCTACGCAAACACCGCAATGTAACAATGGGACATTACAATTCAAATAATGCCCCTTACCTGCGCAAAGGGCTGCGTCAGGTGTATCATCCGCTTAGGATACTAGTAATCCCCACAATGCCAAGCAAAAAGGTTGCCATTCATCAAAATTTAATCTCAAATATATTGCATTGTGAGAAGCCCAAGCGAAAAGCTAGGCAATAATTTTCGCGGTTATTAAACGAGAAGCGAATCAAAAGTTTTTTTTAAATTTGTTTTGGCATGTTGGCCGCACTGAGGCCGCGGGCTTTTGATGTGATGATAGCGTAGATAATTATCATTTTGGAACTCCTTAGTGAATGGGATACAAATTATGAAAAAAAAAACTAGCTTATCGTATAACTTAAAAGTAGAGTTATAATTTAAAAACAGAAATTAAGAAGAGAGTCTTAATATGGTTTACTTTACATTTTTTTAGTAATATTTCTTTTTTAATAGTTTCTTTGCCCAAATTGTTACGTTTTACTTAGCTATCGTTTATTATTTACGTATAATCCTTTAAAAAAGATACAAAATAATAAAGTTTAAATAGTTTTCCCGACTCCGATCAAACGAAGACACAAAAATAAAAACAATCCATTTCAAATGTGTTGGGAATTCACCACAACAATAATTGAAAGGCATATTACCAAAATATACTTTTAATAACTGAGGCAAAGCAGATGAGTCGCTTGACAGGAAGCGTATTGAAATCCCACGACGATTAAAGAATTAAAAAAACTCGAGTGGGATTATATTGGTAGATTATAGGCTCTGAGGGATTCGCCGACAGATCCCAAAGAGGTTAGCTTAAATAATTATGATGTAAATACAACGAAATATGATTTCGGCTGGGATACTGGTGAAACAGTTGGTAGAGGATGTATGGTGAATATCTTTTGCAAGTTTTTTCAATTAAATGATATTATATCAAGGCTGTTTATGTTGGATTGAGTCACTGAGAGATCACGTTTTTGGAGGTTTAGTAAATTATCTTGCCTATATCTTATTAAACTTCAATTTATTTTGGGTCGGAACTAAATAAACATCCAGATAAAAATTTTGGCTGACATAATTTTTACAATTTCATCGATAAATATCACAATTCTCTCAATAATTACGCTCAACAGTCGAACAATTTATTCGGCCAAGTTTATATCATCCATCATCCAAATTCCTACATGAAGTTCCGAAACCTAAGAGATGGAATTTAAAATGTATACATGTATTCTTTATTCGGCCATTCGAACAATTTATTCGGCCAAGTTTATATCATCCATCATCCAAATTCCTACATGAAGTTCCGAAACCTAAGAGATGGAATTTAAAATGTATACATGTATTCTTTATGACAGAAGTAGTTAGGTATTTAAATTTATGGCAGACACAACATGTCATCAGCGATCAGCCAATCAGAGCGCATCAAACCATCTGACACATAATAATTTGTTCCGGGCTACTTAGTGTCATCGGCAACAGAGCAGTGCTGGCTGACGGCACTGACGGCCTGACGGCTATTGTTTCATAAAGCACCATTATCTCATTCCTCTTATTACCGCCGGCCCGCATGCGCGCATCCGCCGGGGCAGAGACAAGACCATAGAGTACGTGACCATAGACAATGGCCAGGAGCCTTTGTTGTTGGTTTTTTTGTCTTCCAGCTGATCTCACGGTTTTAATCAGTGTTCATTTTAATTGTTTTTGTCATCAAAATTCAATTTTGTTGTTACGAGCTTGAAGAGGTTTTGTAAGAAATTAATTGGACGATTTTAGGTACTCTTACTCAGTTGAGTAAATAGGTTTCAGGCAACTCTGGAACCTCGTCTATGCTAATTAGATAAAGTGTAAGCTTGTGGTAATAGGTTATCGGGACGAAAAGTAGAATTCCTCTATTCTTTTGGGATTCAAGCTGACACGATTCCCAGTTTTCCGAAATTGTCTTAAGTTTTGCCGTAAGTTAAAGAATAATTTTATACATTATATGAAATTAGTATATAATATGATTGACAAGTTATAACTCTCGTGTATTCCCATTAGAATCAAGAAAAAACTAGCTAAACTATAACTTACAAAAAAAAAAACATCAGAAATATCTCGCAAATAAAGCAGTCATTAAAATAGCCATTAGCTTTATTAAATCGCGGTGTATTTGCCTCGGCCCGGAGCGCGGAGCCGGTGGCTGGAGTAACATCAGAATTTACTTACGCCGAACGAAGCGCCCTCTGTTTGCCCATCCCGAACGTCAAACAGCGGGATTGTGGCCGGCTCGGGTTTATTGCAGCTATTTAAATGCTATGAATATGCACGGTTTTAGACTTATCAGGCTTTCGGAGGATTGATGGATGTTTGTGCAGGAGTTATCTGAAGTTATGTTAGTCTAGAAACATCAAAGTAAGTGGTGATCAGTGCTGTGCAGCATTGCATTTTTTTTCTCAGCATTTCGAAAACTCCTTTTTTTCAGAGTCTAAAACGACTCTACATCATATCTCTTCTGTTTACCTATCTAAGATATCCTTTACATCTACTACCTATGACGTTTAAGGTTAGGTATTCGTTATGATATCACAAGCACACGCTAATTTATTATTCTACGAACAATCGATTAGGTACTGGCACAATAATATTATTTAGGAATTATTTGGCATTACTTTTTTCTCTCCGCGTTTATCAATCAACGAAAACATATAAAGCACTCAGTGTTAAACGGTATAAGTTCATAAAGATTATCGGAGTTTTTCGTAACTGAATACAGATAATACAGCGCTTAGCGCGGCCCGCACGCGCCGCGCGCGCCGTGCGTGCGCCTGACAGCGGCCGCTACCGGACCAGTAAGAGGATTGTGCAAATAAAATATATTTTCTGATTTTAATGGGTTTTCAAAATATGGATTTAAATGTTCAAATATGTAGGGAAGTGTTGGCATGGCCCGACTAACCCGTGTGTTAAGTTACGCACTCTTTATAAACTACTAAATCTTCTTAATATAACTTTCTTAGAACCCTAAGATCAAGACTTTCTATGTCATACCTGTCCTCACCCAAAATATTAAAATACCCAATGACCTCCCTGATTAAGTATTTCTGTTTCTTTTAGTTCCAACCTTAGCTATGAATGTTGAGTCTTCATAAATTTACCCCTACAAATGTTTCGGTCATAGTTCATGAAATACTAAACCCGCGAAACATTCCCACTATTTACATTAAAAAACATCATCGCCATTATTAATATAACTGTCAACGGCACGCGCCCTATTTCCCACATTCGTTCACAAAATTCAAATCCTTTACAACAATGCGTCAATAATCTCTGGCCGTGTCGATATAAATTTCATAAACTCGGCGCGACCCCCACAATGGTTTGCGTCCATGAATAATCTCCATTTTGACGGTGTCAACACCAGCCGTTTGGCGCCAAAACAAACGTCAGCGGGCACAATGGCGGCGCGCTAAGCCGGAGATAATGCGTTGTTATTATAATTGGGCCGTGCAGCCTGCATTGTTCCTCTGCAGGTTAATTAGGATATTGATTGCCGCGTCATGGGGATTGTGCGTGAATGGGGCCATGTTAGATAGCTAAGCGTCTGTATGCCGAATATAAAAGAACACTTAACTCTAAATAATGTCTAAGTGCTGCTTACACCTTATATAATATGTAGTGAACACTTCGCAATAGAACGCAAATAATACGTCCTTTACAGAGAAAAGTTCTAAAAAGACTAACTGAACTGCAACCTAAATATGAATTGAAACAATAACAATTCATCATTCCTTGACAGCATCTCTAGGGGTGTATTACATCATAGCTGCAATATCCCACAATTAGCCCTAAACACTAAGTAATTGAATCAGCTCGTATTGCTCACTACCCTCAGCGGAAGCCCACCCTCGCAGCCGGCGGGCATTCCGCAGTGTTCCGTACGTTGTGGGCGTTCTCTGTAATTGACTCCGGTCATCGCCGGAGGCCTCGAGCGATTACAGCGTGATTTACGAGCGCGTGTCAGTGGCACAGCGTGACGCTACTAATGCTGGCAACATTGCTAACGCTGGTCACACCAGTCCCGCTAGTCACGCTGTCGACGCCCCGTGCTTACACGCGTGCCTTACACTTTATATCACGCCTGTTTGTGGTCACGGCCTGTGGCAATTTGAGGCGTGATCCCAACGATCTCGAGGGTCTTTTGTTTTTAGTAGCAGTTGAAGGGTTGTAAACTTATTCCGTCTTGAATGTGTAAGTTATTTATTCATTTTATGATTTTTTGTTTTACATTTATTTTTTTGTAAAAAGGGTGAATTTCGTTACCTAATTCGTCATTCGTCTTGAGGGATACCTAAGTATGACTTTGAGTAGAAACATCTATTATTACACGGTCAGTTTGAATATACATTCGTTTCAGTCATTGATGCTGTAAGAAAACCACATTTGAAAATGATTTCCTAGATTCACTAACCTACTAACACAATTACACTTCACTGTCCACCTATTCCAATTCCATTCCTATACAACTCGCTACGTGTATAAATTCTACAAACAATCTAATTTAAATAGTCTAGTAACACATGACAGTTCGTTAGAGCGGCCGGGACGCCGGCGATGGCCGCGCCTCTCCCACTTCAGATAGCTTTGACTGCACGAGTGCTGTTCGCAATATTTCCCATTTGCTACGGCTTTGTGCATGTCTGCTTAATTGCCAATACACGCCAGTTTGTTGTTTTAATATTCGTTGTGAAGCAATGTTTATATTTTTATTTCATTTTATAACTGTTATCGTAGAGGTGCTCTAAAGTTCACATGTAGTGTTTGATGTATTTATAAATTAAATATTGAAATGTTGAATTAATTTTTGTAATAGTGCAGGTTTTTTTGGAAAGATATTATGATAAGTTTTATAATGTGTTAATTTAGGTATTTCGTCAATTCTTATAAAACTAAATTAAACGACTCGTAATGTCTCGACAAAGCATGTCACAACCAGTACTTTCAAAACAGATAACGTCAACCTACATCTTTTCGGAAAAACAAAATGTTACAAATAGAATTCCAAGCTCATTAATAATGAGTGTAAAGAAAATCTCAAAATGTAGAAATAATTCCCAAAACCAGTGTGTTTTTACAACTGGCAAGCTAAGACAGCTCGTTAGGCGTGACGTCGCGGCGACCGCGCGGCTTCAAACGGTTTGATTCACAAGTGCCGCGCAAATTTATCCCTGTGTGTTACTGTGAGGGCGGCTTTGAATTAGGGGTGCACAGAGGGAGGGTACCCTGTATTTCACTGTTGATTGTATTTTTATATCCTTCAGGAAACATGAAATGATATTAGGTTAAGAAGGTAACATTCTTACTAATAACCAAAAGTAAATATTTTCATCACAGACTGACTAGAAGCCGCTGCTGCACTTCTCATTCAAATTCTCATTCAGGAACCCTACTTTTAGGGGTCTTTAATAAATATTGCTAAAAGTCTGCACACATATTAGTATACTGTACATCGATACATCGAGGAATTAGCCGTCAGAATTCCAGCATATCCCAAATATTTCCTAAAATAGAAACACACAAAAACGGCAAAATAAACAATTAATAAGTATACAGAGTAAGACTGACCTGTGTAGGGGTTAAGTGTATGAGAGACGCGAGGTGTTCTCTCTCCGGCGCCGATAAATACTTCTGCTGCTTGAACCGCCTCTCCAACTCGTAGACCTGCGGGGAGTTTACATTGTTAGACTCACATTCCTTCCAGAAAACTGACCCTAACAGTAGCTTACAGGGCTACTTCGGCTCTAAGTAGGTATGTATAGTGTTTTGTGGCGTATTTGATTATTGTAGAGCGATATGGCAATTAAAAATCTGATCACGCGCAACGAAAAAGGGTAATATTACAAAGAAATACTATAGCCTAATATTATCCCTTATTAGAGTATTGCAGATCCTGAATCATATATCTGTATCTCCGCCTCACTCTAAACAAAACACAAACCCCAGAGAGCACACATTGTTACCAACATAATGCCGTTAATTTCTCTCACTCACACACACAAGGCTCTCACACAGAGACACTAGAATCAAACTGCAACCAGAAAATTCCGTGGAAATAGAATTAATTACATGGCTGATGGCTGGTGGAGGGCGGGGCCGGATGTGGGCGGGCGGGCGCCGCCCTCGCGCTAACGCAATTTTGGCTTTAGTTAGCCTTTGAATGCGGCGTTGCCCGTTCCCGGCGGCTTTGATGCGGAATGTTTTATGAGATTAAAGTTGCGACTTTGCTGAGTTGTCATGAGCTGTATAATATTATCAAAGTTGCAGGAAAAGATAAAAGAAGGTGTAATAAAAGCGAGGGTTACTGCTCGGGAAAGTGTCATAGGGTCAAGATAAAACCTGAAGGAATATTGTAAAGTTTTGTTGAATATTTAAATGTCATTTATAGATAATGTAACGTATCTATGCGTCTTCAATTACGCAATTAAATGTATTTTCTTTCTTTCTTCTTTCCATACCGGTATGATTTATAAATATGTTTGAAACAGAAAACGCCTGAAAATTAAGCAAATCACGGCATAGAATAATAAATATGTATTCCCTAGAATTAGAAATCTGGAATGCTTATCTTCATTTCACTTCAATGCGGTTCTCACTACCAAAAAAACATTATAGGCAAATTAGTCACACGTGATAAGGTCAATCACATATCAAGATCAAAGAGTCCCAAACCCCAGTTCTTTACAGGCAAGAACTTGCCCGGCTATTGACCTAGCTTCTGCGTGTCGTACGGTCACCATGGCACCGCCCCGGTGTGCACCGGTCACGGTTAATGCTAGACCCCCTTATAAAGCGTTCTGTTCACGAAGCGACGCGAATTTAAGTCGCGACACACCTGTGTGTGGGTAGCGTAGAGAATGGGGCTCAGACCAGTTCGTGATGCAGGATTAGTTTCATAACTTGGACTAGGTTGCAAAAACAATTTCGTACAGTTACACCAAGTATTTTTTTAGATCCTACTAAAACAGGAATAATGATAAAGATTTTGCAGTAACTAAAAATAGATTCATTATAAATGACTAAAATGGCCACTATAAGAAGACTAAAGATCTCTGATAAATGTATGAACTGTAATTCTCAACAGGCAAAGAACGACAATTATATTTTAGGGTTTTATACCAATTCACTTATAAAATAACCGGATATACTAAAAATATATTGCATCCCTTATTAAATAACGATTTTCTAATATAAATCATACAGAGAATATCTTGGTTCGCGAATTGTCAGGTAACGTCCCCCAGTTCGTATTTATTTGTAAAATGATCGGCAAATAAGGCTCCCCCAGCGAGGGAGCGACCGAATAATGCTGGATGCGAGACGAACCGAGGTACTTAGCTATGGAGGTCGTACCTACAGCGTATGAAACTAAAGGAATAGGTACCACTCATGTATGAAGAAAGTTAGAACCTATTGAATATAATGAAGGAACTACGAGTATGTTCATGTTAGAAACTAAGTTCGCTACGAAGCCATACGGCACTAATATTCAAGTAATGTAGGATTAGATTAGATTCTTATGCAAAATTTTGAGACATTCTAGAAAACAAAAGAAGACATTGTATTTTGCTATAAATACACTTGCATTACAATAAATGTAAACGCAGCTTTCAAGCATTGCGTATTTAAATAAGGCCCTCTGAATCCGAAGACAATCAATATTTTCCCGAACGATAACGCTGATTGAATCACTTGGTTGTAATTGAAGTCAAAATACGTCACTCGTCGAAAAGGGAATGTTTAAATGTTACCTATTCATTTTTTTAACTGCTCGCGCACTAAGGAATTTATTCTTGTATCGCGGGAGGGTTTCACACACAATCGTTATACATGCACAGAGACACCTTGAGTCAGAACAAGCATTTGCCGAACGCTTTGTGCGTTCGGCAAGTGCTTGTTCTACGCGGGGATCTAACCCACGTTAGGTCATGTACTGTGGTATTGGTGTGGTGACCTATACCACTCGGCTATCCGTGCTGTCATTTATCCTATATAACCGCTAACGCTGAACTGGAAACTGGAAAACTACAACTGGTGTAAATGATGTGCGCTGGTATCTCACCTGTGCCTGCGTGAACAGCACCCTTCTCTTCCGACGCTGCGCCAGCGGGAACTGCATGGGCTTGGAGTCGGGGCCCGCGCACGCCGCCAGCCCGCCCATGTTGTTGACGTGCCCCATGCCGCCCGACGTCGACGTCATCAGCCTGGAAACTGAAGCAGCCGCTCAGATACGCACACTTGGGTACACTACTATCTATGGTGGAGGTAAACAAGCTAAACAATACGAGATAGGTTTAGAAGGTTCGTGGAGAATTAGGTTTGTGTAAACTTAACAAGCACTCATTTCACAGTAGAATAATTTTACAATTTTACTGGTGATGTATTATTCTTATGAAAATTGTTTAATAAGAATTAAGTAAGTATCTTATTATAAATCTGGCAGACCAAAACTAAACAGTTTTAGCCTCCAAGATTTATCCGATTTGATGGATTTATATCACGCAATTTGTAACAGGAGAAAAGCCTGTAAAATACAAGGATATTTTTTTTCCGTCATCCTTTTTAAAGAATAAATAACAAGTACCTATTATAAAAAAAAATTGTACATTATTTCGTGGTACAAACACCCGTACCGTAGCCGTACCTACTCTAGTCGCTGGATACAGTTTTTTTTAATCCCAGTAGAAAAACAAGATGTTTTAAGTGAGCATAGTGAACATAACTACTTTCAAATTTCAATCCACTTATTTGTGTAAAGCATGAAAAGTCCCATGAAATCATTAACTTTAGTACCCGCAATAATCACGCCTATTTTCACAATTACTTAAGCAATTAGTAAAATTCGATTTTCATAAGATTAGCTGCCAATTACCAAGACCTAATTAAGTACTTCGCTTAAATAAAACTTTTAAGCAGTTATTTCACTTTAACTACGATTTTTATTAAACTCCGTTGAAGAACTGAAAGCGTTTGTCTCTGGCAAACTTTGAAATTCATTAAACTTAATTAATTGATTAACTTAACGGTTTAATATACTTGGTGAGTTTAACTTGCTTTTCGTTTTAGCTGATTAAAACCTTCATCTTGTTTTTAGTTTGATATAAACCAAAGCTATAATGGAAGTGCACTAAGTTTCAAATATCAAAGGACTTTAAGCACTTAAAAATGCTTCAATTCGTATGACGAGGTATATCAACATTCAATCCCTAATTGTAGAAGTATTTTTCTTAAACAATGAAAAATTCATAATTGAAAGTAGGTACAAAATTACAAACATGTAAGTGAAACATTCAAACGCATTTAAATAACGAGATCTAAAGTCTAAAAAATATCGTCACAAAACCCAAATACTTGACATTTTCACAATATTCTTGTCGCTAACATTTTGCAACATACGAGCGACGATGAAAATAAATGCAACGCTTTAATCACATTTTTATCCATCCTTGTGAATTATAAAAGGGGAGTAGCGGGAAAATAAAAATTAATACTTTCTAGCGGTAGAAATTATTCTCTTAGCGTTGGCAACATTTAAGCTGGCGCCCGCCATTTTCCTAATGACACTAGACGCGATGGTTTTCCGCGCTACTAGCTCTGCGACGTATTTTAGTCACTTTGAGAGATTATGACTATGTTTATGCGTTTTAATATTACATTTGTTTTAGCTTTCTTCTTTAATAAGACTTGTTATGTTAGTAATTACGCAGCTTACTCATTTTTTACTAGAGTTCCTACATATTAGAAAGCGTTTTTGTAAAATTTGCATACCGACCACCCTCGTAAACTTTATTACTATGTCCATTTTTATACCATTGACAAATATGAACCTAGACATAAATAGAAATGATTTCAGCTATTGATAAAAGTTAAACATCGCTGACTGGAATGAAAAAAAGGAGCTACAACTTCTAGAGTCCAATTTCTCGTAAATAACGTGAGCCTGGCAGTTCTTGGCGAGGACGGGCATCAGCATTCCGGGCCAATATCCCGCCATTACACACGCCGTTGTATTTACACAACACTCGAGCAGGAGGGTCCATCAATAAAATATTACTCCCCATTCTGTCTTACTCCATTGTGCGTGAGTATTGTGTGATATCTCTGCCATCGATGGAATTCATGCGAGACTCTAGGTAGTGGGTTCTGTTTAATTTTTAAAATGTTTTTATTACTACATTTTATTAAGTTTAAAGTACGATCCAGGTGATTAACTGCTTCTGGCAATACTTACAGCGATAGTCTTCAAAAAAGCACGAGATTCCCTAAATTTAAGTAGATGTAAGGGAAAGTCGGGTAGCCCCGGACGGCGGGTAGCCCCGGACATTTTAATATCTAAGAAACTAAACGCATTCCATAGATATATTATTATCGTTAATTTGTGTAATTAAGAACAAAAACGAATGCCGTTCAGTTGCGGCGTGAGTGAGGAGTAAGTTAGCCGTGAGCGAATGTTTTGTTCCGGCCATAAAATTTTCGCCGCTCCTGTCAAACTTCGACGCAAGTTATCACATACATTTTTAAAATTAAGTAAGTGTTTGCATTCAATGCCAGGAATGCAAAGACTGGGCCCATAAAGATTGCGTTTATATTGATGCATCGAATTCTTGTTATAGTTGTGACGTTTGTAAGGCTAAAAAAACGATTGGGCCACCATTAAGTATGATGTCCGGGGCAACCGCCACTTCTTGCGATGCCGAAAAAATAACACCTAATAATTCTTACTCTATTTCGTTACAAAATGTAATTTAATTACTAATGTTTTATTAATATGATTAAAGAAGTTCCTAATTTTATTTTAAGTACAAATTAAAGTCAATAATTTCGTTAATTTATTTCTTATTTGCAATTCATTTATGTGTCCGGGGCTACCCGATCTTCCCCTATATTATTTCTTTACACACATCCCTAAGAACTAGGTTTTGTCACCAATATTCTAAAACTATTGTTGACTGTTATCCTAAACCATTCAAGATTTGTTCGAACGTCCTAAAACTCAACTAGGCAGAATAGTATTTAAAACTGTTAAGCAAATTTTCTTATCCTTCTTACTTTATTTGATTGATTGAATATTCAAAATCACGAAATAACACATAAAAATCAAGATCATCAGTTCCACAGTACCCTAACAAAGTGAACCCGTTTCCACCGTCCTTTGTGTGTGTACAGCCGGACAGTTTGTTATCCGCGATCTCAGTTTGATTGAAACGTAGCGCTGTTTCCATGGCGGGCTTCAATGGCCGCGTTTTTAGAACCAATTGAATCGTTTAATGACACGCAAAGGGATGTTTACAAACATGTTCAATAGTTCCCGATGACAGCTCAATACGGTACTGATTTAATTTTAATTGAAGGTATCCGTTTTTTGGTGCGGTTTTAGAAAAAAGAGGCTACGTATATTGAAAGTTTGTACGTTAGCACAATGGAGGGTTTTTATGCGGTTTTTTGGTCTTTCTCCTCTAAATTTCTACCTACTTACTTAAAATTTTTAGATTATTCGACAATTTCGTGAAAATTATTGCAGTTAGTTGCCGAACAATGCTATCTGTAACTCATGTGTCCACTTTTATCAAAATCAATGTTTTGTTCATTTCGGACAACAGCGCAACGTGTAGTTATATGATTGTAAAACTATCATTTGGCAAACACAGAATCGTCAGCATTGATCACACGTGGTCATCTTCGTAGGTAGTCAAAACCTAAATTTCCTAAGAATACATGTCATGCACTCATGTGTCCGTTCGTGACAGGGGTCGGCAGAGATGTGCATATATTTTGACAACAAATACGGCGGTAATTGAACCGGGGGCGGGCGCGGCCGGCGAGGGAGCGGCGTGAGATGTCAACCCAACTATTATCATGGACGGCTGGTGCTCAAGGTATGTTAAACGTTTTAGCAAACGTGTTAAACTGTATTGTGATATGAGTTAAGGCTAGGTAAGATTGGCTTGTTTAGGTAAGGCGTTCGATATAAGTACCTACATATTTTTTCAAGTAATCACATTAATGCGAAGTTCATGCTAAACGGTTGTATAATTCGATTTGACACTGACGATTTAAAGGCTACATTAACCATATTTTGTCCTGTTCCGCTATTATGAAAATCTCCTCATCGTGTATGTTTGACTCCTCATCTACTAATTGCATCAAAGATCTCACTACTCTGACACAACACAATGTTGCCAACCGCAATAAACCCCAGCTCCCTCAATTATCATTTTCTACCATCGGAAAATGAGAAGAAAAATAAATAGTTGCAGGAAGACACTTAGCTTTAACGCGTGCGTTTGATGACACGATTGGCGTGAAATTGGCCTGCCCAGGGGCCCGGGGCGAGGGGCTGACCCCTCCCCGGAGCTCCCGGGGTCTGGGGTCACTCCGCAGGGCCCGGCGTGCGTCTGACGGCCGCTGACCGCAAGTAATTACCAACTAGACAATGCTAGTTGAAAATTCACTAAAGTTTTAATGGGCAGTTCTCACTTTGTGTGAAGTTATTATTGCTTTTTGGTCCAGCCTTGGTTTGTGGACTCACGTAATTAAGGTTCCGTTAAATGGATATTTAATCTCTTCAGTAAACTTGTCACTTTTATGCTCTTACATAAAGGTAACAACGCCATTCATTTTATTTATGTTCTATTCTTTAGAACAACTTGCGGTTTTTAGTTTAGCTTGTTAGCCTGACTATAACACTAAGCCTACCGCTAATGAATAGACGCGTGATGGTATACACTCGTACGTAATCTCTTAACATCCGCATCACCAATAAAGGTATCGTAAATAATTATTTAAAAAATACACGTTTACTTTTCTATTAGTCGAGACAAATTGACCTTTTCGTTCTGAATAAATTTGGTAACACCTCATTATCGCGGTACAGTCGCGGTCACATGTGCACAAAATTATTAAGTGGGATTATGTTTGATTACTTAGTATGTTAAATTTCAATAGGAACGTCTGTTTTTTGCACCAATTAAATTGACAGGCTTTTTATTACAATCACAATTTACGATGCCTAGATTATACAACACACTGGCTGTACTCGATCAAACGCATTTGAAAAATAATATAATTCTTAAATTAACTCATTTTGCTTATGAACAAATATTGAAACTTAAATAAAATATCAACACAATACATTTTTGTTGATATTTTATCTCATTTAAATGCCTTTAGAACATCATCTGTCAATATAAAAAACTCGTTTTATAATTTGCAAGTTATACAGATTTTGTCGTTGATTGTACTACATGTCTATTTTATTTATTTATTGTGAATGTTTGCCTTCAAGCTGCCTTCAAATTCAAGTATTAAGTTTGTGTTACGTAAGCACGCGTGTATGTATGTGTGTCAATAATTATGTATGTGTGTAGGCACCCGCTATTTGTGGAGTTTATAGCTCGCTATAATGTGATGATTATGGTTAGCTAGGCACTGGTTTTGCGATAGGGAATGTCGTTTCCTCACGATGTTTTCCTTCACCGTTTTCAGCAAGTAATATTTCTTTGTAATACGCATATGAATTCGAAAAAAACATTGATTAGGTTTAGATTTAGGTATAGATAGATTAGGGATAGAGGTCCTACGAACTTTGATTTGACAGTTAAAGCTGCAACGGTCATGACTAGATTTTTTTTAGGATTGATCGCTGGTGAGAGGGAAACTGATAATTTTTAATTAGTGTGTTCTAAGTTTTCCTTCCTAATTCAATATTTTAAATTTTCCTGCACGTCCAACTTTAATCGGTTTCACTTGACGCCTTAGGCACTACAAAGTCTACTTCAATATACTAATAATGTATCCTTATTAGATATAGAGACTCTATTTACCAGTGAAGAATACTCTATTATAACTGGCTAGACCGTTTTTTATAAAATGTTACTGGCTGTAATGAGGAACAACTTTGGTCAATTGTGTGAGGGGAAAAAACGTAGCAAGCATTAAAATACTCTATAAGCATTTTAGGCTGACAATACAAACAATCGAATTAACACGAAAACAAGCTCAATATTTATAAAATGAATCATAATGATCGTGATGTTTGGAGAAGCACTAGGAATCTAAATCAGCGTTCAACGGTACATAGCTTTCGGACGTGGCTACCACTTCGGGTGGGTTCGACTCTCGTCGGCAACTCTCGGCAACGGTCCGCAGCGCCCGAGCCTTGCGCCTGCGTCACGCTACCGTCAATATTTGCTGACAACTAATGGATTTCGCGAACGAAGGGTCATGTCATCTACTTTGTATGAATACTTGTTTTCTATAGTTAGGTTAACTCATGGTCTATAATAAGACCTCAAAAAAGCCGACGTAAGGACTCTCTCAAAAAATACTAGAATTCGAATCCGATAGAAATCTGGATCATCTATCAACTTTTAGGGACAGTCCCTTATTACACGGTATAAGTGTTATTATTTCGAAGCACATATTTAGCATCTATCATCCGTCTCATCATTAAAATTCTCATAATCCCCATGAACAGTTCATAATAATCGCATTAAAATTTGCTTCGCGCACGCATCTGATCGCCCCCTCACGCAAAATGTTGCCAACGCTGAATAAACTCCGGCAAATTGTGCGTGAATAAACATTGACAATAATACGAGCATTGTTGCAACCCCAGCCGGGTGTGCTGTCAAAATAGAGCAGTTGTAATCGCGGGCGGCCGATCGGAAAACGAGGCGGATCCGTGAGTCGAGATAGCTTTTTGTAAAACAAATCGTTTTGTCCAATGTTTAATAATAATTAGTTAAGTTATGTAAATTAGGTTTACGCCGTCTGCCGTCATGATCAATTACCCTGATTAGGTTTAAAAAAATTACGAACGCAGATTTGACATTTAAAATGTAAATACTAATATTATACCTAACGTACTTAATTAAATACCTAAGTAGATCTAAAAACTTCTGTGTATATTTCTAGAAATAAGATTTGAAATATTCACAAGAAAACTATCCAAACAATTTTATTATAACATTCCTTACGCTGTCCAGCAAAAACGAGACCGTTGCCATTTCTAAAAGTAAACAAACCAACAAAGATGTCGGGAAATGAAATAGCAAACATTTCCGCGGCTATTTCCCTCAGTGTTGCCACACTAAGGAAGATAAACTGCGGCCGGCTGGCGGTGACGCGGCCACTCGGCCCGCATTAGGCGCGCCTGCATGGAGACTAAGTGTGTCACACACTTATTTTTTCCCCGCGGCAATTTTAATTTACCGCTGACCGTGGGTACAGGGTACGCTTGATGTGTCGCTACACTTGAAAAATACTGCGGATCGAGCGGTTGGAAATTGTGCGAAAATATTTTTTTTACTATGCACTAGCTTTCATAGAGCTGCTAGGGAAAAGTTAGTTCGGTCACTTGAATTAAATCCAATGACTTTGTGACGTATAAACTTAATGATCATCTTTCGCTAATCCACGGGTGTTGGTCGAGTTATCGTCGAGAAATTAGAATCCTCATTTCGATTCAACAACAAAAAGATGAATTTCATATATTTTTTAATGATCCGTAACTAGTGATTTTCCCACAGTACCACTGGTTACATAAATACTTTATGTAAGTTACTCTCCTAGTGTTAAGCAAACACGCAACATTTTGTATTTATTCGACTTTACAAAGCACCTTTCACACGAACTAAGAACACAAGTATCGAACACCAATTACCATATTCATTACCATATACTAAAATAATTTCTCCTGACTCGAGTAAAGCCTTCGAATGCACCGACATCACGCTATTTGCGGACGTGAGGCCTAATGTTTACACAGTCAAGACTCTAGTGGTGGGCAAATATGGGCCCGATCAAATGGAATTGCTTATTTTGTCTGTCTACACAGCTCCCTAGTACAACAAGTATGGGCGACAGGCGTGCCTCAGGGTTCGCTCCTCGGACCACTTTAGTAATCTTTTTTTTTCAATAATTCGGTGGGTATTCGAGATGTTTTTTGTCCGTTGGACATCACTCGACAGTTTACCGTTTTAATCTCTGCTCAAAGATACTCGTACGTGCGGAAGCGTGGTGTCTTATTGTGTTAAATTATTTGTAAATTTTGTTCAACGAGTTGTTGGTTTTGTTTCGATAGTATTGTGTTTTTTGTTATCTGAGATAATAATACCTTACTGTACTCTCTTTGTATTGGAACCAAAGAAAATAAAACTCTAATGTGATTATGGACTCAAGCTCTTGGACATCATATTACCCTTGATTATGTGTACAGTTAAATCCATTCCAAATATGATATTTTTTTTATCGATTTGAACATTGCAAGCCCTTTAGCTACATACGAGTATTTCCAGCCAAAATTATGGAAGATACCTTTATCATCATCTCTTAAGATATTACATAGTACGAATACTTACACTTTTATAGTTTGCTAATAACCACGTTTGACACCTACTTTATTTTGATTTCTGTAACTATTTCTTACGGAATGTTATTACAACAGTGTCACATTAACATAACCTACATAAGTAAACTTTAAATTTGTAATCAGTTAACTCATCAAGTACCATAACATTGAACAAGATACTTCTCATCTCTATTTCATCATTACCGATAATGTTTTGACAAGATCTACTGATTCTACGGTTATTTCAATAAATAAAAAAATATATAGGTACAGCTTTTAATAATAAACTTTCTGTCTGTTTTCCATTTTTTTTGTCTTTATACTTCCTAGTATAAAGAGGTTTTACAATCATTTCAAAACGGACACGAAGAACATTAGGACCCTCCAGGATTAGAACAAGTTTTTAAGTTATCCACACAAATACGAGTCATATGCCTTGATCGAAATATTTGAGTGATTAAATAAATTACTAGGTTATCAAAGTCATTGAAGTGGCTGCCATATTTGTGTATTTTAATTTTAATCTACGTTAAGAAAAATTTAATCTATTATCTACCTAGAAAAGGTATATATAAGTATACCTAAATACAACAAACAGTAAAGTACCAGATAAAATTAATATGTGATATTTATAAGTAGTTTTTTAATTATTAAGCTCAATTTGCACGCTAGCAAAATGTAACAATTCAGCTATGATTTTAGTTAAAGTTTTGATTTAATTTTCTCAGAATTTACACCATTATTCAACTTTGAATATAATTAAGTCAGTCTGGTCGACCACATTGAAACTAGTTCTGATAAATTACACGAATCTGATCCCTTGACTCAAGTTGCTCCACAAACAGACTATTTAAACTTTCTCTAAACTACTGGCTTTTCTACGGAGTTTAGATTACGTTACCGATTGTCTTTGCTCTGTATTGTCTACCGTTTGAGTTTGAGAGGCTTGTTGATCATAGCTAACTACAGTTTGGAAATGAAACACAGTTTTGTGGAATTTATGAAAATTACAATCAGAGAGTAGGGGGATGTCAAGAATTGTAGGTACTAGTGATTATATTTAACCATTGTGACAAGGATCCATACACATGTGAGGATTTTACGCCAGGTTCTATATTTAACGAAGACTAAAAGTTTAGGTATAGGGAAGATAGAGACACCCTGGAATGGCCTAGAAGGAAATTTGGGTATATTTACAGAGACAAAATAGGATTATCAGCTACCTACCACTAAACTACTGAGATAGACCTCCGAATACGTTGATAAATGTGACAGAATATTCGAGCACGATTATTAAATTATAGTGGCTCTTTTAAATGGAGTAATACGCGGTTTAAATAACTCTTTGTTGTTACATTTCCCTTGAAATCCTTAATATCTTCCTATAAATAAACTATCATTTTTAAATATAAACCTGTTACGAAGAAACAGTAGGTACTTAGACTATATTTATTATAAGTTATTACCGACCAAAGCAACGGCACGAGGCCTCATTAATTCTTAGAATTACACAAAAACAAATAAATACGTCTTTTAATCTACATAACCGTTAACAAATATGGTAGCATCGGCCCAAAATCCCGAGAAATAGACAATCTCTATTGAGAGGTACTCATAGACAAATATCATAGTTTGTGTACATATGCGAGTAAACGCTATGCACCTGCGCCTCGGTAATAGCGCTCCCGTTGCTATATCGAATTACCGAGCGCCATAGATTATAGAGCGGGGCGCAGAAGCGATTGTATTAGTAATTAATGTCATATTATTACGGTAATGAAGTGGTTTGTCAGCAGTATTATCCATCCATATCATAGATTTGTACCGATTTTTGTTTCTAGTGGAGAGAGAGCAAAGAGAGAGTTAAATAGTAACCATGAATTTGTGATCGGACGACTAGACTATTGGGCTATTGGGCTGCATTGTTAAGCTATTTTTGAATGCATTGAATAATAAGCACCTATTGTAACATTAGCAAATAATACCAAAAAATAATCAGACCGAAAACGATCTGTTACACATACCAAAACAACCCAACCAAAGACAAGAACTTGACTAAAGTGTACACTTTTTTTTTTCTTATTTTGTTCATAATTATCAGACCTAGTAATTACACTACACACTGTCTGAATTTAATACCACAACAAGAGATCGTAAACTGCTCTCGAATTACGAACATATTGAACTATTACAATTCCTAATATAAAATCGTAGCTAGGTCCCAAAATTTCCAAGTAACGTTTAAGTAAACCGATATTTTAATGCATTGCCGCCTCTGAGGTGATTATCTGTGATCTCAAGTTAAGATGCTGTGTTGGTAGCTCGGCACGTAGCTTACTTTTTGTAACCCTCACTTAATGGTGTTTGCTCGGCCGAGACTCGCAATCTGAGACAGTTTTATGTCGGTAATTGAGTAGGTAATGACTTGAAATTAGTTGACTTGCTGATTCATTGACTGATTTTAGCTTAATCTTGGATTAATTTTACTAATAACCTTGTTATGAGCTAGTGAAAAAGTGGTATTAGATCAAAACTAGTATTGATTATAATTATGAATGACATAACTGTTGATTATTCCTTTAATGAATTTCTACCGAGATATCATAAGTAAACATGTTAGCCAATTTGAATGAGGTTTTTCTTGTGTATCGCAATTAAAGAAGATTAGGTTTTGCTGAAAATATGCGTGTTTTTAATAAGCTTGCCCCCTTATTTGATCCCTTGGCTAAATAATATCTTAGTCTTAAATAAGCTATGTGACTTAATTAATTAAATTTGTTGGCGGCACTGTTTTAAAATACCTTACAGAAATTATGCCTAAAATGTCACTATCTGCGAAGTGACACTCAATCTGGCACTTTAGATCAGTGGCATGTAACTCAACACTACCAAAACACGTTTCAGAAGCGCCACCCCACATAATAGCGACGCTAACCGTATCATTTCGCCAATAAACACCGAATTAGCTGCAAACTATCGCGTTACACCAAATTGCCGTGTGTTACTCGACGCGGCTCACGTGCGCGCGGTGTCGGTTACGCGCATGCGCGCACACGACCGCCATCTTGGTTTACAATAATTTATAATGTGTAAATAATAATTACCTATCGTGACATAACAATAGAAGTAGTATTGTTACTATTGAAACCATTATTCAGCGATGTTTAAAAGTAGATTTTCAGAAAATTGGTATAACGAGCAGTTAATATTAGGTACACAATCGTGATATCACAATATAAAAAAGAGTGTCTTATTTAATAAATAGTATCTGGGCCTATTAAATGGAGTACAAATACATCTTCATAGTATTAAAAGTGAGTATATTGAGGCCCACGTAGGTACTCGCTTTTCTTTACGCCTGTCGTCAACTTTACAAACTCTAGTTTGCTCGGTAAGAATTCAAGAAAGCACTTATATGGAACATGCCTAAATTAATTTCCCCAGTTATTGAAGATAATCCACCTAAAGTCGGGAGAAAAGAAATATCGAATTATATCACGAATAAAACCCAATTGTCATCTAAAATCCACCTAAACTTAAAATTAAGCAAACAAACACACAGTGAAAGATATCTGTAAGACATAGCCGACTCACTGGCAAACCTGGGGTCGTTCGAGGCGGGGTACCAGCCGGCGCCCCGCATGTCGCCGTAGTGCGGCAGGTCCGCGGGCGCACAGCCGTAGCCCTGCACCGGGGCTCCGCCGTACAGCGGCACGGCGTACGGGTTCGCCGCCATGCCGCACGATGGCCCCAGTGGGGAGTTAATACTGCTGCCTGATGAATTCGATCTGGAAAAACAAACTTCGTTAGAAAAGAGGAACATTTCAACAGTTACAACTTAAAGAACAAGACACACGGCAAAACATCCAGACGGAGTTAGAGTGCTTGAATATTTCGAATAAGAATTGGCAAACAACAATCTTAACCAGAGATAAATGGAAAAAAGTAAGCCTTTCCCCTGCTTAATGGCAGAAATGGTTGGGATATGTCACAATAAACCAACCAATATCTCCGAGACAGTAGAAATGCCATTATTCACACGAGCTTTAAAGCTTAAACTATGTAACTGACAAGTCCCGTGACCAACCAATTGGGCAACATACAGAAAATACAATAGCATTGTCTTTCATTAAAATGAAAATTGATATTAATAGAATTAAAATGGTAGAATCTCCACAGGTCTACATGCTTAGCAGGACTTGGGGGCCTAATATTATGTTGACAATATAAACTCAAAATGTACACTATTCTCCTTTCCAACTTGCCCTTTTTACATATTTTTCTGAAAGATACAAATTAATTCCCTATAAATTCAAGATATTGACAAAAGGCCGTGACGACAAAAAGGCAGAATAAAGACAAAACAATGAAAACGAGTAAAATGACGCCTACGTGCTGTTCCTTCCGGATCCACTGCTACTAAGTAGACTTCCTATTTTTTATCTCCAAAGATTTTAAAGAGATTAAATCCAGACAAAACAACTTTGACCCAAATCTGCCACACACAGGTCTCTAAGCCGTTACCCGGCGAGGCGCCAACACGTCACTCTCAAACAATACCAAGCTTATCTACCTAATCCCTATTTACACAATCTAATCTCCCTATCGAACCATCCCTGGAGCAAAAAAAAACAATTTCCAAGCGATTTCCAACCTTAACACCAATAAAATAACGATTATTTCAATTATTTTAATCGGTAAATATATCCTTGTCTCTGGTACACCCCAGGGCCGCCATTACGATGTTTGGTTTGACAAATTGAGTTTTGATAGGGCGGGAAATTATGGCGCGAAACGTTTTAGTTGTTAGCGCAATTAAAGTAAATTTTAATTTGACTTTAGGATTGTTATCTTTTAATTTATAATGTTATGTTAGTTTTAATTGGTTTTACAGTAATTTAATAATTGTTATTTGGTTACACAGAAAGCTACCGTAATTTTTAATCGGTAGGTAAGTAAGTTACATTTACCTACGTAATTGCTTTATTGTAATATTGTCTTGTAATATCGCATCCATTTTGCCTAGTCATAAACCTCGCAAATACTCTGCGTGTTTCATCTTCTAATCATTTTAGATTGGTATAACTTGCTTGTGACATAGGTAGGACCTGAGTTGCAGGTATCACCTAAACTATCTTGATAAAAGGATTCATAGAAAAATATCAAATACTAAGATGTATTTTAGTTAATTACATCCCTAATTTATTTATTTATTTATTAGTTCACTTAACAAAATTCAGAAATTATGTCAATTATACCTCTTTGGTCAAATCTTGCGGTCTTCCTGACCTAACAAGCAACTAACTTCTTGACGCATCCGTGTCCACCATACACTAACAAAAATCTAGATCTGGTTTCAAATTTAAAATCGACAACATCTTTTCAAGTGTGGAAAACTGTCAATAAACAAAATCAATGACAGTCAAGTCGGTAATTGAATGATTCACACGTCCTCGTTGACGTTTCAACATTCACTTTTCTCTGGCATAACTTTCCACGCCGTAGAATAACATAATGCTCGTCTATTTAACATGTAAAGCAGTATTTATTTACCGATACCGGAAAAAATTGTAGGTGTGAACCACTCGTAGGCAGAACAAACACTCGCCCATGCAATGTTTAACGTTATAAGACCAAATCCAATGGCGTCTCATCGTCAACAGCCTGGCAAATTGCAAACTCACCTACTTTGTTATATTTGAGTAGTGTGAGAAGAATTTTGAAGCTAGGAAAGGCAAAAGAGCTTAAAATGTAGAACTCAGCTAAAAAGTAGTAATTAAACTTACTAGAAGTATACAACACGCATTTGTTAATCCTTTTTTCGCATCCTTTTTTCTCGTCATAATTTAGGCTAAATATCAAGCTTAGGCAATTATATTATTGAGTTTCTGATAGAACATTCTCCTTATATTTTTATGTGACCTATACCTTTTTAACAGGTATCAATAAACTTTATAGTTGGTTTATAAGGCTACGCTAAAAAGCCTACCCGTCTAGACACATCAATAGTCTTTATTCTTTACATTTTTTATCTGTGTCATTAAACTAAACTGCCAACCAGTTTCCAATGGATAGATTCCTTTTACGAGTACGTTTAAAAAATGCTGAGTAAGTCTTATTATGTAACCTAGAAATCTCGTTACTATTTAAAAATGACGAAAGGAGATGATTATGAACATGTAGTGATTATACAAAGAATAGAAACTTATTCAATAAACACAGTTTAGTTCGGGTGTAGAATTAAGTCGATGATAAATAAAACGGCTCAATACAGAAGCGCCTATTATGATAATTATAATTATGAATGGATTATTTTAATGTTGACTGAGGTCTGTGACGTTAGATATTCAAATGTCATCTAATAATAGTTAGGACTTTAAATAAATAATGACGAGTGTGTAGTTCCCCTAAACTGGTTAGCTCTGGATTTGCGGACAGTTTAGGCAGACATTTAATTAGTTCTTTTTTTAATAATTAGTACAAATCTGTCAAATAAGTTTCATCGTTGTAAGTTAAACAGGAAATACGTTTTTGTGTCCACTATAATATATATATAATTGATGTGAATTACAATCCAATATGTTTAGGTCTTGCAAGAACTTTCACTTGGTAATAGGTATTCCTAAAATTTCTGAGATCTGCTTATAATCACACGTAACATTGATGCTGTATGTACTTATATGAGCAAGTTGTACCTATGTTACACGGTATTCTATGCAAAGTAAAAAAAATATTGATCGTTATTAAAATCTTATTTGATAAAACGGATCAGTAAATCAGAATCCAAATGTGAACCGGCTGTAGCTTAGTAAAACATTCATCGAAAGTTAAAAAAAAAACTGAGAATTTACTTGACCTTTTTAAAAAATAATATTTTTAGGATTACTAGCGTAATTAAGAACACTATAACAAACAAACCTAACCTACAAGGTTATAAAAAACCTTCCTATATGTATTTCTTTCATAAAAAAAAAACTGATAAATTAAGTCAAATAATAAAAACTAGTATTCATCGCATTACTTAATCAGCAGAGCTTTTCAAACACCTGTGCGTCACAAAAAACACGCGTGAATTATAAATTATAATTGCAATTGTGTAAGACCTTGGCGGATTGAATCAGAACAAAACTGTCGATGAAAAGGAATTTACGCGGAATATTATTATACTGTTACTATTACCAACAAAAAATATCTAAACGAATTTAATTTTGTATGAATTAACACCTTTAACTACTTCCTTACGTTATCGAAGATCTTTTATATTGAAACCAGCAAAAACTAATCAATTATCTATAGAGAAGTTAGACATGTCCAAATATTTATACTCGATCCTAAATAAACGAGTTTGTACGAGAATTCAATGTGATGTATTTAACTATTTTTTCGTTTAAACCGCAAGTCATTTGATTTGACACACGGATCTAAATGATGCTTATTTATTTTCTAGGTTTAGATAAAATACGTCTGCAGCCATCACAGGCCTCGTCATGGCTCTACCAATAAGGATGTTAATTTGCATTCGGTAAATATACTTTTGATAAATCACAGTTGCTACGAAAGACTGCTTGGCAAAAAATGGAAAACTTGCTTGGATCTATCGAAGCTTTAATTGAAAGTAGTTTGCGCTAAGTAAATGTATTATTTTTAGCTAATGAAGAACTGGTTTTCTTATCATAACAATTGTATAATGTTGCTTTATTTAGTGTCAGTTAGTAAAAAATAGTTCTCACAATATATACAAATAGGTATCTTTCGCAAGCAATATTTAGCAGAAATATGATTTTTTTGATAGGTAGACATCCGAAAATATTGCCGTAGACAGACCTTGCCACAATTAAAAGCTTATGTATTCTTTTTCCGATAAATCTATATTGAATATTTTTGCCGAGGGTTTTCCGTTCAAAAATGTTTATAGAGGACAACAAAAAATCAACTCATTCAAGAAATTAAAAAAAAAAGAAACAATTTTCTATGGCGAAAATTACAAGAATTTTTGTAAGTTAGAACAATAAAAATAAAAACTCAAAATTGATCAAAGAATCAAGATCAAAAAAATGTGCATGTAAAATTATGTAAATGCAGTGGATTTACATAATGTTTTATATCTTTGGATAAAAATAATTAAAAACTCTTCTGGTTTAATGATGCAACTATTTGATGTTTTACTTAACCGTTAAAATTGAACTGATTGTTAAATTGTATTACATATTAATTTTAAGTTTTAAAACTTTAATTAGTTTCTTTACTATCTCAATCTACAATTGATATTTTTGTTCCGTTTTTGGACCTGGAATTATATCTGAACTATAATTGTTCACGCTTTAGTTTTTAATTATCAGCCGGCACAATTATTTTATTAGTAGGAAAACTATGAATTATTATTTAAATGCCTATCAAAATATTTTTTTAAAAATTCTACGTCTCACAAATTCGCTTTAAGTTAGGCCTAGACGGATTGTTTTTGTTGTTAATAACTTTGAGTATTAAGAAAAATAATGATTTTAAAATATATTTTAGTTAAAGTTTATGAGTACGGATTTTGAACTAATAAACCATAAACCAATCAAATAATTTGTCGGAAAGTCTTTGATAATGTGAATCAGTTGAACTATGAGCCTGTGATGATGATATTTGTCAAACACTAGAGTTTAATTAACCGCGGAGACACTATTTATTGATACCTACATATAATGGTGCTCTTCAACCAGCATGACTGTAAACAGCTGAAGTGAATGCTGGCGTCCCTCAGGGTGCTACGTTGAGTCCACTATCATTCATGAATGAGAGACGGTATTTTTATAGAACCGAGTGAAGTAACATCGATCACGAGTCGCGCAGGATCGAGCCGAGCCGCGAGCCGCGCTCCTACAGCACATCGTTGACCGCACACACACCACTTGACCGCTAATCACAACATACCTGCACAAACAAACGTCACAGAACTATATCCTTCGACTACGAACGACGCTCAAGCACTCTCGTCGGGACCTTCGCCACTCGAAAAATCAGCGGGTGGAGGGCGCCCCCCCCCCCCCCTCCCGGCGATCGATCCACGCACCTGTACGGCGACGGCGGATTGTTCGCCAACTCCAGCTTGCGGTACTCCTCTATGGGCGACAGGATATCCGTGACGGAGAACGGGGTGGAGTGCTGGAGCTGCAGCTGGGACAGGTTCTGCTGCAGCAGCGCCGACTTGGGCGATAGGCTCATCGCCAGCTCGGCAGCGCTCAGTTCCGGCAGCGCCTCCGCCGGACACGGCGAGTAGTCGCCGCCCTCCGCGGACATCCGACCGGCCGACACTCGACGCCACTCGACGGCTCAGCCTCTAGTGGCTCTCGGGGCGAGAGTGGCGGCCGGAGCCCCCGGCGCGGGTTACGGCACTCGAGCGGCCCCGCCCCGCGAGCGGCGCGCGCTCCTATGGCGCGGGCCGGCGGCGCGGATTGGCGCTCGCAGGGCCCCGGCGCGCCCGCTGCGGCCGGCCGCGCCGCGCGCCGCGCCAGTCGCCCGGGGAGGGGACCGCCGCCAGCGCCGCGCTCGCACCGCCCGCGCCCGGCCGCCCGGCCGCCCGGCCGCCCGCCGCTACCGACTTATGTATTCACATTGTTTATATTTGTTGTCTGTTACAACCTCTATGTGTCTCTCTTGTGCGGCGCGACTAATGTTGAGGCGTTATGATAATGTCGTCCTGTTACATTTCAAACATACATCAGTTATTACAAGATTCATTGTGTACGATGTTAGTGCTCCGAAACTGTAACGGCTGAAGTGAATCAAACGTAAAGTTCTTTTCTAACTCCTACTGAACATTCCTACCGGCTCCATACGTATCTACATAGATCAAGTTAAGAACTTATTTTGTTGAGTGTAAGGACTACTGTGGAAGGGACTTGCACCTTATTGTGTTAGGGCAACATAATGTTCATCTAAGACTCAACAATGTTATTTCTCGAAAAAATTAAGTGCTGTTCAACTGATACCTAAGTAGACATTGTGGGGACGTGGTGATGGCTGATGTGGAGATAACGGGGTAAATAGGGACACGCTTTGGAAGAGGATTTTGGTGAATCAACGATGATTATGATTTTAGTGAATGACCTTTGGATTGCAAGTTACGTTTCATTTTGTAAACAAAAAAATACATGCTCTGCGACATAGATTACGATTGTCCTCCGATATCTCCATCCTAACACTACCCGTTATAGACGAAACTAGATAATAAGTCAGGTAGAACGCAGACGTATCAAGTTGAGTTGTTATTGGACAAGCAAGTTATTCTTCCATTTTCACCTTTTACCAAATATATAGTTTTATACAAAGATGGGGTGAATGAACCGAGAACCGATAAGCTGGGATAGATGTACCCTGCTGACGAAATATCCGAAGTTCTTATAGTAACAGTTTCTGGCGGTCCAAAGTATTTTAGTACTGTTGCTGAGTGCATAATAAACTTTGCACAAAAGCCCTAAATTAACCGTTTTTCGCTGTGTTAGTGCGATTATGTGATTATTTAATTATCATTAGGGTCACCCGTGGCCGTCTGGCCGTTGACGTCTGGAAGGAGAAAGGAGAGGCCTTTGCCAAGCAGTGGGATTTTATGTAGGCTAGGAAACAAAAAAAACAACTTCCTGCCAATTTCCTTATATTAATAATTAAGGGTTGGCGCAATAAGCTTGTTCTTTAATTTATCTCTACCTCACGTAGAGCGAATTTATATTTCACTAATCAAAATAGTATTACCAATCTTTTTTTGTATGTTGTGACAGAAAAAAACAGATTTCTTAGCTTTGTTGACAAGCAAGATCATCGCAAATATCTTATCAGTTAACGTTGGTTATCAACCAGATCTATCATATGCCAGTTGACGACATCGTATTAACCGGTCATACTGAATTTGTGCTTATCTTTGTTTATTTGCATCATAAATAAACTGAGTTATGAACTGGAAAAACCTATAAAGTTGATAACTTAAGAGTCGAGTAATGGTGTCAAAATATTCCACTCGTTATAAGGTATTTTTAAGAGTTGATAGGTAAATTTTGCAGCCTGTTCCAAGTCTGATGCATCTAGGAAACAAGTTCGAGTGTGCTTATTGGACTTAAAGAAAAAAGTTGGATGCTTATGGAAATGTTATGCTTAGTTCGGAAAAATAGATTTACACATGTATACAATTCATTTTAAAATCACAAGCAAATAAATTTAAAATGAGTGAGTTGGATGCGATTGGCTGAAAGCAGGTCTCAGTGACGTGCATTTGTAGTGGCCTATGTCCAGCAGTGGACTGCGATAGGCGTGATGATGAGTTGGAAATTCTTAACAAAGAACTATTTTATAACATACTATTATAATGCGGGATATTAACAAATAAAACTCTTTTAAGAAACTCTACCCTACAACGTAATAGAGTTTCTTATAAGATTTTCACTTTTTACAATTCAATACGATATAATGTGTAACAATGTAACAGAGGCAAGTAAAGACCAAAAACACCTATAAACCTAGGTACCTAGGTAATCTCATTCTTTGAACACATTTCAAGCGCAGAAGATCTACCCCTTCTCTTGTAGCGACTGAATCGCCCGGGTATTACCGTAAGAAATAACATAAGTTGTCGAAACCATTACCTTCTCATCATCTTCCTGCCCTTATCCCATTTCACTTGGGGTCGGCGCAACACATCTTCTAGACATGTTGCTTAAAGATTTGGCTATGGTTTTATAGTCGGCCGCCTGCCTGACACTAACCCTCTTTGGGAATGCGTTTGTTGATGGCTTACCCGCCACCATTCGGGTGACCCAAGGTGCTTGGTACAGTGCACTGGGTTTGCTGCGAAACCAATACCTTCTAAACTCCACATTGTTAAGGTAACATATTTTTTTCTCTTATGTAATTATTTGATTACTGTACGGGCTTCTCTAAAAGAAAACATTAAAATAAACTGTCTGCATCGTATAGAACGTTTTAAGTGTAATGATTTCCCCAACTTGTGTTATTTTTCCCGTGATACCTATCGCTTACCCGCCAAATGGATCGTCATACGGAGATATGCTGTGGGTGGTCCACAGTCCGTACCAGAATGATTGCCAGCAGAGAGACTACGTCAAAAGGAGGAGCATCTGTCATGTCACCATCGTGTCGTGACGTTATCGATGGCTTTGTCAAGAACGAGACGATTTAGGTGACATGAAGAGAGAATAAATTGTAAAGAGTGTTGTATAAATTGAGTTACATTGTATAGGTTATGACTGTCTTCGTTGTAAGTCAGAACAGGTATTTTAAACCACCTTTAAAAAGGCTAAGGTTATAATTATGGAGTTTCTTGCCGGTTCTTCTCCATAAGAATGGAATAGAAATTTTGGAACCGCGCGACTAGAGTCAGTAACGTTTTGAAAGTTCCTGAAAAAGCCTACTCGAAATAAAAACCTTTTGATTTTTGTTTATCTTCCACTGTGCACAACATGTTTTAGATTTATCCCGGTAAAGAACACTTAACGGTTTAAGATAGAGTCGGACAAATGTAAAAAATACTGGTTTGGTTTAACTAAACTGAATCACAGACACTATTAGGGTATCTGTTGGCTTGCATTTAATCTGTTAGATATACGTTGTTTACAGCGTCGTGAAGATCTTTCTCCATCAATCATTAGAAGCTCTCCCTGCGTCACCCCGATGTCACCCCTCTGCAACGCGGAGATTAAATTGTCATGCTTGGATATCAAATCACAAAGACATATTACTCAGGTTATTGGGTGTTTGTGAGAACAATTCAAGTAGTAACTTTAAGTATTTTGATAACACAAGATTTAAAACTAGGTACTTCCTTGTACCAAATTACTGTAACACTACTAAGCTTCGATTTTAACAAAGAAATAATATAAAGTTTTTAGTATTTTAGTAAAACCTACCTATTTGTATACAATGTTTTTTTACCAGTTTTGTGTGTACATAAACAAATGTATAAACTTCATAACGAAATACTTGTAGCAAAACCATCGCAATACTATTCGATATTGAATTCGCAATAAACAGATTTAATAACATTACTTGTTTTATTTTTAAGATTCCTTTCCTTTAACCTACATAAAGTTAGCAGGTACCTACTTCAATAATTTCAACCGAAATTCAATTTAAGTACTTATTAAAACATGATAAGAGCTTTAGAATCAACTAACTTTTACATAATATAAGCCAGCCCAAACACTGTGAGAAATGAAATGGTTTATTCTGCTAATACGATAAATGTTATCTGTTATTCTTTTTTTAATTTAATCTTGCTGAATTCGAGATTTCCTAACGGCTACCCTAAGAAGAAACGTAGAAACAAACTAAGGTCATCGCCTCTTTGAAAGTCTAGAGAAACGCTGTTTCTTTAATTAGAATTGAAAATTTTAAGCATCACTCGGGCTACGCCACTCAGGCTAGGCGACTCCTACCATCAGGCAGTTATGAAACAGAGATTCCTCTTTCCCACCTCAATAGTCTTCCTATAGAAGGTGATGGTCTGGATGCAGCTTGAGAGTACCTTTTTTTTTTTTTTTTTTTTTTTTTTTTGGTGTCCGGGGTGAAAATCTTATGACTTCAACCCACGCCGAGGGCACGGCATGGGGATATGTCGGACTCGCACCGACCAAAAACACCCCGGGCCCCTTCTATTGCCACAGCCATAGTCGCGGGATCACTTGCGCATGCTCTCCGCGACTTTGGCAGACCTCAGTCCTTTTGGACTCCTTCTCTGAGGGGTGGGTGTAAAGAGCCCATCCCTTACTACCCGTCAGAACGGACGCGCAGGACGACGCGTCCGTTTTCTTCATGGCCTGTAAGCTGATCGGGTGACAGAGTGCCCTCTCTGCCACCCGCAGGCCCGACCTCATGGTGGCCGCAGGTCGTTGCGTCGACGCCTGCGACGTCTGCGGCGCGATGGGATTTCACTTGTTGACTCCCTCTCGCGTTCCGCTACTTCTTTGGCCGTCATTGTGGTTTCGCAATAATCAGCCACCGCCTGCCAAGCGCTCTCGCTTCGAACCATGGCTGAGATCACAGCCGGGAGCGAAAGCGCCAGCCCACCGAGATTCGCGACCAAATCGCGCCTATCATTTGCCCACGCTGGGCAGTCAAACAACGTGTGCCCCGCGTTGTCAAAGTACAAGTCAAAGCTTGAGAGTACCTACCATAGTGTTGTATCGTCACGAGTTGTTTCCAGTTGGATGACTAAAAGTAAGTCCAATTCAGCTTGCAAGATTGCGGTTAAACATATACCTACTTACCGACAGTAACAGTTACATAAAAGCTCAATCATCATCTTCCTGCCCTTATCCCATTTCAATTGGGGTCGGCGCAACACGTCTTCTAGACATGTTGCTTAAAGATTTGGCTATGATTTTATAGTCGGCCGCCTGCCTGACACTAACCCTCTTTGGGAATGCGTTTGTTGATGGCTTACCCGCCACCATTCGGGTGACCCAAGGTGCTTGGTACAGTGCACTGGGTCCATTAGTCGCCTTTTACGACACCCAGTGGAAGATATGGGGTGGTGCTATTCTTTATATCCGGACACCACACGGAATTTTTAGTTTTTGAGCTTTTATGTTTTTTTTAGTTACATAAAAGCTCAAAAAAATACGAAATTTTAGGTTTACTTGCTTGATATAGTCAGCCATAGAATTCAACTCAATTTGATTTACTACATAGGTACCAAGCTTTTTCACTGACATACCTACAGGAAATGGTTTTCAGAATAGTTAAACTATACCTACTACACTGTAACGAAAATTTTATTTGCTCTATTAATAAATGTCGACATCCATTTTTTGATTTCCGGAACAACTACTCACAATCAAATTCAGTTATGTTTTTTTTTTAAACGAGTCCCGCACTAAGGAATTTAAATCGCCGCCCCCGCAATCTTTGTGTTGCGGGGGGTTTCACAGGCACCTAATTCACGTGCACAAAGACGCAGACTCAGAACAAGCCTTTGTGGATTGCACAAACTCTTGTTCTACGTGGGGAACGAACCCGCGACACATTGCGTACATTGGCGTGATGACCTATACCACTCAGTTATCCGCGCAGTCATTTGTTGTTGCGCTTTCTGTATGAAGTGTGATATATAGAGCTACAAGGATCCTTGGGTACGTGGCCGAGGCATCAGATTATTAATACCAACAATATAAATCTTAAGGAAAAGTATTAATTGATGAACATCCTTCCGTATCGAAACTAATTCTTACAAGACCGTTTTCACAGTTTTAAAACGTAATTAGGATAATTTTCATGAGAATTATAACAAACTATCAGAAAATAAATGAACAAGAATCTTGTTCGAGTTTATGGCTCGGATACACTGACATCGGTGATTTGATGTGTTTTTAAACTAAGTACATGTGTTACGTTACGATGGGGCTGATATACGCTGCGCGTTATAATAGCCCCTAATCAGAAAAAAAAAATATATGTAGAAATAACACAAAAAAACAAGCAGTTACACCAAGACAGCTGATAAACATACTTATATAGGTATTTCTAAATATATACCAACATATTATATATAAATCACACCCAGACACAGAACAGAGGATCGTGCTCATCAGACAAACATTTGTCCTGGATGGGAATCGAACCCACAACCTCCGGCTTAGCAGACAGGGTCATTAACCGCTAGACCTACAGGCCCGTCAAATTGCTAGTGAAGATTCATTAGAAGCTACGTAACTACCAAAACCGTAAACTAAACTTATACGTCGTCGAAGTAGCATTCTCTGAACAAAAAGAAATATTTCGGAGAAGAATGCCATTTGTACGTCAGTGATCAACGGCTAGTATTGTTGAAATATCCTAAACAACTTCATACCACTAAAAATACTTGCACTTGGCTGATCGGATCGTGTCAATCTACTTTTGTTGCTGACTCAAAATCAAAATCATTTTCATTTCCCTTAATAAAACGTTTCTTGCGTCTACCAGTAAAGACTGACTTGGCGAACCAACAAAATCGGTAAAGAAGATTTTGTTGGATTCACCAAGTCAGTCTTTACTGCTTTACTAACTTTTCTTATAAAAAAGGTAGGTATATCAACAACGAGTCTATACCTTGTAAAATAAAGCTTGATACCTGTGACGTTTGTCGGAATGAAATTACTAGGGATGGAGATGTGTTTCGTAGCTTATCGATGTCTGTGACGTCATGAGTTTTATTAAAAGTGACATTGTAGTCATTGTCATTGTAAAGATGTAAATTAAAAATAAATGTATTTGTAGTTGATTTAAATGAAATAATTCAAAATAATCGCGCAAACGGATCACAAATTCACGACACTCACTATTCAAAACAGTCTTTTTTTGTCTTTTCGGCATTTTGGCAAACCAAAAAAGGTAACACCAAACAAAGTAACACAAATAACACCATAGTAACACAAATATCAACAAAACAATGGTAGCGTATACAAGGCGTCTGCATCGCGTCAGCACTCGTACTGACTCAAAAACGATGGCGCCCGCTTGTTTCCAGCACGCGAAACCATTATTGCTAAACTAAATAACTACATTTTATACTAGTGAAATTTTCATAGTATTATTTTATCGATAATCATCTGTCAGTCACTTGCACGTCCCTAGAGCTCTTCAAAGTGCATTTATAAAGTAAGCTAAGAACCAAAAAATATTTAAGAAATATTAAATATTATTTAAATTACTCATATTTTTACTGGTGTCTTTATAATTACATGATTGTTTTAAAAAATGCGTTTTATTTTTACACACAAACGTCGTTTTTATGTTAAAAAATTTCAACTTTTAAAAATAAAATTTGGGTTGTAGCTGTCTTCATAAAACGTTCGGTAATGTCACAGGTATCAAGCTATATTTTACAAGGTATAAGCACGGGTAGTTGTCAACAGTGACGTGAAGCGCCATCTAGTGAGAAGTAGAAATAAGAAGTGGAAGGAGTACCTTTACAGTTGGGCAAGCGTTCACTCTTCGAATCACATGAAGTCAAATAGCGCCATCTACATAATTTAACATGAATTTTCGTTATTGGGGATGAACTGTCATAAGCCCTTTCCACAGAGAATACAAAAACTCGTAGCATCGTAGCATCTGTATTCATTCGTTCTTTCAAAATAAACTGAAATAAAATGTTTTTATAAATAGACATTATCAATTAGAAAAATGTTGGTAATAGAGATAAAACTTTTTTACCATTTAAAAAGTCTAATTCAAATAGTTTTTAAGTAAAATACCTATGTTGACATTTTTTTGATTAAAAATAGTAGAAATACAATTTATTCATCGGACACACCTGCGTGCGGCTGGCTACATTCTGCTGTCTCCGATTTCAGCAAGTATGTAAATGTCATACCTTTATTTTACAAAATATTTGTTCGTTCACCACGGTTCGCGTTCTATTATCACAATAGCCCGTGTGTTTTGTGTCGGTTTCCGTTACACAAAGTTAGTGATGTCGGCACCGAGGGCTCATAACCTCCGCGCGGGCGCCCGCTGCATCACGTAACGACGGGAGTGCCCTGATGGTGAGAAGAACCGAAATGGTGCTGAGTACCGAGTGGGCGCAGGTTGAAGTCGTCGAACTCACGAACGATGGCAACGGTCTGGGGTTTAACCTGGTAGGCGGGCGCAGCACAGGAGTTGTCATCAAGTACGTGCTGCCTGGCGGTGTAGCGGACAAGGACGGGCGCCTGCAGAGCGGGGACCACGTCCTGCAGGTGGGCTCGGTCAACCTCCGCGGCTTCACGTCCGAGCAGGTGGCTGCGGTACTGCGCCAGTCCGGACCGGCCGTGCGCCTGCTGGTGGCGCGCCCGGCGGACCCTGCGGCGGCGCTGCGAGCCCCGCTGCCCGGCACGGCGCTCGTGCCCACCAAGATCCTCGGGGACCCGGAGCTTCTCGACCGGCACCTCATCGAGACTGGCTATGGTGCTGTGTATGACTTGTCTCAATGTTTCACTGACTACATCAACAGCCAGAATGGCAACTGTGAAGTTGAGCCCAGCCTGGTGGCTGCAGCTGTAAGTGTCATTGGTGACAACCCCCAGCAGATACCCGACCATCCCATCATATCTGATGCAGTCTCACCCACCATCACCATCACAGTGCCTGTGGAGATTCCCAACCAACCTGAGATAGAAATAGTGAATGTGGATTTAAACAAGAATGTCTATGGTCTTGGTATAACTGTGGCTGGGTATGTGTGTGAGAAGGAGGAACTCTCCGGGATATTTGTGAAGAGTATTATTGAGGGCAGCAGTGCTGAACAGAGTGGTAAAATTAAGATTAATGATAGAATTATAGAAGTTGATGGATTGTCTTTAGCAGACAAAACCAACCCACAGGCAGTAGAGATTTTAAGAAATACAGGCATATCTGTGCACTTAGTGTTAGAGAGATACTTGAGAGGTCCAAAGTTTGAGCATCTGCAGCTAGCTATATTTAATGAGGAGCGTCCTGCATCGCCATCCCCAACCACCACAACCTTATCCTGGTTCCCAGTGCCTTCCCATGCAGAGAATAGTACAGTAGAAATAGAACCTGAACCCGAGTCTAACACAACCATTGACTCTGGTGTTTTAGAAGTTGGTGATACTCAGGACGAGCCAACACAGGAAGAGTTGGACAGACGTTTTGATGAAATATTATCTGTGGATGAAGAGGAAATAAGGAAGAAGTGGGAGAGTGAAGTAGGGCCTGATAAAGAGATCTTAGTGGCACAAGTGAGCAAGCTTGAAGGCCTAGGTATTAGTCTAGAAGGCACTGTTGATGTTGAAGGAGGCCAGGAGGTCAGGCCTCACCACTACATAAGGTCTGTACTCCCCGAAGGCCCAGTGGGCCAGGAAGGTAGTTTGTCAGCTGGTGACGAGCTTTTAGAAGCCAACGAGTACAGGCTACATGGCCTAACTCACACTGAAGTTGTTAATATCTTAAAGAAGCTTCCAAATAGAGTAAGGTTAGTTGTTGCACGAAGTAGCATAGACAGTGGTCCACGCCCACTCATTAACCTGGCACCTGATAGAGAAGGCTTTGAAGCAAGGAAGATTATATCTGGCAGCTTGAATAACTTGACAACCGTAGTCAAAGCTCAATCAGATACATCTATCAACACCTCCAGTACTGCCACACTAACCAACCACTCCGGACACTCAAAGAAGTCTCGTTCTCTGGAGTGTGTGTCTGGCTTAGCCATGTGGCAGAGCAAGGAGGACATTGTAGAGCTTGTCAAAGGTGACCAAGGTTTAGGATTCTCGATTTTAGACTACCAAGATCCTGTAGACCCTCAGGGAACAGTCATAGTAGTCCGAAGTTTGGTCCCTGGTGGAGTAGCTGAGAAGCTTGGCGAGATCTCACCAGGAGACAGAGTGATGTCGGTGAACGGAGTCAGTATTAAGAATGCGACCCTCGACCAAGCTGTGCAGGCGTTGAAGGGTGCTCCGAGGGGCGTCGTGAAAGTGGGGGTGGCGCGGCCGCTGCCTCCCCAGGAATCTAAGTCAAAAAGCACAACAACACTGAACACAAAACCAAGTTAAGTGTCACCACTGATACTTGATCTAGTCATGTTGAGTCATATCCCTAAGCTTTAGGGTCTACATATCGCGTAGAGTAGAGGTTGCTGGCAGGGGCTCACATACTGTGTAACGAATTACTCTACCTTATCCTTAAAAAAAATATATTGTTGGCAGTCCACAAAATGCTGATTTGTGATGAAAGAAAAGTTACCGATTGATTCTTATTATTATAACATTTAAAGTTTTAGGACATAATTGCATCCACTATATGGTATGTAAGGCTCTGCCAAGGATTGTTTGGAAGTCTGTAGACATAAGATCACAGAGAATTCACGACAGAGCTCAAAACTCGTATGATACAATAATAATTAACGCTTTACTAGATAAATAGTATTAAATAAGACACACACATGTCATTTTAAATGCACTATTTTACAAGAACTACACTCTTAAAGACTTGGATTTCTGTAAACAATATAAATTAGAACAAACTACAGTACAAATCTGGTATGTTTACATTTCCTTTTACAATAAATTTCTATAATTAACACTGTGCTGCAATTCTTGCCAATATATACCTATACTGTTTTAAAAACATGTTGAACAATAATTCAAGTCTTCAAAAGATGTTTTAAGTACCTACTTATAATAATTTTACACAAGAAATGTTCCCTGTATTGGACAATCTTTTTTTACTATAGTTTGTAATATCACTATAATAGTAGATATTTACCTAAGGGAGCAATTATATAAAGTAAAAGTTTATGTAAATATATATATTCGAATCTCACATCACTTGCATTGAATAGTATTCATATACGATATATACTGCAAAAAAATATATTTAATGATGTCAAAATGGTGGATTTGATTGAGAATTGAGTTCTTAAATCTTTTGTAAAAAAATATTATTATGTTCTAAGTAATGTATAGTTTGCAGATATTTAAGGAAAGTTCTTAATTAACAAGGATGTTTGTACAGAAAATATTATTCAGTATAACTGTAATTTGAATATACTCATACAGTTTTTGTGATTTTACAATGGATCTTAGACTACTAGTGAGCATTACCGTATGTAAGATAAGCACTAAAACTAGCTGGGCACATGTGATATGAGTAGATAATATGTATGTACTCTTACTCAATAACCCGGTATTATAATTGAGACAGACTTAACAGACAAATACCATTGGAGGAAACTCTGAACTGTCTGTTTTCGTCATGAATCGCGATCTTACTAATTTAGTATTAACATGCATTTATTTTAACATTTCATTTACTGATCTAAAGCTAAAGCTCTAAAGCTAAAGTGGTATGCCAGGATCGTAGCAAATGGAAAGATGTGATCTCTGCCTACCCCCAAGGGAAAGAGGCGTGACGTTTATGTATGTATTTACTGATCTCTCGAATTCTATATACACATTTATTTATTAGTATATATTTGACTGACAATGCCCATTGATGAACTTATTTCACCCTCATTGAAAGAAAAATCGAAAGTGTAGAGATTAATATTGTTCTCTGTAATCAAAAAATCATAGATTCTCGTTTCTTGCCAGTACGTACGGGTGCGAGCAAAACACTTGCATTATTAATTATTATTACGCGCGTCTAAGTATAGACTATATAGGTACTTAGACACGCGTATCATCTCGTATTGATTTTATTAACCGTTTACCTTGAAACTCTTTCTTTGGGAATTATTTGTATAGTAAACAAAAATGTTTATTTATACACTGGGAATCTTAGAATCTCTAGGCTCGAATATTTATTTGATGTACTTAACTTGAACTAACTATTATAATCTTCCAGAACTAGATGTTAAACGTTATTTTTTTTTAATGTGCAATTTTATAAAACAAGTCTACCTTTTTTACTTTTATAACAAACAAACGAAATAGCTTATCTTTAGATAAGAAAGCTTTGATATTCCTCTATTACGAACCGTAATAATTATTATTCTTATTCGTTAAATTTACCCTACTAAATATACGGTCTAAATAAAATGGTACTAACGTGAAAACAGAAACATTCGATTTCTTCGTAAAGTCGTAAAGTAATTGATTCTCGTCGAACAATTAAACTGAAATAAACACAAAAGGGAAATTACGGAAAAGTTTCAACGAAGTCTACAAAGGTTAACGTGGAACGTCTGTTATAGAATTTTCTATTTTGATTTATCAGACTAGCTATTTCTGAACCACGCTCAATGCCGGCCAGTTTGTATAGCGGGAACAATTTGCCGGCGCCATTACTAAAATTTATTTATTTGGTTAGGAATTCTTTTGAATTTCAGATAAATCATTATTTATAATGCGGATTTCTGTATAATCGTATTAGATTCGTAACGTTTATTTTGAGCATACATGAAAGGTTTATAAACACGACGCGGATGTGGCGTCGCGTGCTCGAAACCATTGTAAATCGCCAAAGCTGGTTCCCACATAGTCGTAAATCCGACCAATAACGTGATTTAACACACTTACATCATAAAAACATGAGAATATTAACCTCAGTTTGAAAATGTAAGTGTACTGGGAGGATATTTATCTGCTTATGTTTTGAATACTCTTCAAGTAGGTATCATGGAAGCTGTTATATGTTTGCGTTTCTTAATTACTGGTATTCTGCCTTATTAATTCGACTGCTATACTTTTCTTTGCATCGTCCCCAACTTGTACATAACAAGAATTGTCACTTTCACGGTCCCCACAATGCTCAAATCTAAGCAATACTTATAGTAAAGTAGCGCACTGTCTAAAGTCGCACTTTTCAAAAGGTTAGACTCAGTCACGTGTACTTCAGGAAAAGTAACTCATTTCAAAAGCTATTCCTAAATCCTAATTGTAGTACCTACGTCATAAAACTGCAAAAAAATATATTATATGTATATAAAAAAAATATTAAGATGCAAAAATCTTTCTTATTTCACCTTATCTTATACTTACGTGAAGCTCAAACACAATTTGAAATAAATAAATTTCCCACAATTTACAAATTTAAATTCACGTTTGGTGGAGCAGAGCCTTTCCATCTAATCTTGGCACAAGTTTCAGCTTCCCGTCGCAGTTCGCTTATTTATTTTGAATTGTAACTTCTTCCTGCTGAAAGCTATGATTTATTTTTGGACAGAAATATGCTCGCATTCTTTTATTATGTTAGAGAATTGGTTTTATTTTCAACGGTATTCACTTAAACACACCATCAGAATAACAAAACGTTTAAGGATAAAAACCAGCCAAGTGCGAGTCGGACTCGCACACGAAGGGTTCCGTACTATCATCTATACACAGCGAAAATTTGAAACGTCTACGTGTTACCGTTTTTAATATTACGGTTTATGAGATACAGCCTGGAGACAGACAGCGGAGGCTTAGTAATAGAACTAAAAATTAACTTTTAAGATTTCTGCTTCGGAACTTCTAGCTTTATATAATTTTTACATCACATACATGCTATTCCACGTTTCTTTTTATTTTTGCTGTAAGAATTTTAAGTGTAACATAATGTGCAGAATCTCGTTCTGAATATGATCCTAAATAAAATATAGCGACTGACCAAGGCTTTATTATAATATTTATTAACGCTTCGGGGTTTGCATATCGAAAATTTACATTAATTTCTCTCAAAAGTATGTTTCAAGTTTTCATTCATGTAAAATAGCAAATAAATAATTACAAGTATTATAAATCTAAGAAATTTATAATATGTATAAATAATGTACACTTGCTGTAAAATGTGTGGCGACATTACAATCTGGTGCACATTTATTATACAAGTGAGGTATTTTTTGTACTTCAACTTCAACAGCAGTTTGCATCAGATTGTAATTTAATGTCGCCGACGTTAAAAGTAATATTTTTATATAAAAGTAAATCTCAATAGCCGAGCTTTTATTGTGGAACGTGCACGCTTGAGCGGATGACCTAATAATACCTACACTTGTTTCTAGTTCCTTTGATCTCATTACCAAAAGGCGAAATAAATTAACTAATTCTTTTGTTCTTGAATGCTTATGCAATAGGTATAATAAGAATGTGAAACTTTTAATGGAGTCTTGACGCTGATACGTGCATCGTTCCAAAATACGGCGTTTATGTAAATTGCGTTACACCACGATTCTTCCGTTCAGCCAGACTGACATAGATGATAAAATGTCTCATTTACTTACTCTAGGGATATGTGATGGAAAGCATACATTTATTTGGCAATACAACTAAAAGTATTATAAACAAAATTCTTACTAATTACACTCATAAATCATCTTATGATCGTAGATTGAGAACCTTAGCTACAGTCAGCAACGAAAGTCCATTAACACAATCAGATTTAGGAAACACTCGAAGGCGATAAGTTTACGTTACGACCAGCTTTGATATTGGAACTCCATTGAAACTGAAAACTTACTGAGTAACAATGCTCTAAATGTCACTGAGCATTTCTGTCAGTTCGGTTATCTGATTTCGTTCATCGACAGCTGTTGTCCGTGCCTGCTAAGTAAAATTATTATTACTATGATATTTCGTACCCATTCACGGTTTATACCTCGATTGACACAGTGTCCCCCGCGCGGTTATAGTTTTTTTCGGGCCATGTATTTCCATCGCATATTCCTAGCAAGGTACATAGGTACTACTACATATAAATACATAGTATAACGGCACGTGTATTATAAACGGCTCACACTTAGCCTTAAACTCAGATGTAATATAAAGAGGATAAATATAAATAAGAAAATTATTACCTTGTTTGATTTTTTCCCATTTTTCCATGACCAAATGCCATATAATCAAACCAGCCCAAAATATTGATACTTTATTGCTCGATTTAGCTGATACAAACTATGGCTGGAAAATGTAAAAAAAAAAACAATCTTATCAATAACAACGAAATTGTCTTAGGGCCTCCAAGCACAGCGTAGAGGATTTTCCATAACACCCGAAAATCACTTTTAAATTATTTGTCAAACTTTATACATATTCCACCAAGCAATACAGTCCCGCGCGTTCTCGAGTGTCATAAAAAAAAATCTTCGCTGCGGTCCCCAAATGTGCGCGGGCCCTAAGTCCCTAAATGGAGTTGCAGAAAATTGGACATAAAACGTAAGTATATCGTAAACTTTTACTCAAGACATAAGGAACAGTACTTAGTTCTGAAAGCTAGCCTTAGTAGTAAACTTTCACAACAAAAATTCGTTGCAAATTAGTACGAGTACAACACCTCTAGGTACTCCTACGTGGTGAGTAATGCCTACGTCAAATCTGATCAGCAAGATAAGTACGGTCATAACACATAATGATTAGGTGTATTTATTATGTGTTCTGACCGCTGGAGTTATATTTCCAAAACTAATAAATGTATACAGGGTTATTTGTAATTCGATGTGTTCCAGCCAGGATGAGATTGAATTTAACCCCTTCGATGTATAGCCGAAAGTTAATAATTTGTGAGATACCTATTAAAGAAATACCATTTATTAAAGCTGTATAAAAATGAGCAAAGATACTGGCTAATATGTATTACACACTGGACACAATCCTCTACCTATATAGAGAAGGTTTGAGCATTGCTCACGATATCTTAGAATAATTATGAAAGTACATACAACTTTAAAATAGTAACTTTGGAACCTGCCTGCGTTGGGATCCAACCTGCACTTCGAGCAATCTAGTCCGTACATAGAACTGCACGCCCTTTTTTGTGCAAAGTGTTGTTAGCCACAGGATTTGTGCATTGCTGTTGTGCTATTTGATCCCCGTTCCCGACTAAACAGAATCGATCTTATTTTTTTTAACTGTGCACCTTCGATTACCCGACTAAACCCTGGTAAAACATAAGTGAGGTATAAATCTAGGAATATAAACACCCCTATAAAGCGTAACGCGTCAATGTAATAGTTTTTCTTTCATCTTTTATAGCTCCAACCATGTGGGTGCCGAACATGCCAGTGACGCTTATAACCGCCGTAGCGGCCACTGCAGGCGGGGCCTGCATATTTAAGTAAGCCAAATACTTTGTACTCTAAATCTATCAGCCACAAGGTTTATAATTTAACTTCTTCCTTTATCTGTAGAGATTTTTACGCTGGCCCGCCATATGATAAAGATGTTCGTGCTGATGGCAAAGTGGTGATCGTGACGGGAGCTAATAGTGGCATTGGCAGGGAAGCAGCATGGGACCTCGCCAGGCGAGGAGCTAAGGTGAGGCCATTGTGTTAGGAAAGAGTGTGGTGTGTGTGCTTAGAATATAATTTTGAGACAAAAAACCAGCGTTTACGGTGGCGCCGGCTAATTCTCTTATGCCAACAATCTGTATTTACAATTTGGCGGCTTTGGCGATGTGTTGAATTAATATTTGTAATTATATGTGACTTTGGATAAATAAGTAATAAACAGTATGAAACGTTGACCTTTAACTATGAAAAAAAAAAGTGTTGGAGTTTTAAACACGTGCTCTCTTGTGCAGGTGTTCCTGGCATGCCGCAACATGGAGAAGTGCGAGGAGGTGCGGCGCGAGATCGTGCTGGAGTCCAACAACAAGTACGTGTACTGCCGCCCCTGCGACCTCTCCAGCACAGAGTCCATCCGGAAGTTCGTCGACAGGTAACTACATCTATACTTATATTATTATGTGACTTGTAACTGAATAGGATATTGTATTAATCACACTTCATCAATTCAAAGTATGTTGTCGAATTAATATTCATACATTTTTTTACAAGATAAACAAAGAACAATGTATGTACACAATAGGAAGCCCTTCCTGTCACATTACTATCGGTCAATTGTTTTAAAAACACAACAACGGTTGTTGTAAAGAAACAAGAAACTCAAACCTTTTAGTCTTCCAAAACAACCGTGTCCGGACAATACCTGCACCAGGCGGAAAGAGAGGAAGCCGTGGGACCTTTCGCCGTCCCATCGGGCTATGAGAGTAAAGGAATAGAGTGCATCTGCGTTTGCGCACACGCTTGTGCACTATAATAAGTCCTGCGTAGCTGACTGGTGTTATAGTAACTCAGTCTTTGAGCTCTTTTTGGCAGGACGCAAGTCTTTTTACAAAAGACTCCAAATTCAGAAGGACTTGAACTCTAAGTATTATTTATAAGACTCGAGTCTTCAAAAATAGCTCTAGCTTTATTAAATAAGACTCCAGGACTGGGTACTGGGTACGAAACTAGTTGGGCTATCTCGATAAATGCGCGTGAGTAAACCGTTGTATCATTTAAGTATAACTCATTTTCGTGTATCTACAAACTAAAATCATTAATTCTCAAAGAGATTCCGTAAAAAGTTTTTGCAAAAAAGTACACAAATACTTAAACAAAGTTTTAGTTAATCTGTTAAATGAATATGAACCTTACACCTTCACCATAAGGTTCAAAGCCGAGGAGCCTCGTGTGGACATCCTGATTAACAACGCGGGCGTGATGGAGCCGCCCGCCAGCGTCACGCGCGACGGCTTCGAGACACAGCTCGGCGTCAACCACCTCGGCCACTTCCTCCTTACTAACCTACTGCTGGATACATTACAGGCAAGTTTACACCTTAATCATTTCTACATAAGGTTGCAATTAGCGTGTGTTAGAGAAATACTGCTTGCATGATACTGACTATAATCCACTGTGTTCCTCCTGGAGCCCTTTGAGTGCCAGGGCCGCGGAAACTTTTACGAACATCCCGTAGCCCAATTCTTGCACTCTCAGATTTTCAACATACTAATGACTATTAGATACACTATAAGCAAGTTTCGACTTTATCGTTCACGTCATAAAGCTGTTATAAGCGTGCTTTTATCCAGTAGCTGGTGACCTGTAACCAACTTGCTGCTTTATACCTAACAAGTAAGACTCGACCTTATAGCTTGCTATGTAAAGTTGTAACTGGCATGCTAAGTAAAAATACTTCTCGTTCACCAATTGTCAGCTGGATAACCTGCAAACGAATGTTGGTCTAACTGATTAGATAATAAAACTTTAATTGGCGTACATTTCAAAGTATTGTGTTTTTTAGAAATCCGCCCCTAGCCGCGTGGTATCAGTGGCCGGCAGCTCGCACTATCGAGGGACTATAAATAAGGAAGACCTGAACTTCAGCAAGAAGTACGACGGGCCTGCTGCGCACGCGCAGAGCAAGCTTGCCACCGTGCTGTTTATCCGAGAGCTCGGTAGAAAGATGTTAGGTAAGATTCATCTCGAAAACTAGATTTGTTGCTCTTGACAAATGACATCCCACTGCTGGACATAGTCCCACATGCCCGTCTTACTTTGTATTCTTTACATTCTCTTTTTCTTTCTAATCAAATAAATCCATTTAGTTATTAAAACATAATAAATAATATTTTAAACAACTCACTTCTCCTGATTTGACTTCCATATTAAACTAGTTCTCTCCCGCGGTTTTTCACGTGTACATTTACTAAACATGAATGGACAGCAAAGACCTCGAGTTCGATCCCCAGGCGCACCGAGTTTTCGTCAAACATTGATTCATCTGGCACGGTTCCTACCTTACCATAATATTATTATAATGTAAGAAAGACAACGTGCTGCTGGGGAGTTTGTTGCGCCGTTTCTTCTCCCGTAGCGAAAGCACAGGAAGCGGTGAAGGGTGGGCGATGGGGTGCTGTCTAATATGATTTTGACGTTCGGAAAGTGCTACATTGTAGCCTAATTTGAATAAATGACTTTTGATTTTGATCTCATTTATTTTATTCATCTATGCCATAGGTACAGGCGTGGCGGCTATCGCAGTGGACCCGAGCCTGACGGACACGGCCATCACTCGGCACATGTCGATGATGAAGAGCGTCTCGCGCTACGTGGTGTACCCGCTGTTCTGGCCCTTCATGAAGTCCGCCAAGATGGGGGGACAGACCCTCGTGCAGGCCGCACTGGACCCCGCGCTGGCCGACTGCAGCGGGGACTATTATGTGTAAGTGTATCATGAAAGGATATCGGCTGTCTTGTGATGAGGAGGGATGAGACTCATGTGTCTAAGTGATGGGTATGAATGTTGATGGATGGAGAGGAAGGGGCCAAAGAAAAGATGGATGGATTGTATAAGGAATGATATGAATGAAAAAGGAGTAAATGATAGTGGTAAAGATAAGGGAGAATGGAAGAAAAAAACGTGTTGCGTCGACCCCAAGTAAAATGGCATAAGGGCAGGAAGGATGATGATGATGTATGATAAACTAGTTTTTGCACAGAATTATTGTGTTAATCCAGGGCGCTATGGCAGCTACCTCCTTCCCAAAATTTATTTTAATTACTCGAGCCATTTGAACGTGAAGTGTAAGAGACATACACAAACTTTCAATATTAGTGAGACTGTGACGTGTCTATAATGTATTGAAGAAATGAAAATAGGGCAAATGAATTTGGCAACGTCGCCACTTCACCACCAAGTTCTTATTAGGAAAATACCAAAAAAATAGTTTTTTTTTTTACAGTGATATGAAGAAAAAGGAACCATCAAAGTTGGCGCAAGACTACGAGCTGGCCAACTGGATGTGGAAGGTCAGCGAGAAGTGGACCAAACTGGACGAGCATAAAGCGGCGCTGAATAAAGCGACAGCAGCGTGATGCAGCGCTTCAAGCGACGATACTGCATTCTACATTAACAGTACACACACAAGCATTTCTTTAAAAGGGGTTCAATGATCATATAGCGTACGTGAAAAACGCTACTGTGATGAATTATTTACGACTTTCAGTTGCGAAAACGAGACGCTGTTTTTGCCAGTGCGCTATCTCATTTCCACAAGTTAGTCTTACTTTAAAAGTTTTTAGCAGGTCCACTGATGAAATCAACCTTAACGGCTTGCCTTAAGAGCTATTACGCAATGGCGCTGCTGTACAGTTAGCTTCAGATAAATTATATTTGAATGAATGGTGTGTTTAGTAGTTTAGGCGAATGTCTGCATTTATACTAGTATAGATGTATAAATAGTTACTAGTGTTGTTAATAAATTATTAATAATGATTATTGCTTTTTCGTTTCTAACAGTTCATATTTTGTCATTTTGTAGTGAAAAAGGGGTACAAGGTTTTCCTCATAGTAAAAATAATAAAAAAATGGCCCATAACATGTATTTACTTTAAAACTTAATAATATCGTAACAGATTAGGCCAAACGTATGTTATGAGATGACAGTTATCTTATAACATATGTTTACTCTGGGCTAACAATCTTCATAAATAGAGCTAACTTATAATTAACTGTACAAATACTCTACAGTCCAATAGGTAAGTGACGTTCCTACATGCTTAGCTAAATTGTGTGAAAGTGACAATGGCAATTGCATACATTTCAACAATTTTTATCTTTATATTATATCCTGATTAAATTCATAAGAATCGTTGCATTGGTGTTCATGTTAGATATACCAACGGTGTCGTTTAAACGGAGACAACGAGACAAAAATGTTAGGACTTGTTTCGTGTTTCGGAAGGCACGTAGAAATGTGGCTCCTGCGCCTGATCTCTCTCCCGTCGTGTCGGATTGCCGTCCCATCGGGCTATGAGGGTAAAGGAACAGAGAGTGCACCTGTGTTTGCGCACACACTTGTGCCCTATAGTATGTCCTGCGTATCTGGCTGGTGTCATAGTTACACTAGCCGCCGAGGCCGAAATCGGTCCGGAGACATTAATAAATAATTCAATATTGCCTAAGATATTTACCGTTACAACTACAGAAGCATTTTCTGTCCCGTTACTCTTATAGCCAGAGATGAAAAGGCAAGCTAACATGTTAAGAGAGACACACCAACATTTAAGTGCTTTCCCAACCAGAGGTCCGTCATTCTCCTATCCTTATCCTGGGAACTTAAGGAACCCAATAATAATTGGGTATTAGGAGGTTCCTTCCCAACCAGAAGTTTCCCAACATTCGAAATTAAAGTGCCTTGAATGAACTCAAGACTTTTGACTTGGGGTCGCGAGTCGAACAGTTCGACTCGCTCGCCTGCCGCCGCGTCAGCTCATTATTAAGGACTCCGGTTGGGTCCGAAACTAGTCAGACTATCCCGATAAATACGCGTGAGTAAACCGTTAAATATGAATAATTCTCAAAAAAGTTATTATAAAAAAAATGTCCTGATTCAACCACAAGGCATCAATATTGCGTATAGAAATATCAGTTATGTACGGCGACTGTATTATGGTAGGGTGTATGTCATTCCCATATAGAGGGATGGTACTCGGGGTTGTCGAACAGCAGTTTCCTGGGCACGAGCGGCTGGTCGTGCCGCGCGGCGTGCAGTAGCTGCAGCACGCCGGTCCCGATGCCCGCGGGCACGCCCAGGATGATGCTCTCCGACACGCCTTCGATACTGTCTGTTTGTCCGTAGTACGCCGCGTCGAACAGGTGGTCGGCTGTCTTCTCGAACTGTAGGCAGGGATAAAAGATATTAGTATCAGATTTTTAATACAATTGTGCACATGAATTGCCCTAAAAACTGCCAGTCTATAGATACTGTGATGTGAAATCATTGCATAGTATAAAACAAAGTCGCTTTCCACTTCTGTTTGTCGCTTCGTATGCTTAGATCTTCAAAACTACACTATAGATTTTGATGGGGTTTGTTATAAATATAATGTTTAAACAAGAAAGTTTATAGGTTTAATTCAACAGATATAAGAATTCAACAGAACACCTTTAAAAAGCCGGGCGGGACCCTAAGAAAACAAAAATAAAATCAACCAGGTTTGATTTTCAGTAGGTTCAAAACAGGCACTTTAGAAACGTTAAAATTACTACTCTCTTATACGTACACTATACACATACTTATAGGTACACTACACACTTATAGGTACACTAATGTATGGAGATGTTTTGGTGAAAGAATAAATAAATAATTTTGGAATATCATTTAGCAACTGTGTTGATTTTCTTAGAGGTAACAAAAACCCATTCTTGGTGCTAGCGACGACCAACTGGGTGGTGTAACAAAGTGCAATTTGAGTATAATTTTTTTTAAACGACTCCCGCACTTAGGAATTCATTCCTTATATCACGGGGGATTCATAAATATTTATTTCCCATGCACAAAAAAACCCAGACTCAGAACAAGCATTTGTGGGACGCACAAGTTTTTGTCCTACAAGGGGATCCAACCTGCGACACGTCGCGCACAATGGTAATTGGCGTGGTGACCTATACCACTTGGCTATCTGTGCAGTCAAATCAAGTGCAGTTATGTTGCATCGCAATACAGATCTGTCACAAAATCGTTTATCGCACATCCCGAATATCATACATTAAAAAAATGTAGTACATACACTGGCTAGATTGAGCACGGACTCCTTCATCCTGGCGAGGCCGTAGCGCGTGATGCCCAGCACCTCGCCGCGCGCCGTCATCTGCCCCGCCAGCAGCTCCACGTGGCGCCGGACATAGATATACGTACACTGGCGAGATTGAGCACGGACTCCTTCATCCTGGCGAGGCCGTAGCGCGTGATGCCCAGCACCTCGCCGCGCGCCGTCATCTGCCCCGCCAGCAGCTCCACGTGGCGCCGGACATAGATATACGTACACTGGCGAGATTGAGCACGGACTCCTTCATCCTGGCGAGGCCGTAGCGCGTGATGCCCAGCACCTCGCCGCGCGCCGTCATCTGCCCCGCCAGCAGCTCCACGTGGCGCCGGACATAGATATACGTACACTGGCGAGATTGAGCACGGACTCCTTCATCCTGGCGAGGCCGTAGCGCGTGATGCCCAGCACCTCGCCGCGCGCCGTCATCTGCCCCGCCAGCAGCTCCACGTGGCGCCGGACATAGATATACGTACACTGGCGAGATTGAGCACGGACTCCTTCATCCTGGCGAGGCCGTAGCGCGTGATGCCCAGCACCTCGCCGCGCGCCGTCATCTGCCCCGCCAGCAGCTCCACGTGGCGCCGGACATAGATATACGTACACTGGCGAGATTGAGCACGGACTCCTTCATCCTGGCGAGGCCGTAGCGCGTGATGCCCAGCACCTCGCCGCGCGCCGTCATCTGCCCCGCCAGCAGCTCCACGTGGCGCCGGACATAGATATACGTACACTGGCGAGATTGAGCACGGACTCCTTCATCCTGGCGAGGCCGTAGCGCGTGATGCCCAGCACCTCGCCGCGCGCCGTCATCTGCCCCGCCAGCAGCTCCACGTGGCGCCGGACATAGATATACGTACACTGGCGAGATTGAGCACGGACTCCTTCATCCTGGCGAGGCCGTAGCGCGTGATGCCCAGCACCTCGCCGCGCGCCGTCATCTGCCCCGCCAGCAGCTCCACGTGGCGCCGGACATAGATATACGTACACTGGCGAGATTGAGCACGGACTCCTTCATCCTGGCGAGGCCGTAGCGCGTGATGCCCAGCACCTCGCCGCGCGCCGTCATCTGCCCCGCCAGCAGCTCCACGTGGCGCCGGACATAGATATACGTACACTGGCGAGATTGAGCACGGACTCCTTCATCCTGGCGAGGCCGTAGCGCGTGATGCCCAGCACCTCGCCGCGCGCCGTCATCTGCCCCGCCAGCAGCTCCACGTGGCGCCGGACATAGATATACGTACACTGGCGAGATTGAGCACGGACTCCTTCATCCTGGCGAGGCCGTAGCGCGTGATGCCTAGCACCTCGCCGCGCGCCGTCATCTGCCCCGCCAGCAGCTCCACGTGGCGCCGGACATAGATATACGTACACTGGCGAGATTGAGCACGGACTCCTTCATCCTGGCGAGGCCGTAGCGCGTGATGCCCAGCACCTCGCCGCGCGCCGTCATCTGCCCCGCCAGCAGCTCCACGTGGCGCCGGACATAGATATACGTACACTGGCGAGATTGAGCACGGACTCCTTCATCCTGGCGAGGCCGTAGCGCGTGATGCCCAGCACCTCGCCGCGCGCCGTCATCTGCCCCGCCAGCAGCTCCACGTGGCGCCGGACATAGATATACGTACACTGGCGAGATTGAGCACGGACTCCTTCATCCTGGCGAGGCCGTAGCGCGTGATGCCCAGCACCTCGCCGCGCGCCGTCATCTGCCCCGCCAGCAGCTCCACGTGGCGCCGGACATAGATATACGTACACTGGCGAGATTGAGCACGGACTCCTTCATCCTGGCGAGGCCGTAGCGCGTGATGCCCAGCACCTCGCCGCGCGCCGTCATCTGCCCCGCCAGCAGCTCCACGTGGCGCCGGACATAGATATACGTACACTGGCGAGATTGAGCACGGACTCCTTCATCCTGGCGAGGCCGTAGCGCGTGATGCCCAGCACCTCGCCGCGCGCCGTCATCTGCCCCGCCAGCAGCTCCACGTGGCGCCGGACATAGATATACGTACACTGGCGAGATTGAGCACGGACTCCTTCATCCTGGCGAGGCCGTAGCGCGTGATGCCCAGCACCTCGCCGCGCGCCGTCATCTGCCCCGCCAGCAGCTCCACGTGGCGCCGGACATAGATATACGTACACTGGCGAGATTGAGCACGGACTCCTTCATCCTGGCGAGGCCGTAGCGCGTGATGCCCAGCACCTCGCCGCGCGCCGTCATCTGCCCCGCCAGCAGCTCCACGTGGCGCCGGACATAGATATACGTACACTGGCGAGATTGAGCACGGACTCCTTCATCCTGGCGAGGCCGTAGCGCGTGATGCCCAGCACCTCGCCGCGCGCCGTCATCTGCCCCGCCAGCAGCTCCACGTGGCGCCGGACATAGATATACGTACACTGGCGAGATTGAGCACGGACTCCTTCATCCTGGCGAGGCCGTAGCGCGTGATGCCCAGCACCTCGCCGCGCGCCGTCATCTGCCCCGCCAGCAGCTCCACGTGGCGCCGGACATAGATATACGTACACTGGCGAGATTGAGCACGGACTCCTTCATCCTGGCGAGGCCGTAGCGCGTGATGCCCAGCACCTCGCCGCGCGCCGTCATCTGCCCCGCCAGCAGCTCCACGTGGCGCCGGACATAGATATACGTACACTGGCGAGATTGAGCACGGACTCCTTCATCCTGGCGAGGCCGTAGCGCGTGATGCCCAGCACCTCGCCGCGCGCCGTCATCTGCCCCGCCAGCAGCTCCACGTGGCGCCGGACATAGATATACGTACACTGGCGAGATTGAGCACGGACTCCTTCATCCTGGCGAGGCCGTAGCGCGTGATGCCCAGCACCTCGCCGCGCGCCGTCATCTGCCCCGCCAGCAGCTCCACGTGGCGCCGGACATAGATATACGTACACTGGCGAGATTGAGCACGGACTCCTTCATCCTGGCGAGGCCGTAGCGCGTGATGCCCAGCACCTCGCCGCGCGCCGTCATCTGCCCCGCCAGCAGCTCCACGTGGCGCCGGACATAGATATACGTACAGTAGGGGTCTTAAGTCCATAACCGATTTCACAAATTTATGGCATCAAAACAAGTGGCGCTTACGACCTCTTGACATAACAAATACACATTACATTTTGCACACATACACGGTTCCCGCACTCTTTCATCATTACCTAGTCAGAAAGAGCGCGATATAACGATAATGCTTTAGTGACAAACCTGTTTTGTCGCAACCGTGACCGCGACTGTCTGGTGGGGCGCATAGATATTGGTATTCATTTGTTCGTAAACTTTGTTCAGAGAGTTTGTGTTATTATTGCGATTAGTGTGTTGTTCGATTATCTTTAATCAAGATGCAAGCAAATATTGCTATTGATGCCAGGGCAAATATTGTCTATCAAAATATAAATATTTAAATATTTCTACTTTACTGTAAACATTTCTCAAATTACAAATCAAACCGGCTGTGTAAGTATTTTTTTATTAATTTGATTATGATTGTTGTGGTCTATATTTTTATATTTATTCACATGTTGCAAGATAATAATAAAATTTTCGTTTTTTACAGAAATGCAGTGAGCCGTTGGGTTCGAGAGAAAAGGTAGTTAGCCGCCGCTTATTAACCCGACTCAGTGACGTGTCATGATCGAAGAATATGAAACACTAGAATAATATTGTGAACGTTTGGCGGTGGATTTGCGCTCAAGGGCCGAGTGAATTGGAATTTATACCAACACGTGCGAACAGCTCTAATTACGTCGAAGTTTTTAGTGACATAATGCTACCGACTGTGCGTATCTAATGTTTACCCCATAGACTGTAGTGAACTAACTTTTGTTCAAGATAATTGTCCGATACATCGTGCCAGTGTTGTAAAAGAGTGGTTTAGCAAGCATACTGACATTAAAGTTATTCCGTGGCCAGCACGTTCCCCTGATCTAAGCCCCATTAAAAATGTAAGAGGTTTATTGGTTCAAAAATGGAAAGCACGAGATGAGAGATATCCTGAGCATAGCCTTAAATATATATGTAAATATTGTGGCCTCCATGCGGCGACGTCTGCTTAGCTGCATTGAAAACAATGGAGGCTATACTAAATATTGAATAATACGCCGTGTTTTTTACAGTGGGCGTGCTGGTCATAATAAAGTCTTACGTTAGTTAGTTTATGATTGTAAAATTGGGATTACGCTTCAATCTTCTTTTCTCTTTGAGAATATCTTTGAGAAAATGAATATATTAAGCTATAATCTCATATAGTTAAAAGTATAATAACACTTATTTTTTTATTTAAATATAAAACAAACTTAATATATATATTTTTTAACTTAAGTGTTAATAATGTAAATAAATGTTTATTCAAATTACCTATTATTGTTTTATTTCAACCTAAAGTTATGATTTATTATATATTTATGTTATAATATTAATTTAAGTATATATTTATATAAAATATAAATAAATATGATACATAACTTATTATAAAAACATTAATTCAAAATCATTTAATAATGTTGCTTATAAGTAATAAAAAGTCAAAGAAAAATAAAAGCGATCTGACAAATCACTTGAGATTCGAACCGACTGCCACTCATTTCTAAGTCACACATTGTTACACGTGATCAAATTTATATAATAGTTCATTAAGACACCGCAGATATTATGAGGTAGTTTTAGTTAAATTATAAAATTGTGAATATGTTGTAGGTAGATTTGAAAATTAACTTGTTGACTAAGGTTCATTACACACTAATAGGAAAGAAAACAGATATATTGTTATCTTTGTCTAGGATTACCCACACACTGTCATCTTCTTGTAGTTATACTGTATGACGGGTAAATGTTTGCGTTGACGTCACGCACACATGTATACGCAGTAGCATGCAAGCGAATATGATCCTTGTTGTGCTACTGGAATTATGGCTCCAGACTGTACACTGGCGAGATTGAGCACGGACTCC